>WWET01000714.1:354234-381821 GCA_011038615.1 Limnodynastes dumerilii
AAAGTTTGTAAAAAGAAAACGATCACAGCAAGATTGAACATTTCTCAATCTGTTTGGCACACACCGTGTCAGTAGAAACCAGTGGATCACTCTGGAATATGATGGATATGTGTGGTCAGCTTGTACGACCCTGGTTTAGCAATCTCTTATCTGTTGTTTCTCTATACAAACAGTTTATTGGTGTTTGCATGTTTTTCTAATAAAATAAACCTTTTTCAGTGGCTCCATAGATATGACATTGTGATACAGACTTCTACGGATGGCATCACTGACAAATGATTTTGTTCCTTGAACTTTTGTTCTTTTAGTTAACTTATCCAGCATCACATTTGGCTGGATTATTAATCATTTAAAATGGATCTAAATATGGTATAAAACGTTTTTGTTCTTCACCACCCACATTAGCAATTAAAGTTCTCTGTCTGCCCCTTCGTGCCCTCTGGTACTTTAGAATTAGAACTTTTGCAGTTCTTCCAACTTAAATTGTTTTGGAAGTAATTTCTTGAGCTATAATTGTCTCATCAAATTAAGATATTTCCTATATCGAATAAGAGAATATCAGTGTTTACAGCTCTGCCGTCTGACTCTCAACCTCCAACTTGCAGATTCTGGGCTTGCAGTTTTGCAGCGAGATTTCTAGACTCCGTTGGCTGTTTTGCTGTGTGTCGTAGATGTATAAGGGCTAGTTTAAAGATAGGAACTACAACAAAACAAAAAAGAGCACGTTGCATTGTGAGGGTTGCACATGGAATTTCTTTATTTCTGCATGCAGTGAAAATACTTGACATTACATTTGCCTCTCGCTTTAGCTTTACCCAATTTTGCTGAGGTGCAGCTTTGATCATGTTTTTGTGGTTATTCCCAACTCTACAATCATTTTCCTTTGTCTTGTACGCTAAGTTTTTTACTTTAGATAGTTAACCCATTGGGGTTATTTCTAGCGTTGTGACATTTTCAAAAGACATCACTTATGAATTTAATCCCTGACCTGCACCATGTTAAACCTGTACACACTACACTCTGGCAATACGTCTTTTTTAAAACTGTTCCCATGACCCTGTGCTTCCACGATATGCACACCCACAGAGGCAGTTCTTTTTCGCTGTAGGAAGATTAAGGAGAATAGTTGCACTGATGATGGTGTGTCCGTAAACGTTAAAGATTTCTCCCAACATTGGGTTATTGTTGATTTAAAAAATTAGGAACTCCTGAAAATCCAATCACACAATAATATGCTGTTTCACACGATTCTGCAGCATTGCTGGGCAGTACACCCTGGTAAGATGTCTGAGCTGGATGGCCGAGGTTTTGTGATTATTGATATGCTGTATTTTAAGGTTATCTGTGGTTCCATGTGTCAAAATCATGTTCCCAAAGAGTGATGTGAAAATGTGCTCCTATCTTGCAGGGTACAGCATGGGAAAGCTCTGTTGGAAAACCCAAAAAAGTAAAACCTGTGTCTGATAAATTTTATTCTGATGAAGAGGAAGATGCCTCCGCAGCCTCCAGTGGTAAATGAGTGTTTACGTATAATGGTGCTCTCTGACCTCACCTGTTTCCACTGTTTCTCTGTTTCTACACCTAGCTAATCCCCCCCNNCTGTCCTTGGCCCACTCCTCTTCTCCCTCTACACCTCCTCCCTGGGTAACCTCATCAGAAGCCTTGGTTTCAACTACTGTCTCTATGCCTTGTTTCCCTATCTACATGGATGGCCAAACGCTTCTTCAGGCTGGACATGGATAAAACGGAAATCATTGTTTCTCTTCTCCCTAGTATTTCCAATCCCCCCACCCCCTCCATCACCAAAACCATTGGTGATACCTCTGTGCTCCTCCGCTCAAGTTCGCTGCCTCTTTGACACCTCGCTTTCATTTATACCTCACATCTGTGCCCTCTCTCATGGTTTGACGTTTCCACCTATGCAACATTGCACACATACCAAAACCCTCATCCACTCTAGTCCTATCACGTCTTGACTACTTAACCTTCTCCTTGTTGGTCTCCCGCTCACCCGTCTTCCCCCTTCAATCTATACTTAATGATGCTTCCATGCTCATCTTCCTTTTACGCCGCTCTACCTCGGCCTGTCCTTTATGTCAAACCCTCCACTAGCTTCCTGTCCACTTTAAACTTCTCTTTACACTTCTTACCCTCACCTTTAAGGCCATCTCCTCATCCACTGCTCCCTACCTCTGTTCCCTCATCTCCATACACACTCCTTGCCATCCCTGTTCTGCTAACCACCGCTGTCTGATCTCCCTACTGATTACCACATCTCACGCTGGTGCTTCTCCTGTGCTGAATCTCTGCACTGGAATGACCTCCCTTCTTCAGTTACTCTCCCCCACATTGCAGGTCTTCAAGTGCTCACTCAATACACAATTGTTCAGGCTAGCCTACCCTTCCTCCACATCCTACATTTATCCCTTCTTCTCCTTACTTCCTTTCTTCCCCCTCTCCTCCGCTCACACCAGCTTCCTTCCATCTCCGTATGTCTTCTGTAAGTTCATCCCTCTCACTTAGTGTGTTAGCTCACGCGAGCAAGGCCCTCCATCCTAGTGTTGTCCCCTACTCCACCACTCCCCCCTCACTTCGTACTCTTTTGTCCCCCTCTGCTACCCTTTTACCCTGTCCCCACCTGGTGGCTCCCTCTCACTGCGCTCTATCCCTTCTTGACACCTCGCATTATGCCTTACTGTCTGTGCTTGATTCGCTTTATTGTATTTCTGTGAGTTTTTTATATTTATATTATATTTTATTATGTACTATGCTTCCCATCCCTGCCCTGTATGTCTGTAATGTATTTAGTTGTTGTATTTTTTACGGCTTGTGATGCATTATAAATATTAATAAAAAGATAGTTGCAGCCGGATCCGCATCTAACTCACCCGTCCAGCCACACAGCCAGTCCCTGTTTTTAGGAACCTAATGGTACTTAAGAGTGGACTGCCTTAAGTAACCATGCGTATTTTCCTTCATAAGAATGAGAATCTGCATGGAGATCTCTTCCCCATGCTCTCCCGGCTTCTTACCCATACCTTCCCCCCATCCACTTTTCCTCAAGGCGGCACTGTCACGCCTCCTTTTACTTAAATCACTACGAGCGTTCTTTAAAGACCACACATAGTGTATCTATGTATGTAAATACCACGTACATTGCGTATTGCTACACATGCACACTGGCTCCAAACTTAAAAAGCCACACCTAAGATGCCCCACAATGGAACTTTCCATTGCAGTCCCATGCATACATTGCTATATTATTAGGAAGAGATCATTAATCAGGTTGGTGTTTTACTTTTCTGATATGCATTAAACACTTTTGTATGTGCACCAGACTCTTACTTGTGATATCTGTGCTAGAAAACCAGTCTGACAGCGAGGAAGATAGCGATGATGAGGAGGAAAGCAGCAGCAGTGAGGAGAGTGAAGCAAGCTCTAAAAGTGAAGAGGAGGAATCCGATGATGAAGAACACCCAAAGAAAGGGAAGAAGAGTAAAAGTGATAGGTAAATTGTGCTAATTATTATGGTGCATATGGGGGATAAAAATACAAAGCAAATCAATTTGTAGGAACCGAATTTGAGACACCATCAACAAAGCAGAAACAAAAAAAGGGCATAGGCGTATCTATAATGGGTGTGGGGTGTGCAGTGCACACGGGCCCCTCAGAACAGGGGGCCCTGTGGCATTCATCCTGCACCCAGGGTTGGCAGGAGAAGGGGGGCCATTTGGCATCTATTTCTTCCCTCTAAGATCTTCCAGAGGGAAGAAATAGATGCTGAATGAGCCCCTTTCCCCTGCGGTGGGACTACTGTGAAAAAAAACCACACTAAGACGTGCACTGTTCCAGGACAATACAAAAATGTACTTTATTCATCATTATTCCAAATTACATTTAGCAGCAAAGTATTTAAAATATACACAGAAAAGTGTTACAGTACACACAAAGTAAATTAAAAGCAAAGACAGATGAGTCCGTTAATTATTGTATATAGGTAATGTACAATGACAGATAATTGGATCATATACTCTACCACTGTGAGTTCCACCTTGTGCAATATATCGGCATCAATAGAATATCAAAGCACATGTGATAACTATCCCTAATACCTAGAAAATAATTAAACCAAAAAACCTCACAGAGGCGCTTCACTCACACAGAGCTCCTGATGTCGCTATACATATATTAGAAGTGCCAATCTATATGTAGCAGGTAATGGCAGGACTCCTCCAAAGGTAGGCAACAAGTTAGATCCTAGGATCCCAGCCACCCATTGAGCGACACGCGTTTCGCTGTCTTGGTCAGGGCGTGCAGGAAAGGACAGGTGTGCATCATTTAAAGCCCGGACCGGCCAATCAAAAGGGACTTCTCATTAAAGTATCAACAGGCAATAATATATACAAGTTAGAAACTGTCGCAATGCAGTTATATTAGTCAAAAAAAGAGGGGAAAAGAAGATAAAATAGATTCTATATAATTAACAGTGTTCAGACTGTATTCAGGACATTCTGAAGACTGCATAGCACATGCAATGTATCTTTTACATGGCCACATGATAATTATGCTGCAGTGTTTGAATTGCCATAAATAAATCGTTAAATAAGCTAATTTGTCTTCAACTCAAAAAGCGCTTCTGTGAGGTTTTTTGTTTTGTTTAATTATTTTCTAGGTATTAGGGATAGTTATCACATGTGCTTTGATATTCATATTGATGCCGATATATTGCACAAGGAGGAACTCACAGTGGTACAGTATATGATCCGATTATCTGCCATTGTACATGATTACCTATATATAATAATTGACGGACGCAGCTGTCTTTGCTTTTAATTTGTGTGTACTGTAACACTTTTCTGTGTGTATTTTAAATACTTTGCTGCTAAATGTAATTTGGAATAATGATGAATAAAGCAAATTTTTGTATTTTCCTGGAATAGTGCACGTTTTAGAGTGGCATCTTTTTCACAGAAGAGACTACTGGGGTGTTTTTTTAATTGTTACTTTTGCAATGAGTAGCGGCCTCTAGTTGATATGTATCATATTTATGTGAAATATAGGGGTAATTCCAGGGACCTATGCAGATTATTTTTTTTTCTATAAGGCCATCTTTACAGAACAGTCTTCAGAACTTTAACGTTTATCTGTATTTAAAGAAATCCCTAATTCCAATACCAATATTATATTCTATGTGCTGGAGACAGGTTGTGCGGCTCCCTCCACTGATGTGCTAGCATTTGAAGTTTGCCTATTAGAAACTGGCAGTAATGAGTGGTTTGTATGAATTGCGTGTCAGCCTATAGCCCCTGCAGACACGATCACCCACTGCTCTGTAACCTGCTGCCAGCTGACTTGATGAGTTTGCAGTTTAGCTGTGTTGTGGCTGACAGCCCTGATTGGGCTATAGTAATGCACTCTGCTCCTTTTATTACAGACAGTAATTAAAGCAACTCTCCCTGCCACTTACATAACAAATACAGCATAATGCTCTAATTATGACTTTATTAATTTAAGTCAGGACTTAATGATTTTAAAAGTGATTTATATTGTTACTCCCTCACAGAACAAATGAAATCTGTAAGTTCAATTATTACAGGTTTTTCATAACTGCAACAATGAAATGCTACATATCACTTTTCTTATATACTATATTGGGAACTACAATAGCTTGTATGTGATAAATGATTTGCCATTTGTGATGTTTGCATAGTGAACAAAGTTTTTGTTTAAAAAAAATAATATATATATCATAGATTTGCTTGATTCCTAGTTAATTCTATAAGACTTATGACTCTAAACCAAAGGAACTTCGAGGCATTATATATAGATCAGTGGTCGAAGTGGAAATTTAGAAGTGGCGGTATGAACATATAGAAGTGAATGGGAATTTATTGCTTTTCAATTAAAAACCCTTTCAAATCACCAATCTTTGGGGAAAATAAAACATTTAAGAGCATCGCAACTCAGGACATTCTGGCACTAATGACAGTTCTACTGTCAATGTGTGATATTTATACCCTTGGCCAGTGTGAGAAAGGTTCCCACACTGGCCGAGGGTATAAATATCACCCATTGAGCGTTATTAATGTTTTTTTTTAAAGTTAAGGACCGGCCCTATATTTTATTATGTATCTAGGGGAGACATTACCATGTTGTGTTTGGCACAGGATGACAGGACATGCTGGCGCATGTGGTTCTCCAAGCTTCAGCATGCCCTAGCATCCTTTAGCATGCTGGAGCCTGTAGCACTACAATCATCAGCATGCCCTTTAGGGGAGCCACAAAAACCTGGGAAATTCATGGGAGATGTTAAACGGTCAGAACCAGGAATTTCCTGGGTTTTTGTGGACTTAAAATGCAGCTTTTTTTTTTACCTGGAATTTCGTCCAAGAAAAACCCGGGTGGTGATGTGAAAGCGGTATAAATCAATGGTAGAAGTGACAGTATGGTATACCCCCGTATGGGTGTGGGTCTCCAGTTCTAACGGCCGTTTTTCTAATCCTTACCCTAAACCTCCCCTTACATTACCCTTATCCTAATCCTCCCTTCCCAGAAGCCTAACCCTAAGACTCCCCTCCCCACTGCTTGACCCTAACCTTCACTTTCCCACAGCCTGACCCTAAGACTCCCCTCCCTCCAGCCTGAGACTAAGACTCTTTCTTGCAGCCTGATCCTAAAACTCCCCTCCCTGCACCTAACCCTAAAACTCCCCTCCCCGCAGCCTAACTGTAAAACGCCCCTCCCCGCAGCCTAACCCTAAAACTCCCCTCCCCGCAGCCTAACCGTAAAACTTGTGATTTGTTAGAACGCTCTAATAAGTTGGAAGTCAGCTGATGATCATTGGCAGAACAGTGGAGATGTGTGTGAGTGTAAGGAGAGGTTACGTCTGATATGTTTTTTGGAGTGTGTGTGTGGGGTGGGGGTGTTGGAGGATTAGTGTGAACTCTTTCCTGTGGACAGGACTGACACACAGGGAGGTTCTTGCAGAGTGGCATGAAAGGAAAGTTAAACAAAGAGGGGTGTTTAGAATAGAATTTAGTTGGGCCAGGCAGGAATAATGAAAGACTGAAAGGATGGTTTTGCTATGCAGGTGAAAGATGAGTTACTTGGTTGCATAAAAGGGTCAGAAAGGATTAAATACACTGAGATAGATGTCTGTTTTGAGTTGCATTATTTTATTCATTTTTATATTCTTTTCCTGGTTGAAGTGATTCTGAAGGTGAGAAGGACAGAATGGAGAAATCCATTTCCTCATCGGATGATAGTTCAGACTCAGATTCTGAAGAAGACAGTGATTCTGAGCCACAGACACCTAGAATAGCAGCAGCCAGTAAGGTGAGTTATGTGCCTGGTGTGTATGTATATATACAGAGGTGCCTACAGCTCAACACATGCACATAGAGTGCATGGACACATGGGGTAAGCATGCTGTTATATTGCGTTTAAAAAAAACAACAACCATGGATTACTAATTACTACAATTACAGTAAATAAGTAAGTGAAGAATACCTGTTAAGTACAGGGGGAAAAAAATACAGAAAAAATATATTAAAAAAATACACATATTAAGGTCCCAGATCTTTCCCTCCAGTGACAGTCCTATGAGCTGTCTCTATGTCATATGCTTTTCTTAGAATGGGTAAGTGTGGCGATCGGCATACTTACCCATTCAGTTTCAGAACCGTCGCAGCTGCTACACACCCCACCGGAGAGTAACTTTTAGTGAGGGGGAGGGTTAAGGTTAGGCTCTGAGGGAAGGGAAGGTTAGGGTTAGGCAGCGGGGAAGGGAAAGTTAGGTTCAGACTGCGGGTAGGAGGTTGTCTTAGGGTTAGGTTCAGACTGCGGGTAGGAGGTTGTCTTAGGGTTCGGCTATGGGGAAGGGAAGGTTAGGGTCAGGCAGAGGGTAGGAGGTTGTCTTAGGTTTCGGCTATGGGGAGAGGAGTTTAAGGGTCAGGCTGTGTAAAAGTAAGAGTTAGGGCCAGGCTGCAGAAAGGGAGGGTCGGGGTTAGAGTCATGGAAGGGGAGGATTGGGGTTAGGGCCATGGCAGGGGAGGGTTAGGGTAAGGATTAGGGAGAGGGTTGGGGTTAGATTTTATACTTACTATTTGGAGCATCACACACGGTGCTCCGGGTAACGATTGCTTTGCCTCTTCGAGGAAAGGCAATAGATTTCCCAGCCAGTTTGGAACTAACCCATTTAAAATAGTGCCAGTGTCAGCAGGGACCCGCACACTTTCCGTCATGCTATGTTCTCCGGTTTGTGTTTTTAAAGTTTTACGTTTGAGAAATGACACCGGCTATTGTTACTAATATTTTGTCATGCTGCTCGTGTAAAGCTGTGTTACTCATGTTTGCATTTTTGTTGTCTATGTATAATAAATTAAAAACAATTTTTCATGAGTTGCTCCTGGAAACTTCCACATGGATGGAAACAGTAGGAAGGCCGCTGTCATTAGGTTATATGTGTTGAGAGGAAGAGGTTGCGCACCAGCTATATTTCTCTGCTTGTTTATATGTAACTGTAGGGTTCGGAGACATGTTGGATATAAGTAGTAGCAAATCATTTTAAAGGTCAGAGAAAATAATTTTTCTAGGCTATTTACTTTTATTTCATTTTAAATTTCTGTAATCTGATATTGTTAATAAATTGTATTTTCTGGAATTACGCTACACAATGCTATTTTACTTCTATGTTTTGTTTTTATCCCATTCTATCTAACAAACCAGAAAGACGACACATAAAGACACTGGTAACATGTAACCTGCCTATACACCTGAGCGCTAGCAATGCTTTCACAAATAACCGTTAAATATCCTAAATAACAAAATTCAGTTTGTGGCTGATAAGTTTTTATGAGGCAATACAAAGTAGCACCTAAGCATCGGGAGTGGTCTGATCCTGTGAATGATGCACGGTTATAGTAAAATGCTCTCAACAAACGTTATAAAAAGTAACTAATTTGCTTTCTATGTGCTTTTACACTGTCTTGAATTTCCATTTTACATAGACCATGAATTACACATTCTGGAAGGAGAAATCCTCAATCACCTTCCTCGTCTACTATAAGATATTCTCAGATCTTTTCTCTGTTAAAGACATGAATTGTAGAGGGGGGAATATAAATGCAACCTTCATCCACAGCAGCACAGCACAGGGTATTTCAGGCAACAGTGTGCAAGACTTATAATTCTACCAGCGAGGAGCAGGCACATGGGACAAAAGCTTTCCATGTAGTTGTTAAACCGAACTTTAGTGATAGGAGCAGGTTTCTCTATACAAGTAGTGCACTGTTGAAAAATAAAGTAATTGTCTTCTCCTGTGGTTAGTATATCTCCTGTCATACTCCTCATCCTACAGGCTCCCCCACCTCCATAGCGTCCTAGGTTCATCTTAACATGAAAGCTCACTGTCTTCATTTATACACTTACTGCTTCCCTCTCCACCGTCTCGTCACTGTGTCCCCACTCTTTGCCTCCCTTTGCTTGCTTTGGCTATAACAAGCAGGGTCCTCTGATTTCTTTTTTTTTTTTACTGTTCTTTGACCTCCCACTACCACCATATTCACCCCATTCTCTTAACCAGTGTTTGACCCATCTACTATTACATCTGGTGGGACTCCACTTATCTAGTACCCTTTGAGCAAAGTAATGTTCCCTCATAATCTTTCTCTAAACCTACCACACTCTATTTTAAGTGCATGCCCCTATGATCTGATACTTATCTAATCTTTCTGAAGAAAGTGTCCTCCTTGTACTTGGTAACACGCTTGATATATTTGAAATCTCTTCTCATTTGCCTTCTCTGTACCAAGCTATATGTGCTTAGATTCTGTAGTCCTCTATATGTGTAAGTATTCTGGCGTAGACTATGTGCCATTTTATTTTATCTTGTTTGTACAGTCTCTAATGTGTTTATTGCCCTCTAGAACTGAACACAGTGTTCTAGGTGAGGTTGTAGCAAATACCTATACGGTGTGATTCCTTTTATTCCTGCTAATTTCTCCCTGTGTAACCATGTTTTTCTGTATTACACACATGCAATGTCCTATTTAGTGCAAACTGGAATGTTTGTCCACTACATGTTCATGTTATTACTTTTTACTTAATGTGATTACATTACTTATTAATGTCACAATTTTTCTTGAAACAGAAAACTGAACAAAAACCTCCCCAGAATAAGGAAGTCACTAGAAAAAATGACATCTCCCTCCTAGACCTAGATGACTGTAAGTATAGAAGAAACAAATATGATGTTTGACTTGTGATAACGTGACAATGTGTAAATTTTCTGTATGTTTTACATCAGGGGTAGTCCCCACACAGATGGCTGTCTGTGAGAGGTAGAAATAGCAGAAAGTTCCTTTTTAGCGGTCTCTATTTCGAATGGCAGCCATTTTAGATTTTTTTTTAAATGAATGGGTGAGTATGCAATCGGCATAGAAGAGAAGTGACAACATCACCGGACCCAGCGACACCACCAGAGAGGTGAGTAACCTCTTTGGGGACTTTTAGGCTTAGGGGGAGGGTTAGGGTTAGGCTCAGAGAAAGGGAGGGTTAGGGTTAGAATTAGGCTGCAGGGAAGTTGGGGGGTTAGGGTCAGGCTGCAGGAAAGGGAGGGTTAGGGTAATAGAAAGGGGGGGGGGGGGTGGGGGGTAGGGGGGGGGGGGGGGGGGGGTTAGGGTAAGGATTAGGGAGAGGGTTGTGGTTAGAATCCTCACTTACCGTTTGGAGCACTGTGTTCGGTGCTCCGGGGATCAATCGCTTTGCTTCTTCGGGGCAGAATCAATCGTTTTCTCAGTCATTTGGAAACTAGCTGGGAGAGAACAGCCCTATCGAAAAAGGGCCAAAATAAATGAATACAAATAGGGATAGACGTGTGCTAGAGATTTTCAGCATGCTGCCACATTTTTATCAGTTCAGTCATGATCCGCTCCACACACATGGCACAGTCCTTGCTACCTATTTTACTAGTTAGTGTCATCTGGAATATTTATTTTCTTAAGGATAAATTTGCTATTTTACTGAGATGTTGAGATTTACTCTGGAAAATAACATTGATGTAAAATTATGATAATTGTGTAAGACTGGTAAAAAAAAAAAAAAAAAAATGACATTATTTCGGCCTCTCTTTTATGTGAAACCCTCCACTGGGTTTCCGCCCTCTCCGTTCTGCTAACCACAGCTTTCTGACATCCCTTCTGTTCACCACATCTCACACCCATGTCTAGGACTTCTCCTATCTGAACCTCTGCACTGGAATGACTTCCCTTCTTAGAAACATAGAAAGTGACGGCAGATAAGAGCCACATGGCCCATCCAGTCTGCCCAGTTGTTTATTTAAAACTATACTGACCCTAGTCCCTATTTACCCTCAATTTAGTTTGAGATTTAGGATATCCTTATATTTATCCCAAGCATGTTTACACTGTTCTACTGTGTTACTGTGTTACCCTCAGCCACCTCAGATGGGAGGCTATTTCACTTATCTATCACCCTTTCAGTGAAGTAATATTTCTGCACATTTTTCTTCTGTCAGACTCTCCCCCACATTGCAGATTTATTCCCCCTCTCCTCTGCTCACACCAGCAGTCCACTTCCTTCCCCCTCCTTATGTCTTCTGTAAGTTCATCCCTCCCGCTAAGTGTGTTAGCTCACATGAACAGGTCCCTCTATCCTAGTATTGTTCCCTCCTCCATCACTCCCCCCTCACTTTGTACCCTCTTGTCCCCCTCTGCTACCCTTTTATCCCGTCCCCACCTGGTGGCTCTCTCTCTCAAGCTCTCACTACGCTCTATCCCCTCCTTCCTTATCTGCCAAGCTTGACACCTTGCATTTTGCCCTGCGGTTTGTGCTTGCTTCATTTTATTGTATTTTGTGATTTTTTTTTTAATATTTATATTGTATTTTATTATGTACTATGCTGTCCATCCCTGCCCTGTAAGTCTGTACTGTATTTTGCTATTGTGTTTTGTACGGCGCTGCAGGCACCTTGTGACACTTTATAAATAAACCATATTAATCATTGTTATCCAGCATATGTAGTACTAAATGTAAGATCACCTTGGTATATCAAACCTTTGTGCTGGTGATCCACATTTGGAAAACATTACCAAGCTATTTAGTAGACTTTAGCATAACGTGTTAGGAGTATGCTATTTATTTATGTGCATCTGGGGTGTTTATTAAAACCGTGTGTAACTTTATATCGGCTATTTATATTAGTGGCGTAAGTTTAAAAAAATCGCTCGGAGTCAAGTAAAATGGTCCCAGGAGAGGAGACCATCCCACCTTCAGTATTTGTATTTATCTGCTCTTTTCTTTAATGTAATGACACGATGTTTGCTGCAATAAACGTACAGAAAGATGTAATTAAGCGCTCTCTTTTTCTCTTACAGTTAATACTATATCGACTCCTGTAGCTGTTCCCAAACCAGCCTTACTTTCTCCTAGTTTAATAGGAGATCTACAAGGTTTGTCTCTCTCCACTTCATCACCTGTAATAAATGTAAGTCATACTTCTTCTTTTCTCTTATGAATTCATTGTCCGCTGGGAGGCCAGATATTGTCTACAGATTGAATTTAGTTTATTGGGTTGTTGGATAATGGTGTTGTATTATGTGCTGTAGTATTCAATCATATTTTGCCCATGGTTGTGTGTGATGGTAAATGAGGACTGAATTGTGTTTGCTGCAGCTCTCTCAGTGTGATTAAAGGAGGTTTGGTTACAAAAGCTGTGGGCCAAAATTGGCCCCTGTTGTTAGTTATATTTTTAGTCCCATGTGACTGGGCCAGGGAGTTTTTAAATGACATTCTTAGTTGAAAGTATCTGTAGGAAAGTGTTCAGTTCTCCCAGTAAAAGCAGTGATAAAATAACATAAAATAACATGTTTGCTCAATGTGCTTCTGACACATGCAGCGCCTTACAAAATGATAATTCCATAGTTTAAATGTATGAGCTGTGAATTTTACCATTGCTGCTGGCCAGTGATTGAATACGCTTGAACAGATGTACAGCCATCACCCTCCGTATAATAAGAGGGAACGCCCACTTGCAAACTCAACCCAGCACTTCTGTTGGTAGTGTCATTCCTCAGAAGGGTCAGAATGCATTCTGATTGGCTAACAGGTGCATGTGCAAATAGCATCTATAATCCGATTTGAAAACATGGTAATGGGCAGGATTTCAGGATTTGACTGATGTTCTCTATATGGAATAATATATTTTTTTTTCCTTACCAGTGCTTTGCGTTGTAATTCAATTTTATACATGTGCCATCAGCACCAGATATTGCAGCATTTCCATTAGTTATACTGGTGCTTTCAGTGTGCCTATTTGGTAATACCTTCCCCTGCATTATTTGTGTCACCAGAACAGCAGGGGGTTACATCAGCAGTTCTTTGCATAGTGTAAAGCTGGCCATACCTTGGGACGATTATTAATCCCAGCAGGAGGTGGCCTGATAAATTGGGCAATCTCCCGCCAGGGAAAGGGTCCAGGTATCGGCACCATACACATCTCCTACCAATAATCCTAGCAGAAGAGGGTGGCCAGGGTAGAGCTGCGCTGTGTGGAGGGCGGCTTCGTTTGATCCCTGTCCCTACTACTTTCTGCACTAGCTGCTGCAGATCTATGTATTGCCCCACTGACACCTTTGAAGTATAGGGAGCCTTTCAGTTAGCAGATTGGCTTCTTTTAAATAAATAAATCACACGTTTAAAAACCAAATAATCGTTCTAGAGCGTTTCTGGTGCTTATTTTGGTGTTGTAAAAAATTGATCATGGCCATACACTACAACGATTATTGGCCTGATCACCTTATAATTGGATTCTTGGGCCAGTAATCGCTCTGGTGTATGGCCGGCTTAAGAAATGCTTGTGAAATCGTAAATATCATCCAAACTCTTTATTTCATAACTTTTTTTTTTTTTTTTTTCTTCAGTGAGAGAGAAAATAAATGTAACAGTAGGGCACATGCCGAACTAACACTAAGAAATTAATTTATTACCAGGGAAGGAGAGCTTGGAGTAATAATAGATGAGTATATGACCCTAATATCAGAGAAATGTAGCAGCCACTTATCCTAGAATATGTCAGGCAGTCTATTATTCAAATCATTCAGTGCTGTAATTGCATCCAGCCTTTATAAAGCCTATCAATAAAGCCTATTTCTCCAAATTCATAGCTGCGCTACGTTATTGAAAGTATACTTTGTTCCTTTGTTTCATCCACTTGGTCCATAAATGAAGATTAATCATAGGGAATAGCATCACAATACTGGTTTTCTACGTTCTCTTGCGACCCCGAGTCCACACCAGAGACCCATACTTTGATATAAATGCACAAATTATAGGCGTATCTTGTAGTGATTGGGTTCATTGTAATGAAATAGATAGAAAATGTGTTTGTGTTCGTTTTCTTTTTAATCGAATCATGTGTCTGTAAATCAGTTACGGAATTACACTGGCAATATGAAGACTATGGAAATCAGCCTCATACAGCTCCTAAGCAGCACTGATAGCTGCTCTAGACTAACGACACATCTACCACTTGTAGACGCTCATTATTTTGGGCTACGAAAACAGATATTGCCATTGGACAACATGGTCTCATCCCATACACGTTTTTGCCCTACTTGTGGTATTTAATCATTGCCAGTTACCATCCCCACTAGCATTGTAACTTTTGGACTATAGGAGTACTGCTAATACTACTAGTATTCCACACTGAGCAACAGGAAAAGCGTCTCGATCAATTTATTGTTTTAATTATTGTTCTTAACTATTATGATCAGTAACAGTGACTCTTCCAACCTGTGCAAGGATGCTAATTAAATTGCTAAACATGTGAATGCAGACTCATACATTGGAGCTTACAGTTTTAATCCCTTTACACACACAGACTAAAGCTGGCCATACACTAGGGGCGATTATCGGCCCGATCTTCCAATTATCGGGTGATCGGACAAATAATCGCTCTAGTGTATGGTATAGATCAATTTTTGAAACGTCAAATAAAGGCACCAGAAACGCTCTTGTGCGATTATTTGATCTTTCAGCATGTTTGATTTAAATCGGGCACAAGCGCCTGATATTTTAAGGGAGCCAATCAGCAAGCTGCATGGCTCCCTATCCTTGTAATAGGCACTGCTGCTGATCTATGTATAGTACAGAGAGGGACCAGCCAAACCCGCGCTGTGTGAAGCGCGGATTCGGAAGATCCCTATCTGTACTACTCCCTGCAATAGACGCTGCTGCAGATCTATGCACTATGCTGCTCTGACAGCTTTGAAGGTAGACTTCTAAGCTGTAAGAGCAGCTTTATACATAGATCAGCTGCAGCGCCATAGAGAGTGCTGGAAATCGTCCCGTTTATCGGCCCACCCCCTGCTGGGACCGATAATCGTCCTAGTGTATGGCCAGCTTAAGGTTCGTTGTTAGTCGGTTAACAGTTGATCTATTAGCATGTGTTTTGAGGTGTGCAATGAAACTGGAGCACCCAGAGGAAACTCACACAGACACAGGGAGAACATACAAACTGCACAAATCTATTTTTACCTTAACCTTTGAATTACCGTATTTTTCGGACCATAAGACGCACTTTTTTCCCCAATAAAAGTGGGGGAAAAAGTGTGTGCGTCTTATGGTCCGAATACTCACCTTGGGGTATGAGCTCCGCGGGGGGATGCGGTGCATCCAGGCACTCATCCCCCCGCCTCCTAAAAACTAGGTGCGTCTTATAGTCAGGTGCGTCTTATGGTCCGAAAAATACGGTAGTTTTTTATGGCTGTTCACTAAAGACTGAAGTAAAGTGGTTTATATTCGAATAATGGATCATTTCCAGTATTACATGGTTGTAAAAGGATTCAAAACTTGCTTATGGCAGGTATAGGTAATCATCGCAGATTGATACACATCTGTGTACTTACTGTGTAAACATTAATTGCTGCAACATTTTATATATTGCTTCTGTTAGGACCTCGTTTCCATACAGTGAATGGTGCTGTTCTCTAACCTTTACCTGAAAACATCATGCTATAGTGTTAATATCTGGCGGCTGTATGTGGGACATGATCTTGCAGGCAGAGCGATAACTGCACATAGAGCCTCTGGTTCTCTTTTATAATGCTGTCAGAATATGTTGCTCATAGTTGTGAAAGGTAAAATCTCCCTCCTCACATTTTTATCAGACATGACATGGGACATATTCATTGACCCTTCTCCTTTTCCAGCACTATTATTCACTGAAAGGAGCTGGCCACAGCCAGACACAAGGCTCATTTCAATTTTAACAATGGTAATTAAAGGTTAATTCACCGCGTCAGGATTAACAAGGAAAATACAAATGATGGGAAGGCAGCTGCCATTATGATACAACTTTAGAACAATACAATTAGTGTGAATTTGACAAAGGAAAGAAAAGCTAATAGTAATGAGCGTCATTATGGCATGCCTAATTGTACAGCAGTCACAGGCAGCAGAGGTGCAATAAGGCCTTAGAGTTTACCTGGACACACAGGCTGTATTTCTGCTGTCTGTTATATAGTACAGACTGCTGGGCACGGAGTTTCCGGGAACACAGATCTTGTGAGACACCTCCAGTATAAGGTTCTTTTATTAATAGATGTACAGAGTACACCAATGTAAACACCCCTGTTGCTGGCTACAGCCACCGGGGTAACAGCTAGAGAGGCAGAAAGCCTCCATTTTCTCATGCAGAAGATAAATACTTTGGAATCCATGGTCTTTGGAAAATGACAGAAAATATCTACTGGGAAAAGCCATGAAATTACATTTTTTTTTATTTCCCTGGTCTAAGGATGCCTTTATGTCTGAAATATGCTTCTGAAAACAACAAATAAATGATGATAAGTGTAATTCTAAGGTGTCTGATAACAGAATGGTAAAGTGACATCATTGCTCATTTCCGTGATATCGCTGATGTTTATTCCCCTGTGTCTAAAGCACTTTTTGATAATGCTGTAATGATGATGGTTTTCACGTTTTTGTTATTCATTGTCTTTTTTGTCTAAAGTATTTTGATTGTGTCATCAGTTTTTATAGCAAATTCCTAAAGTGATCTTAAGACAGCCACAAATGTAAGACCAGCCAATGTCCTGATAACAGTGTGTGACTGTAGATAATCGCCATCTTCCCAGTGTAACCTGTCAATGATCTGGCTGAGACTGATCTCTGTGTGTTCCATATTCATACTTTTAAGAGATTTTGGGCCAGATTTACTAAGCTGCGGGTTTGGAAAAGTGGAGATGTTGCCCATAGCAACCAATCAGATTCTAGCTGACATTCTCTAGTATGTAATAGGAAAGCAGTTACACTCTCCAGTACGAGAGCCTAATTGCCGAAAATGGGACTTTTGAAAGGTTATTTTCGAAAGTCCCATTTTCGAATACTTACCGCTTTCTACTTTTTTTAGTGAATGGGTGAGTATGCCGTTTGGCATACTTTACCCATTCACTTTTGCAATTACCATTATCCTTCCGCCGTTTGCGATATCCCTCCATCGCTGCTATCGCCAGACCAGTGATAGGTGAGTAAACTATCTGTGCGCGTTAGGGTTAGGGTCAGGCTGCAGGGGAGGGAGGGTTAGGATCAGGCTGCAGAGGAGGGAGGGTAAGGATCAGGCTGCAGAGGAGGGAGGGTAAGGATCAGGCTGCAGGGGAGGGAGGGTTAGGATCAGGCTGCGAGGGAGGGTTAGGGCCAGGCTGCAGGAGAGGATGGGTTAGGGCCAGGCTGCCAGGAAGGGAGGGTTAGGGTAGTGAGAGGGGAGGGTTAGGGCCAGGCTGCAGGAGAGGATGGGTTAGGGTCAGGCTGCCAGGAAAGGAGGGTTAGGGTTAGAATTAAGGAAGGGGCTATTTTTACTTACCGTTTAGATGAACAGAGCTTTCGGAGCTCCGTGGATAGATTGCTATGCCTCATTGAGGCATAGTAATTGAAATCCCAGCCAGTTCGCAACTGTCTGGGAGAAGTCTGATTTTTCGAAAATCAGACTTTCTAAGCGGGGACCCACACCCATAGGAAAGTGAGAGCTAGAATCTGATTGGTTGCTATGGGCAACATCTCCACTTTTCCAAACCAGCAGCTTAGTAAATCTGGCCTTTGTTTTAGAAATGACTGATCCAAGTGGTTACATTACACTCCAGGGTATTGGTTACCTTTTGTGTTAGGGAAATATATCAAAAAGCTATTTTTAAATCTGAGCTAGAAGAACACAACTAAGACCATTCTTAGCCATCACATAGCCATGTGCTCAGTTATTGGGGTAAATGCACTTTAACTTGTATCCATTAATAATGGAAAGCAGATGAATATTTCTGGAAAAGACAAGATAAAATATACTATAACTGTACTATAGTGCACATAAAGGCCTTTTCCATTACACATAATACACACACCATGCTTTTATTCCATTCAATAATATAAATATATACACACATGGGTAAATAAATAAAATATACTACTTATGTCATATATAACTGCAACTGCACAACTTTTACTCATTTATAATATCAATATTGATAAGCAGTTGTCAATTTACTGGTCACATGCCTGCCACCGCTCAGAAATCACTCCCCATATTAATCTTAGGTCCTAAACCCTATTGTGAGAATTACAGTGAGAACTGAGGAAACTGCTTAACACTGCTCTCTCCACAAAAATCCATTTGTTTCCTTTTGGATGGACAGGCAATGTCTTGTATAACAGTCTAGATATTTAAATGATTCCACGTAAAGCGTTCCAGGCGTCAATTTTTTTTAAACCATTATTCAGACAATATTTTGACATTAGAACCCCAACAGATAGCATTTAGGTTGGCTTTGGTGTGGGCAGGTGATAACGTTTCATTCATAATTAGCTCATAGAGAATCGAGAGACATTTCAGGGAAATTGAACTGTCAGTGGGTAGAAACAAGCATTTGACCTCATCACGTTGAGTGGGGCCCATCATAATTTGTTCATTTGGTCCCGATCAGCCCAGCCTCATCTCTCATACGGCACCTTGCTGACCTTCCCTCTCCAATTCCGCTCAGTTCAGCATTAATTATGACTCAGCAGACCCGAAGAAATATTGCAGCCTGCTTTCAGAAACCCTGAACTGCCACTCACCAAAAGATTGTTTTCTAACAGGTAATAAATGCCCGGAGGAAGTGTCACTGTGTGTCCCACACAAGAGCAACAAATTGTGTGGCGATGTATATATTTTTTTTACTTACCGTGTCACTCTTAGATGGTGCTATGTTCATCTCAGTGGTTTCTCTGCCTTGTGGGAATGAAAGGTTCATTTTGTTCTGTGTGATGTGCACATGAGCAAATGGATTAAGAAATCAAAGCTAGAGGTCATTTTACAGAAGGTCAAAATACGACTTAGCTGTCAAGTCTATTGTCAGCTGCTTTTTAGGGATTTGATTTGAAGAAATCGCTTTGCATTTAGTAGAAGAGTGACTGACAAGTTTTCTCTCTCCTCTCCTGCAGTCCACAGTTTGCATTGTTTAAGGGGATGATGATAATGGGCTGTATCCAGGCTTAAGTGCTTGAAATGAGTTACTCCTGGGCTAAACCATGTTGATTGCAGGGGAGTCATATTTCATCTGTTGCAAAAAGTATTAGAGTTGAGAGGTGATGTTTCCTATCCCAAGTGTAAATAACAGTGTGATAGTAAAGCTGGTCAGTATCTGTGTGCAGTAAGCAATTCAAAGATATATCCCTGCATGCAAAGAATACAATTAACTTGACTCCCCCTGCAATCAACATGGTTTAGCCCAGGAGTAACTAATTTCAAGCACTTACGTAAGTCTGGATCCAGCCCAATGTGTTTACTTACTAACTAGTGTTTTTATTAAGTGGAACATTATGATCATAAATTGATTTGTAGAGAATGTATTTTGTGGTTAAAATTTGTATTTTACTTCTACACAGTGGAGGGAGCCATTTTGTGGTCAGACTCACAAGCAGGAGGCAGGCTATAAATTTTCTAGGAACCATTTGTTGATACAATTTGAGGTGACTTTATATATACACTGTGTGATTCAAGTGTCAGCTAATGTGTAAAAAGATAGATGCGTCTAACAACACCCTTGCTGCCAGCCAGTCGTGAGACAGGGCCGCAGAGAGCTTTGGTTGTGTCGCATCAGCTGTTTAGTGACGCAGATAAATGTATCCGATTGTCAGGGATAGAAGATCCGCTGACAGGAGGAGGTGAGGAACACTACGAAGCTTAGTCATCAGGGAAACAGAAGGACGTTACAGCATTGTAAGAAATGAATGGGGAGTGGTAATGAGGCAACAAAAAGACTGGTGCAGATGTGGGAAACAATGACAGGCTTATTGGTGAGAAAGATAAAAGTATTTTTACGTCTCTCCCTTCCTGTCCAATACCTGGGGGATACTGCTCTATACATACAGATTTTGGATGTTCACTCTAAAAGGTTGAGTTTATCACTATCAAAATGGGCAGCAATGCTCAACCCCCCAATATCAGCCGAGAGAAGTAAATTCCGCAATAAAATAAAATAGAAAGAAAATAAGACAATAAACATTGTACAGTTTTTATCCTCTAGTGACCTCACTCAGGCTTCGGTAACTTCACATTATATTTATTATCGTTCTTCATTTTACGGCCCCCAGTGAAATCACACAACATTCATTGTCATCATTCATCCTCCAGTAGAATCACACATTTTCCCTCTGACATCATACATCCTCCAGTGATATCCCTATATTGTCATCATGCATCCTCCCTTGACAAACAGAGACATCACATGCCTTCCAGTGACGGCCTTTTCACCTGGATTCTGCTTCAGACCTCAGCCAGGTCACTCCCCTGTATTTGTGATATTAGAACCCATTCCCTATCATTCTTTCCCTTTTTCCTTTCCTGACATAGAAGAGATGTTAGAGTGTTTGTTCCCTTTACTATCAAGAATTTTTCAGATAAAACAAGAGGACATAATGAACGGTTCATTGTAAAAAACAAAAAACAAAAAAAAACAAAACACCTTTCTTGGGCTTTGTACAATCGCCCCTCTATAAAATGATCAGTGGTTATTGAGCATGATTAAATTTTATGTACACTGGGATGGCTGTGTATGGAATATTTCTTTTGTTGACTGCATGTCAAATGGAAAGTGAATTTGACATTTTCATTCATCTCCATTACATAACCGTGAAATTAGCTGTGACAAAACGAGACCATACTTATAATTATATACTGTCTGCAGCTTTTACAATATTATGTTTTTAGGTTTTTTGAACTGTTAATATCTTGCTTATAAAGCAGTTGTTTACTATTGGGCGAAACTAGTAGTAATTAAGAGAAGCCCTGATAGAATAAAATATATGTTTAAGATGCCGTCGTTACTAATTCAATTCCATTTTGCTTGAATGTACACATTTACATATTTCTTGTTATATACCATAAAGCTTGGATTACTAACGCTCATTGTAATATTACTTGTGGCAATTTCTGAAAGTCATTCAGAGATAAAGCTTCTAAACATGACCATTTCTTGAATGATTTCAATTATTTTCTGCCATAACATAATGCTGTTTTAACAATATATTTTTATGAAACTGATGATTGATGTGAGGAAAGTAATTTGACCACATGCTCTGATTCCTGGCCTTTAATTGAATTCACTTATCTTATAATGTGAGCTGGAGAATGTATATTTGGGTAATGTCCTTGTGTTTCACTTAATGCAATAATATTAAATGTATGACTAAAGCAAAGATACCATTTGAATACTGAGACGTGAGAATATCTTAGGGAAATACAATGTATGGAAAACACAGTATGGAAAATTCTAGAGATACTCAAGACATTTGTTTAATTAATTCACCTGTACTATTCACAGTGATACTGTGGCTCTTCTATTCCATTAATATGTGAGTTATATTATAGGTATATTGGTGTCAAACCCTGTTCAAATAATTGCAGCAAGTCTTTTTTTTCCAATCTAGAAATGGTTGTTTAGAAATAAGCAGTTCAGTTTTGTGTGAAATTTGACAGACCTGAAAATTGGAGTCCCCAGTCGAAACAAGACAAAACCTAATGTCCAAATGTCTGATCTCACGTATTTTGGATTTAATATAAGCCCCCCCCCCGTTACTGCAGGTGCCATTTTGTATTGGAGAGTGTATGGAGAGGCTTTTTGCTTGAGTTATGCTAAAATAGATTAGAGGATTTGAGGTGGTAAAGGTTATAAATTCAAAAGGCATCTTTAACCTCTGTATTTCTGTGCTTTGTGATCTGCATTACCACAATCTATAGCCGTTATTACGGCTTTTCCTTAGAAGTGGGACAGCAGCACCTTTAGCTGCTTTCTTCAGCATAGGCTGTATTTTGTGTCACATTTTAATGCAGGTGAAAACTCACACTCACACTCACACTCACACTCTCACACTCACGTGCACGCTAAAAATGACAGGTCCATGCAGGAGACCTGTAGCCCGTAAAATTTCTGGGCGTTTTATGCATTCAAACATTGCAGCAGCTGTGAGAAAAGTTCCATTTGCCATGCCACTAAGTAATGCACACATCAAGCCATAAGATAGGTGGATGGGAACTGTTATCTTCCTGCCGCACACTGGAGACTAATCTCTGCTTTATACAAGATACTGAAACCCTTTGAATTGGAGCCCATGAGTTCAGACACTGCCAGCATGAGTCAGGTGATACTCTTAATTAAGATACTGGAGAAGAAGCTGGAGAATCTGAAGGAAGAAATGAAAGTAAGCAAAATCAGCGTGTTGAACTTGTAGACAACGTTCTTTATTCTAAAATAGTAGAGTGAATAATGTGCTCAGGGAGGTGAGAGTTGGGACCAATCGATAAATGGTGGAACAATTTAAATAATGAATTAAAATAATAAAAAAAATAATTAAACAAAATAAAACCACTGTAAAGAATCAATCTAAAAAATCCCTATAAAATACCAATTATATCTGATAATCTCAGAAATAAATAAAATTCTAGAAGTTGTAGTCTCGCCCAATGTAACTCTCCCGAAGCATGTTGTGTGTGTCCACAGAGGATCCAGACCTCCCAGCCCTTCACCTGCCACTGCCCAGACGATACAGCAGCTACTAGTGTTACTAGGTATTAGTAGTATTTGTCATCAAGCCCCGCCCACCCCCTGGAACACTATGAATTGCAGTGATGATAGTCCTGTCCTTATACCAGCATCTATTTCTCACCTCCGAGATCTCCTAGAGGAAAGAAATAGAAAGCAGGGAACCCTGGATAATGTTACTGCTATAAGCACTGTTAACACATACACACATTACAACAAGTGCTTTGTCCTATGAAAGAATATGTAATAGGGTTTGGAGTGCCAGCAATACACATGCAGATAGAATAGGTTTACAGAGTAAATGTACAGCAGTATAGCCGTATAAGTACAGTTCCTCACCACTGGAATGTATTTTTCAGAAATCTAAATAATACGTTCAGCATTCATGTGTTTAACATATGTGTTTACCTTGGTTTTCACTGCTGCCTCTTTTGGAAGCATAGTTGAATTACACTTCCTGGTCTCCTTCTAGTATTAGTCTAGCTATCAGCTATAGATGTATACTGACACCTATGTTTCTACTTGTGTTTGGGCTACAACTAATTACATTTTTACTTCAGGGTCACACCATCATCTTATACTAATATCAGATTTAGGCTGCCTTAGCTGCCCTCAGAGAAAATATATTTAAGGAACTTCAAGATCAGTTGCACTAAATAATTTACTATATAGCTATCAGCTGTAGTGTCTTTTCTAGTTATCATGTAACAGACATTCATATTTTGTATCATGGAACAGATTTCAGTGACTTTTTGTTATGGAGTGTAGGGGAAAGGAGGTTACACCCAGCTGTAGAGGTGATCATTTATATCTAGTTGGTCCTTGTATTTTATTAACATTTTTTGGAGTTTGATTATTTATGACTACAGAAAACTTTAAGCTTCTAGGACCGTTCCTGCAAAAAATAAATAATAAAAAAGGTGCAATATTCAGCATATTTGATCAAATGTAAATCTTGGTATCTGATTATTTTCAGCAATATTCACCTATAGCATAGCTGGTAAATTAGTAATTCATGCAGGAATTACAATTGAAATGTTCTTGCTTTGTTACCAGCTCTCAAAGTAACAAACAATAATACATTCTGTAAGCACGCTTCTGATTGGTCTATCCTCTTGCATAGCATCAGACACACATTCACATCTTTCAGCATGTTGTTTGATGGTGGTATAGCAATAGTTGCAGATCTGGACTTATGCTTTGAAATGATTCTCTGAACTGCCTCCTCGTTCTGATTCAGCTGTTAGGCAGAACCAGAGATGGATTGGCCATAGGACTTACAGGGAATTTACCCAGAAGGCCAGTGGACTTAGAGACCATTTAGCTTTGCCATGGACACTTAAATTAATAGTAATTGGTGGTGATCACTAGGATGCTCTCTTTATTGGGTGGCAGTGCTGCCTGTGTTGCATGGAGGGTCTATATATACGGGCCTGATTCACACTTAAGAAGCTTCTGCTTCTTAAGTGCATGTTTGGCCGAAATGACCTACTGCGCATGCTTAGTATGTCATTTATGCAATCTACGTAGCAGATCGGTACGTAGATAGCGTATGTGCGGTCTTTAAAGACTGCACGCTGCAATTTATGTAGAAAGAGGCGCCGTTATGCCGCCTCAGGGTGTTAATTTTTTTTTAGGAAAAAGTGGGAGGTGGAAGGGATTTATATTAGCCGAGGAGGGTGGAGGGGAGGCAGGGAAAGGCAATGTTTGTACAGGCATTGCACGGAGACATATGGTAGCCCTATGGCTCTCGTAAAGTGCCATAAGTTACCTAAAAATGGTGGGGGGGGGCGGGTTGGGGGCTGGAAGTATGAGTTAGATGCGTATTTGCCTGCACCTAACTCACTCTTCACTGTGATTTAGGTCCTACGTCTTTTTTTGTACTGTGAAATAAGTCAGTAGATGATGTATGTATTTGTAGCTATTTCACAGAACATCTTTACTTGTACTTAATTGACTAACTGCCCTCCCACACTATATATTTGACCTGTTGTTATTAAGGTGGTTTGTTATACTTTTTTGGGCAGAGCCAGCCTCACCTACACACTGATTGAACAGGGTACTCTGCCTATAATTTTTGCATTTGTCAGTATTTTCTGCCTGCCCTTCAGTTCTAAATATATATGATTTTATGGCTTTACTGCTTTAATTTCTTGCTCTCTCCATCCACCTTATACTTTATTGGAAATCACTGTTTGGTCATTTTATTTGGTTTGTCCACATCAGTGCAGTGGGTTTGTATTTTATAAGGCACATGTCCTCCTGATCAGGTCATAGTTTGAAACTCTCTGTCTATAATTTGCCAGCAATTAAAATCATGTTAAGCGCAGTTCTGAGCAGTGTATCCTTGTGGTGAATGTTAGTCTGTCAGCAGGATTTTCAGGTCATTTGCTATAAAGAATACAGGTACGCCGCTCCCAGTGAAGGTGACTTGGAGTTTCATCAATCACTTTGCCTTTCTTTAAGTTGATACATAATGGACCCCTTCAATCAGCTTTCTTGTTCTTTTGTCACTTGAAAGCATTGACTGCAGTTCAGTCAAGGTTATGAATAAGATAGTTTGTGCTTTTGCCAGAGGAAATCTAAAGAGCTTAATAGAATAATTCCTCCTGCGACGTTACAGAGTTAGGGAGCAGGTAAAGGTTTGATAGAAAGTTTCCTAACTTAAAATAGACTGTTTTATCTCATTGAAATGGTAAATGTTTGGGTGTTCTTAACCATATTTTAATAAAACGAATATGTGTTCATTGCAGTTGCTGTTGGTTAATAGAGGAGTTCTATATCCGAAGCATTCATAATGTGGACAATGAAGCTAAAATAAGCACTACTCCATCAACCTTCATTTCTTTATACAAAGGGCTGCCTATAGATTTTATTTATTTAAGTAAAACAGGCAACAGAAAGTATTTAACAAGCTGCACTCTCAGCATATAATAAAGCTATACACGCAGCATTCTTATGTAACAATCTAATTTGAATAAGCAAATGTTAAATGAAGCACAAGCAAATATATTTGTATAACCTGTTATATCTCCAGGAACAATAGACAAAACCTACATCTGCCGCAGTTACCTATAATTAGGACAGCATTTCACACATTCATGTCCAGCAGCAGTTTAATACACTGCAGAGCAAGTAAACAACTGGAAAGTAAAACAAACATAAGTTTACAAAACTTTAAAACATATTTCACCAACTTGGGTTACTTAGCAGTCTAGTCTATACTGTAGTGTTACCTCTGTTCCAGCCCTCCATCCCTTTCTTATACTGTAGTGTACCTCTGTTCCAGCCCCCCATCCCTGCTCCATCCCTTTCTTATACTGTAGTGTACCTCTGTTCCAACCCTCCATCCCTTTCTTATACTGTAGTGTTACCTCTGTTCCTACCCCCAATCCCTTTCTTATACTGTAGTGTACCTCTGTTCCAGCCCCCCATCCTTGCTCCATCCCTTTCTTATATTGTAGTGTACCTCTGTTCCAGCCCCCCATCCCTGCTCCATCCCTTTCTTATACTGTAGTGTACCTCTGTTCCAACCCTCCATCCCTTTCTTATACTGTAGTGTTACCTCTGTTCCAGCCCCCCATCCCTGCTCCATCCCTTTCTTATATTGTAGTGTACCTCTGTTCCAGCCCCCCATCCCTTTCTTATACTGTAGTGTTACCTCTGTTCCAGCCCTCCATCCATTTCTTATACTGTAGTGTACCTCTGTTCCAGACCCCATCCCTGCTCCATCAGTTTCTTATACTGTGGTGTGCCTCTGTTCCAGCCCTCCATCCCTCTCCTATGCTGTAGTGTGCCTCTGTTCCAGCCCTCCATCCCTCTCCTACGCTGTAGTGTACCTCTGTTCCAGCCCTCCATCCCTGGTCCAAAGAAAGTATACAGATGTGCTCACTCAGTCCCGGACTGTTGCAAATAGTACAATAAGGCAAGGTTCCACAAACTGGAAAAAAGTCTCTAATCGTTAAATAACTTCAAGTCACTAGATCTCAAATCGGACCACTTCTTACCCTCCACACGGTCGGTTCTTGGGACCATGCACCAATTTCTGTAGGTAAAAGAAAAAGAAAGAGATGGCACCTCCATGGTGCAATATCATTTTATTTAAAAGTGGATCGCCAGACAGATTCCTACCAGATCTATCTCTTGGTTAAAAGCCATCAATATAAAGCAGGTCAGTGCATACAACTTAGCATCACACTCTGTTACCAGCGTCCTGGAACTCTATGAAAAAACATGTCAAATCCCTGTAAAGGATTATATTCTGATGATAGGGTCAGTATTAGGTTAGTAATTTTGACTTGTCGACATTTTGTACCAGACCCTGGAAGACAGGCCTGCAATATTTGTGACCACAATGCCACACAACTACTTTGGGATGAACTGGAGATCCAAACTATGAGTTAGTTCTTCAAATCAATTTTGTAAAATATATTTTACAAACAAATTAAGACAACTAAGTGCACTAAGGTCAAATAAGACACCAACATCCACAAATAAATA
>WWET01000714.1:381952-399452 GCA_011038615.1 Limnodynastes dumerilii
ACACACACACACACACACACACACACACACACTGTGTACCAATATAGGAAAATATATTGCGTTGCTTTATATGTGAATAAGGCCAATAATTTACATTCAGAGTAACTCTTGTTTTTCTGTTCCGCGCGTTCACCTGAAACCACCATTTTCCTTTTTTTATTTTATTTTCTCTCTTACAAATTATAGCTCATTTCTTTCCGTTCTAGAAAGTTTCACGATTTTAATCTTAATAACCTTAAAAAAGCAGACATGCTATGTCATAAAATAACTATTAGCGACTAGTTTGTATCCTATAAATCTAACTCGAGTTGATAATATGGTCCATTACCAGCTAACTGCACAGAGTATTTTTCATTTTACACTCTTCAGTTACTTTTTAGTGAAGTGTTAAAAAATATGAAGCTTTTCTCCTCTTTAAAATTGCACGCTGTCTGTCTGTTATTAGGGAGATAACAGCTCTTATAAATGTTTCAGTAAGCGCTAAGTAGACAGTTATGTGCCCTCTCATTCCACGCTTATTTGCTTACTGTAATAAACTGATAAAATGTGTGCTTTGCCGCTGTGTATCTGCAGGCATCAGGAATCTCATAGATTTCCTTTAGAAATTGCGTTGTGTCTGCAAAATTGATTGGTTATTTTCATAAACCGTTCAAAGGTGTGACTTATCATATACAAATATGCTGGATAAGTTGTCCACTGGTCTTTTTCTGATGACGTGAACGTTTCTTGAATCAATTGTCCTCTCTTAACGACAAAAAGGTAATGTTAGGTAGTGCTATGGATTGATGTATAGGAATGTCATCTATTGTGTATGGTCCATGGATTGTGACCATCCTCTGGTGTCACTTTCACATTGCATTTCGTGACTGCGTGAGGACTATTTTTTCAAATCAGAGGAGATTTAGCTGCTAAAGCTAACAATATTTTACCATTTTTTTTTATTCTAATATTGTTTGGTTTTTGTTTGGTTTAACTAGCAGCAGATGTACCCATGAACTACATAAATATTTACCACTTAATTCCTGCTCTTCTGTCTCGTCTGTCCTGTACAGGTGTGTACGTCGTCTTACATCCCTACAACAACACATGAGCTCCTCCATCGAATGACGGGCAAAGGTCTATCCGCCAGCTATTACTTCCCACGGCTGCCGTGCATTTTTGGAGCTCAAATGGTCTCTGTGCAAATTACATTTAAAAATACCAGTGACAATAAAATAGAGGATATTCACATAGAAGAAAAGAAAACAGATTTGAAGATGCACTTGTTCAATCCAATAGGTAAACAACATGGATTCTGTATATTTTCTTCACATTTACTAATAACGGAAGTTTTCATTGAGTTACATAATAAGAAATCTGTACAGTGCAAGTGAATGTTGGTAATAGATGGTTTATCTGAGTGGAAAGAGGGGGATAACTTTAACATTATTTCTGCAATGTTGTTGGGTTAATCCTGTTTTTTTTGTAAAATATATTTAAGCAAACGCAATCCTATAGGTTCAGTTTGTCGGGTGACCAGCCCTAGTACTGACGACTTAGTGTCTGTTATATGGGTGTGAGCCCTATTTTGATGTTTTCGAACTGGCTGGGATATCGATTGCTTATATCTCGATGAGCCATAGCAATCGATCCACGGAGCACTGACCGCGGTGCTCCGAAAGGTAAGGCTAAAAACTACCCCAACCCTTCCCCTAATTCTAACCCTAGCCTTCCATTACTCTAACCCTTACCCTCCCTTCAGCCTGAACCTAACCCTCTCTTCTCCCTAGCCTGAGCCTAACTTCCCTTCTCTATAGCCTAACCCTAAGACCCCCTCCCTGCAGCCTTACCCTCAACCTCCCTTTCTATGGCCCTAAACCTAACCCTCCCTTCCAAAGAGCCTAACCCCCCACCCCCACCTTCCTAACACTAAAGTCAACGGAGAGGTTACTCACCTCTCCGGAGCTGTCAGCGGCAGGTCCCGCCGGGTCTCTGCAAAAAGTAATGGGTGAGTATGCCGATCGGCACACTCGCCCATTCATAAAAAATATTTCTAAGACGGGCCCCTATTCAAAATACAGACAGACGAAAAATAACTTTCAGCTGTCTCTATTTCTGAAAGGAGCCTTCATTGCGGGGGCTGCAGGACGAGGATTGTTAGGGTCAGGCTGCGGGACGAGGATTGTTAGGGTCAGGCTGCGGGACGAGGATTGTTAGGGTCAGGCTGCGGGACGAGGATTGTTAGGGTCAGGCTGCGGGACGAGGATTGTTAGGGTCAGGCTGCGGGACGAGGATTGTTAGGGTCAGGCTGCGGGACGAGGATTGTTAGGGTCAGGCTGCGGGACGAGGATTGTTAGGGTCAGGCTGCGGGACGAGGATTGTTAGGGTCAGGCTGCGGGACGAGGATTGTTAGGGTCAGGCTGCGGGACGAGGATTGTTAGGGTCAGGCTGCGGGACGAGGATTGTTAGGGTCAGGCTGCGGGACGAGGATTGTTAGGGTCAGGCTGCGGGACGAGGATTGTTAGGGTCAGGCTGCGGGACGAGGATTGTTAGGGTCAGGCTGCGGGACGAGGATTGTTAGGGTCAGGCTGCGGGACGAGGATTGTTAGGGTCAGGCTGCGGGACGAGGATTGTTAGGGTCAGGCTGCGGGACGAGGATTGTTAGGGTCAGGCTGCGGGACGAGGATTGTTAGGGTCAGGCTGCGGGACGAGGATTGTTAGGGTCAGGCTGCGGGACGAGGATTGTTAGGGTCAGGCTGCGGGACGAGGATTGTTAGGGTCAGGCTGCGGGACGAGGATTGTTAGGGTCAGGCTGCGGGACGAGGATTGTTAGGGTCAGGCTGCGGGACGAGGATTGTTAGGGTCAGGCTGCGGGACGAGGATTGTTAGGGTCAGGCTGCGGGACGAGGATTGTTAGGGTCAGGCTGCGGGACGAGGATTGTTAGGGTCAGGCTGCGGGACGAGGATTGTTAGGGTCAGGCTGCGGGACGAGGATTGTTAGGGTCAGGCTGCGGGACGAGGATTGTTAGGGTCAGGCTGCGGGACGAGGATTGTTAGGGTCAGGCTGCGGGACGAGGATTGTTAGGGTCAGGCTGCGGGACGAGGATTGTTAGGGTCAGGCTGCGGGACGAGGATTGTTAGGGTCAGGCTGCGGGACGAGGATTGTTAGGGTCAGGCTGCGGGACGAGGATTGTTAGGGTCAGGCTGCGGGACGAGGATTGTTAGGGTCAGGCTGCGGGACGAGGATTGTTAGGGTCAGGCTGCGGGACGAGGATTGTTAGGGTCAGGCTGCGGGACGAGGATTGTTAGGGTCAGGCTGCGGGACGAGGATTGTTAGGGTCAGGCTGCGGGACGAGGATTGTTAGGGTCAGGCTGCGGGACGAGGATTGTTAGGGTCAGGCTGCGGGACGAGGATTGTTAGGGTCAGGCTGCGGGACGAGGATTGTTAGGGTCAGGCTGCGGGACGAGGATTGTTAGGGTCAGGCTGCGGGACGAGGATTGTTAGGGTCAGGCTGCGGGACGAGGATTGTTAGGGTCAGGCTGCGGGACGAGGATTGTTAGGGTCAGGCTGCGGGACGAGGATTGTTAGGGTCAGGCTGCGGGACGAGGATTGTTAGGGTCAGGCTGCGGGACGAGGATTGTTAGGGTCAGGCTGCGGGACGAGGATTGTTAGGGTCAGGCTGCGGGACGAGGATTGTTAGGGTCAGGCTGCGGGACGAGGATTGTTAGGGTCAGGCTGCGGGACGAGGATTGTTAGGGTCAGGCTGCGGGACGAGGATTGTTAGGGTCAGGCTGCGGGACGAGGATTGTTAGGGTCAGGCTGCGGGACGAGGATTGTTAGGGTCAGGCTGCGGGACGAGGATTGTTAGGGTCAGGCTGCGGGACGAGGATTGTTAGGGTCAGGCTGCGGGACGAGGATTGTTAGGGTCAGGCTGCGGGACGAGGATTGTTAGGGTCAGGCTGCGGGACGAGGATTGTTAGGGTCAGGCTGCGGGACGAGGATTGTTAGGGTCAGGCTGCGGGACGAGGATTGTTAGGGTCAGGCTGCGGGACGAGGATTGTTAGGGTCAGGCTGCGGGACGAGGATTGTTAGGGTCAGGCTGCGGGACGAGGATTGTTAGGGTCAGGCTGCGGGACGAGGATTGTTAGGGTCAGGCTGCGGGACGAGGATTGTTAGGGTCAGGCTGCGGGACGAGGATTGTTAGGGTCAGGCTGCGGGACGAGGATTGTTAGGGTCAGGCTGCGGGACGAGGATTGTTAGGGTCAGGCTGCGGGACGAGGATTGTTAGGGTCAGGCTGCGGGACGAGGATTGTTAGGGTCAGGCTGTGGGACGAGGATTGTTAGGGTCAGGCTGTGGGACGAGGATTGTTAGGGTCAGGTTGTGGAGAGAAGATGGTAATTATTCAGCAATGAAATACCTTCCTTGAAGGTGACTTCACAAACAACATAAGGCAATAGACTGATACTGGTTGTGGCTTATGAACATGCTATAACATAACCGGCCATATAGTTTATAGCATTATTTTGTGAACATATTGGAGCATTATAGTTTCTTTTGTTGCACTTGCACTACAAATGTGCGTTTTTATACTGAAATATGGTAATGGATATGGTGAAATTGGCATCCAATTTAGTTATTTCAGTCCCCAGTCCCAGCAGCCTCAGATTACCGACTTTGAATATTGGTACAATTCCATAGAAAGAGGGGACATAAATCTTTAGTGCTTTTATTATAATACTGTCCATGCCATGTTTATTAGACACATACAGTAGCAGTCTATTGCCTTATGTTGTTTGTGAAGTGACCTTCATAGGCCAATGGTTCCATCATACTGCAGGTGCAGGGAAGTTTCATTGCTGAATAATTACTTCAGCCATAATTACTTTTACTCTGTTTGTACAGTTCTTAACACAAAGATAATACAGCCTAATGATGTATAGAAAAATACACAGTGCTTGTATTTACAGAGAATTAAATGATGTCAAAGTTCTGTCTGTCCTAAGAGAGAGAGAGACCCCATTTCCATAGCACCATTTTAAACCTAATTGTCTGTGGCTCATAGTGTAGAGTGTCCCACCAAGGCCACCAATTACAACATATTGTGGGTGCCTGTCTTTTACCGGCGGCCATTTTAGTTGCACACTGATTTAAACTATCGTAAGATGTCTCTTACAGCTTACAAGTTACCAAACAAAACAGAATTTGCGTGAGGTGTCTATTACAGTAGAGGCTGAGTGTATTTATGTTAGGTACCTAAAGTTTAAGACTACCTTCTTTGCACTACGTATTTCTGAATTGAATATACCCCATAGTGTTAATATATTAATGAACAGTGTTCAATATATACAAATACCTTTACCTGTAGATAGAATACATATATGGTTAAAGGGGTTCACTAGGTGTAGGGTCTGGATTGCTGGCTACTCCGTGATACTTCTCTCCAAACTGCTCTCCAGGAAAGTAATATCTGAGAAAATTTAAAGAGCTTTAAGCTTTTATTTATAAAAATAATCATTCACTTTTCACTTTTGCTTGTTTGGTGCATTGCTGTACATTTTAACAAATTGGTCGCATCATTGGGGCATTTTCACTGTATACTGGTTTTTATTTTATGCTGCTGTACTAAATTAAGAGAATTCTAAATAGTGACAAACATATTGAGGAACCCATCCTCTTATGTAAGCCTTAGACCATTCCTTGCACCCACTAGTATATAAGGACTACCAGTTCCTGACATGGCAAAAGCAATAGATACTGGCAAAAAATAAGTAATGTGGCAAGAAAATTGTAAAAAAAAAATAATTTTTAAATAACAGAGATATACCCTATAAAAGATAACACTTTAAAATAAAACTATACTGTATACTTGTACTATTTACAGTATACGCATAGCTTATAAAGGATTTTAGAGTAGAATTGTTATAGATATATATTTATATCTGTTAAGTGTACACTGCAAATTTGAAAGGGAAAGCTAACCCATTTGGTGCCCTTTCCTCCTGATATCCATGTGGTATGGTCACTTATGATAGGATTTACGGAAATATGACTCCAATCTGCTCCTTAACGTTAAAAGGTAAAGCAGACATGATATGCAAACATGTGTTGTTCTTTTGGAGACATTGTGAGTGGTCGCATAACCAGGAATCCATGTTATATAGCTGTGCTTTTTGAACGAATGTCGGCAAACATTAAGCATTATATATCAGCTTTGTATTTGGTCTCCAAAGTGCTAGATTTGTATCAATTTGGATGAGAAACGAACCTCATATTAACAGAAATCCAATTTGTCACAGTAAATGCGGTTTTGCAGTTACTTCCTCAATGGATGCTCCTATTTATACTTGTTCTGACAGAGAAGCGTGGTCTCATGTGTAGCCGGCCTCCCCAGCCAGTAATGTGATAAGCCAAGCATTTTTATTGCATGTGCATGCTGACTGGTATTTGTTATTTGATTTTCCTTTACCTTTGTAAATTTATTTGGGGAAAACATTTTATTTTGCAGATTCTCTGGAGCCAGAGGGATCCATTACTGTTGCAATGGGTATTGACTTTTGTGATTCCACTCAGACTGCCAGCTTCCAGTTGTGGTACGTTATATTGCTAAAAATAGACCTGTCGTGTGCTGTTCTCTTCTGGTTGGGAAATAACAACAAAGATCTAATACTGCTTTTTATGTTCACATACCAGACATATATCTTCAGTCCACCCTTGCCTTTCCAACATCATTATATGGTATTTTGTAACATATAAAGCTATATATACTGCCCATTTCTCTAAATGTCTAGGGATCTGGTTATTAGTAATGGGCAATATGAAAGATTTTCTACAACGGCTCATATAACTGCCTGGTAAAACTGGCCAGACCAGTGTGAGGAGAATCTACTCTTGTGAGCCAACCTGGGTGGTAGAACTGGAATCCCAGACTTTATCCTACACGTTCATTAAAAAAATAAAATCCAATACATATATTTCACTTTAAAAAAAAAACAAAACATAAAAACTTGCTGTGTTTTGTTTGTGGTAGTCCTATTATGTAATTAATAAAATATAAATTGCAAGCACATGGTGCTGGGAGATACAGGTGAATGTTGGAAATGTAAACAAGAAAGTGCCACTTTTTTTTTTTTTTTTTATAACTTTTGGTTATTCTTGATGGTTGTATTAAACCAGTTCCACTGTTTCTCATCACAGTAAAACACATTTTACTGGAAACTCTGTACTTTGATAGAAGGGCGGCTTTGCCCAATGTGGAAAAAGGAGTGGAGATGTTTCACAGAAAATGGGGCAGATACATAGTGTCTCTAGATTCAGATACTCGGACACATATTTACAAAATATTTGAAACCACCACATGGTTCCTTCTCCGTCAACTAGAGGATTCCCCTCCCCAGATCTAAATACGAATGAATATGGATAGGCCTCCGAATGGGACTCTGCTTGGAAATGGTATTATTTCCTGTGAATCATTTTTCTATAGGATTTAAGTTTACGTGATAGAGTGGCTTTTCTGGAGGATACAAATACATAAAATATTTGAGTGGAATGGTTCCCATACGTAAATAATATGTGATGGTGTCTTATTACATCTAAGAACAACCCTGGTCCTTCCCCCTTTTTCTTTTTGTTTTTGTATTTTTTTTATTTCATTATTAGTTAAAAAAAAAATAACTGTTTTTGATTGTAACTCTGTTTCTGAAATGGACATGGATAATGTACAGTTGTACAATCTAACCATACTGTAATCAGAGGTTGCAATGTTCTACAATTGTTTGAATTAGAATGCAAGTTTAAGATGTATTGTTCATTCTTAAGTAAAATAAAAAAAAAAGTCCTCACTAATGTACAGAAAAACAATTCCACCTTTATTTCTCTGGTAAGAGCATTCTACTTTTCATGTATGAACAATGTTTTTGTTGTGTGCTTGGTGAAGGGCCATTGTGATATTAAAATACCTCCCCCGGTTTTTATACAGAAGGCCATCAAGGAATATATTTGACTCTCCATCTTCAGAACATCCTGCATCTGAAGTGTACAAGGAGAAATTAAGCTCAAGATGTTCGTGCAAGCATTTGGCTTTATGCAAAACAAGTTTTTTCTTTATCTTTAGGTATTTCTCTTAATACCCCAATCTCTTTCCAATGCACACTCCTGTCCCATGCCCACGTCACCATTCTTAGCCTCTTTCTTCTTAATACAGTCCAATAATAATTATAATAATAATACAATAACTCATTCGGCCATATTACTATTTGTGCACTTATATGCAATGGCTGTGTACCCTTGCGTAAAATATGACCTCCTTTTTTTTTATTCTTCCCCTCAATCATTAGTTTCTACATCATAAAAAGTGTTGGAACCTGATAACTTCACCTTTTATGTATTACCAAATATTTTGTAGTGACTCCTTTTTATCAGCAATTGTGTTTTGAGAGAGGAGACTGTTTTTGGCAGCATATTGAACATACTCCAATACTAGTACCACTACCACTACCAGCTGTTACAGACTGATTAGTTTAGGTATAGGTGCAGTCAGAGATACAAAATATATTTATTAAACATGATTTTGTGGGGTGGTCCGTTTACAACAACAGGTGACTGCAGTTTATACCTCTATCTATTAGCTATATTGATAGAGCAATGTGTTAGTTTAATGTTTTTATGATTTATTTTGATATATCTGGTTCCAGTTTAATTTGACTAATAATAAATGTGTTTGTACATTTAAAAGTAATCTGAAAAGCTATCCTTTTTTACTTTTATAGTTATTATTAGTTTTAATATATATATTTCAGTAGTTATGTAGTATAGGTTATTGTTAGAATTTTTTTTTTTTACTGTTCCACCTGTTTTATGTATTTCCCCCTGTAATACAACCCCATAAATAGTTATATTATTGATGATACAATTAGATTTTTTCAGTTTTGAATAAAGAAGGCTCACAATGATAAATACAAGCACTGTACCATAACACATTGATTTATGCAGATTATCACCTTTATGTTTAAGGAGGTTTGTTATATTAGATATAGAAAAACTGATTACTTATGCCAGCATCACAGAGTAATTATTTATTATATTCCTATTAGACAAACAAGACTGATCAATATTACTGAATATTACAGTAACCTACAACACTATAAATAGATTTCCTTCAAATATCCGCTCTGTATCCATTTTGGTTATCAGAGCCAATGTTATTTCAATGACAAAGATGAAACATGTAATAGACTGTCCTGAATTTAAATAATGTATACAGTTGCTTATCACCCAGTTCTTATTCATCAGCCCGAGCAGGTTCAGGACCTCTTTTTTTTCTTCAGGAACTACAGTGAAACATAAAAATATTGCTAGGCATAACACATGTCAGACATCAGAAACCCAGTGTACTATACTCACATAGGACTAGATCCAGACTTAAGTAAGTGCTAGAATAGTTACTCCTGGGCTAAACCATGTTGATTTCAGGGGGAGTCAAGTTAATTGTATTCTTTGCATGCAGGGATATATCTTTGAATTGCTTACTGCACACAGATACTGACCAGCATTACTATCACACTGTTGTTTAGACTTGGGATAGGAAACATCAACTCTCAACTCTAATACTGTTTGCAACAGATGAAATCTGACTCCCCTGCAATCAACATGGTTTAGCCCAGGAGTAACTCATTTCAAGCACTTATTAAGTCTTGATCCAGCCCATAGTGTAACCTGTATCATAAACATCTCAATTCTTAAATAAATAAAATATGCTTCTGTTTCTCCTATCCCACTGCTCTCCAATACCGCTGAGTATTTGGAATACATGAAACAATATTTATTTTTGTACTGCTTTGTACACTTGATTTCTTCTCTGAGGGATCTAAATTGTAGCGATCCCCAATGACCACATTGGGTTTGATCCAGACTTAATAACGACAGCCAATTGATGCACGCGGCATGCATAGATCTGACTGGGAATGCACTGCGCGTGCGAGCGGCAGATGTTACGGATCGCAACCGTACGTAACTCTGCACGATAGGGCGTGACATGCCTGCGCAATCCGAATATACATATTGTGGGCGGAGGGAGGTATTTAAATAGTACAGTATGGGCTGGGTTAGACACTTACAATAAGGCCTTACGTACGACTAGAGATGCGCAAGGAATATTTAAGGCAGGTTCTGAACACGTGAGTGAGCTAAGATACATACGTGCGAGGGGAGTGCGTTATCCTTAGTAGTGCGTAACTTAGGTACACTTGAACATTTATGGCACAGCTATCAGTACTCGTGCTTCAGAATTTAATCTCTTGCTGTGTTTCTGACCCATGTGGGGGTTGAAGTTAGTGACGTTTGTTCTGATACTTTGACCCTCTTATGTTATGTTGTATTTGAGGCAATATTGGTGTATTTACACTAGGGAGCACATCATGTTTGTTGCTATATCCCATAATTACAGACCGTTTAGTACCTCAGTAGGTCATTTCATATTTACAAATTTTTTGTTTTTCCCCATTTTTTTTTTTTGCAATACAATGCAACTAAATACATCTCAATATGTTTTCAAATCTATAACAACCGCACTGAGTCTGAGCTACGTATGACAGTCTTTCCAAAGGGTATTAGACCCTCAAGAGATCAAAAGGATCTAGTAAGTCTCAAAGTTGGCAAGTTTAATAATCTGTGGTATAACTAAGCAATATCCATTCTTTTTCTTTTCACTATTATTCAAATTTCATAATCTTACATTAAACTTAAAATAAAACTGAGCCTTTTTGGAAAGGGCTGATTTCTACAAGCCAGATTCAAACTGCTTCTCAAAGCTGTGAGTGGTATTTATCTAACCCTAACCCTTATTCTAATCCTCATCCTAACCCTCCTCTTCCATTACCCTAACCCTCTCCTCCCTGCAGCCTGACCCTAAGACTTCCCTCCTCATAGCCTTCACCCTAAGGGTAGATTTACTAAACTGCGAAAAGGAAAAGTGGAGATGTTGTCCATTTCAACCAATCAGATTCTGGCTCTCACTTTCCTATTACATACTAGAGATTGTCAGTTAGAATCTGATTGGTTGCTCTGGCCAACATCTCCACTTTTCCAAACCTGCAGCCTAGTAAATCTGGCCCTATGGGTCTGTGGCGGGCTCCAGGTTTCAAAAAATAAATTCGGCATACTTACTCATTAGGAAAATCTTCTATTTAGTGATATTTTCGGAATAGAAACAGCCGGAATGAGCTTTCAGCTGTCTGTGTTTTGCAAAGGATGTAAAGGATAATTTCATGTGTTTACATTGTATAACTTAATAGATAAAAAGATCGTTGGTTAATTACTGATTGTGGACCGGATCCAGACCCCCGCGCGCTTTCCATGCACGCGGGGGTCTGAAATTACGCGAGACAGAGGGGAGTGCACACCCCCTGTCACTCCCCTCTGTCGTGCGGGCTTTATGGCAGCTTAAGTGTAACATCTGGAGGGAGCATGCGCCCTCCAGTTCAGTCAGGTGATTTACGCACCTTGCGTGCGTAAATCACCTGACGCTCTTAAATCTGGATCCGGTCCTGTGATATTGTGATGGAAGAGAAAATGTTCTTGATTTGTGATATTTAATTTTAAGGATACACTTACAGCGAAGGTATAACAACACAGTTAAAGAAGGTAACACATTTTACACTGGTTGCTGGGAATCAGTGTACATATTGCTCCTATGATTGAGGTAAATCAGTCTTATGGTAGAGTCTATAGAAAACCGCATACTATTTTAAAATACATTTAAGTATAAAAACTATTTATTTCGGTTTTCTATGGTTTGGATCTTGGGTAAGAATGATTTCTGTTTAGGAAAGTGAAGATTTCTTTATGTTCAAATAATATTTACAGTTTTGTGGGGAATTCATTTATTCCAGAGTTTCTTCAAGAACCATACAACATAAAAGCATCAATCGCCATAATCATTTTCTTTGCGACTTTCCAGTAGAAACACTTTGTCTTGAATCAAATGTAATTGATCCTGAAGCAGTGTAATCACAATTACTCACTTTCTTAATTGGCCTGCCCAAAATCAGAAAATGGAAACCGATCGGCAGCGTTTGAATCAATAGCTTTATAGCAGAACCTCTGGGGGTTGGGAGATAGTGGTAATGGGCAGATCAATTGACTTTACATGCCAATCACTGGCTATGTGTTTTGCATAACAAATGCTATTTTCTTACGTTAATTTGGAGCTACAAGAAATAAAACTCCTTGCATAGTGGTTTCTGAAATTAGCTTTAGGATTACATTGCTCTGTCATTATTTTTTTATTATATGAACTACTTTACAATGTGCTATAAATGTATTTTCTGTAAGTTTAAATAATCACATAATGTAAGTCTGATGCCGTTCCGTCCCTAACAACTTTACAACATAACTTCCTTTATACATGGAAATGGCAAGCTCTGTCATATCTGGGAATCCAGGCCAAATAGAAGAGGTGTTTCAGGTTAATGTCCACCTTCCCCTATTGCTGTCTCTGATTTTAATTTTGCCTAAATCGTGGCTGCACTATGAGGTATTCTGGTTGGGTTGAATTGCGGCCTATAAAAATGATGTTATTACCTAAACGTATGTATCTGATTTGCTAACTTGCTAAATTTCCACTGGACTTATGAGTGAAGAAGGGAGGGGTGCGATCACTTTTTGGCACCTACTGTTGCTGCAGAAGAGAGAACCTATTTTCTAAACTCTACATTCTCTGCTGTGCAGTGGGATGAGATTTATAATGTTCCATATAAAATGTCCAAATGTTTAAATCACACAGAGATGCAGATTAAACTATTAAACAGAATGTGTCTCCGCAAGACGAAACAAGATGTGGTTGAATCAATCTAAATATTGTTGTAACTGTGATGTGGTTGGAGACCTCTTTCATATATTTCAGAACTGCCCTTCCATTTGGCCTGGCCAATAATATTCTCAGTACCCAGCTGACCCTGAATCTTCAGGTTGCTTTGTTACATCACTACACCCCTGCTGCCCCTAAACATGCTCGATATGTGTTTAGTCTTATTACATCACAAGCAGCTTTTGCCCACAGATGGAAAGCCCTGTACCCAGGGATGAAATGCTTCTACCTATGTTCAGATAATAGCTTTATATAGAACTTGGTTTATTTATGTCCCCCTGCTTTTCTTTATTTCTGTACCCCATCTGGTTAAAGGTTTCAATAAAATATTATTGCTAAAATAATTTATAATCATAAAATATCGGGGAATGGCAGTGTCAAATTTATTCTGCTTTTACCTCTCCACATCTTTACAGCATTCCGTTCTCCCCTTACCACTGGAAAGTTGGCTAGCTATTTCTGACATCCAAGTTTTACTTTCTCCCCCTTTTAAAATTGCAAACAGTATAAAGAACGTTTCAATCAACGCTTTATAGAAACCACAATGTCAATGATTCTCACACGGACCTCTGAAAGAGAAGAGAACTCTACAACCATTTCTCACCCTCGGTACACCTAAGCCCCTCACAGAATTCTGCGGCACACCAAAAGCAAAATATACAAAAAAAGCAGGAATTCCAAACTACATAGAACTACACCGAAATGACATTTAATTCTTATTTTTAGTTGTTAATTTTTTTTTTCTCTTATAACTAATTTAACTATGTAAGCCAGTAGCCCCCATCATGTGTCTGCAGCCTCCCCAGTAGTCCCCATCGTATTTCTGCAGCCTCCCCAGTATCCTCCATCATGTGTCTCCAGCCTCCCCAGTAGCCCCCATTCATGTTTCTCTAGCCTCCATAGTAGTTCCCATTCATGTGTCTCCAGTATTCCGCATTCATGTATCTGCAGCCTCCCCAGTATCACCAATTATGTGTCTCCATCTCTCCAGTATTCCGCATTCATGTATCTGCAGCCTCCCCAGTATCACCAATCATGTGTCTCCAGCTCTCCAGTATTCCGCATTCATGTGTCTGTAGCCTCCCCAGTATCCCCTTATTTCCTTAAGGCAAGGTCTTCCAGTGCTTTTTCTCCTGTTGGAGGCATTGCACTGGTTGAGGAGCACTAATATAGGACATAATAAAGCATAATTACATTGAAACACATGTAACAAGTTGTTATACTTCTACACATCAAATTAATTAAATAATCTAAGATAAAAAAAATCTACATTTTAAACCACTGGACATGTTTTCATGTTTTGTTGATTATTTATAATCATTTCATGATGACTGGATTTACTGACGTGTTGCTAAGTGATTCTTACATTTCTATGAACTATTTTAGTGATGTGACATCAGTGTCTATTTAACTCCTCTGGACACAGATGTAAGATTCTTAGTGAGTCTGTTGTACAAGCAGAAAATTACAAACTGGATCCCCTGATGAATCACACAGTGTGCATGACGTGTGAATTGTGCCTGTATATAACAGGAAAAATGGTGTGGTCATGGACTCATGGCATTAATGCAGACAAAAGAGAAACTTGTCAAAATTTTAGCATCATCTTTATACACCATGATACATAGCGGCAAAACCGTCGCAGGTGAATAATCTGCTTTTAGTATAAATCTGTGAAAATTATAGTCATTTAATAAAGTTTTATGTCTTACAAAATATGAAAGCTGTGTCTGCATATAGAACCACTAATGGCTCCTCTAGTGTAGTCACCCAGGATCAGTATAAATAAATACACAACCAATCCACTTGCAGTATAATGTACATTTACACAACATTCCCCTAATGACCAGCATTTTTGGCGAAATATCGCTCTAGTGTGTGGTACAGATTTTTTTTGTAACTAGCGGTAAAACGTTCCAAAAACGCTCGCCCCCGATTATCTCATCTCATGGTATTCTTGAATGATTATCGTTTCTCATTAGAAAAGTCGTGCAGTGTGTGGGCATTTTCGATAATCATTCAAGATTTCCATGGAGAGAGGGCAGAGCGCAGTGTATGGTGCCGATATCGGGACTTTTCCCCAGAGGAAAATTGTCTCGTTTATCGGCAGCCACACGCTGTGAGCGATAATCGCTCTAGTGTATGGCCAGCTTTAGCAGTTAACATTTTTTGTGATTTCATACATCTTTATTAAGCTGCCTGGGCCTTTCATCCAATTATCCATAATTTATTTGCATTGTTTTTCAGCACGAAGGAAGATCAGTTTTGTGTTGGTATTCAGCCACCTCCAGGGGAGCTTCTTTTACCTGTAACCATGTCTGAAGCAGACTTCAGGAAAGAACAGTGTAAGTAATACTTAAGTCTTCTGACTACATCTCCTGGGACCCTAAAGAGTTGCACCAAAGTATCCAAGCCAACGCAGTCTTACAAGATCACATCATGTATTAAACAGTATTTTAGCATTGCAATTACTTTGAGTATAGCATTACATGAGTTTCTGACTTTGGAACATGTTTACTCCAAGTGTGAACCATGAATTAAATCCTCAAAGAACTTTGATTATTTAAATATGTAATCATTTAATAGACCCGGGATACCTGTTGCAAGAACAATTAAGTTTAAACGATCATTCAGACGAATTTCTGTATTTAGAACACTGGCTTCATTTTAATTTAATGGATCAAGTCAAAAGCAGCCTATACAATACTATGCTATAGAAATGATGGGGGCTATTCAAATACATACATACTTTTCTATTGTACTTGCTACTGATAGTTTGTGTCAAGAGTAATAAAATGCTGTTTCTTGTATTAAGTGTATAGTAATTCATATATTTCCTTTCTAAATGCAACAGACTGATAAGTGGCATCACATGTGAAAGTTAATGTCAGTTAATGCCATGCTTGAGTGATTTCCCTTCGTTAATTTGGAATACTTCTATAAGTGGACATTAGGCTTGATAACATGTTTAATTCATGTCCCGTTGTCCTTTCTTTTGATATTTTTACTTTCTGCTGCCTAAAGTCTTCCTTGCTGCTTAATAACTGCTCTGCAATAAAGGTGAGTGTACCGCTTACCCTCTTCCAGGAGAAGCACTATGACTGACCATAGTGGCTACATGTCTTCTAGGTCTTGGGAAACTTCATGTCTTGGCAGGGCATGCTGGGAGTCAGTGAGGCTGATCCATGGTGTGAGAGTAAGGGCAAAACCACGATGAACTGCAAGGGGAGGCACGTTGAAAACCGAATGAGATTTGAGAAGTGACGTTTCATATCTCAAATCTAATTCACATACTAATCATAAAGCAATGCAGTGTGTGAGTTCTATGTGCAAAAGCAAAGTATTTTCTCTGACGTAAAATACTTAGTTAGTATGCACTTCTTTTGCAAAAGTTTATTTGCAACTGTGGATCAGTCTCAGTGTTCATAACCAGCAGTGGAGCAAAACTTGCTTAATCCTCCAAGGCTACTTTATTATTAATATCCATCCTATGCCCAGATCTAAACTTTAAAATATATCTGCAATTATACAACTGTATTTTAAGAAATATGTCTTTTCTAGTTTAGAGTAGCGGCATTATAATATACAGACATGAAGTTCCTAATTAGTTCTTACATTTTTGTCTCTATTTTACTTTTCTGGGCCTTTAATAATATTTTTATCTATTTATTTTTATTCCTGATTGTGTTTACATGTTGCAAAGAATCATTCTCATATGAGTTAGGGTTAATGAAAACACTTTTATATTTCATATGTTTAACATGCTTTTTACCATATCTACAAAACTACACCGCAACAACAGTAACTGTATTTAGCTTTAGTCATTGAAATTGTATTATGATTGATGGTTTTAGTGGATTTTCTGTGTGACTTTTCCAGTATTCTCTGCATTCTCTTTATTCTCTCGTGTTGGGTTTTGTTTTTGTTTTTTAACACAGTTGTTAAGAGATTAATGATGCAATACATATTTTATATACTACATGCAAGTTCCTTATACATAATCAAATATATCAAATGTTTTACAACCTAAAAGGAATTTCTCAAGTCAGCCTTCTGCGTTTCATGTTGTGCTATTTATGTATTATATTTGGTTATGTTTTGTGCATTCGGTTCTGAATAACATCCATTAAATAAAAAAAAATAAAAAATATATATATTTGAAATGATTGCAGAGGCATACGCGGTACTGTGAACACAGCCGACCTGCACGAGTGCGTAATTCAGACACTAGCATTTGGACGGCCCACTCAGAGCGATTATTTCATATGCATGGGGGATGGGACCCAGAATGCCAATTGTACAGCAAGGACTGGGCTAAGCCCTTACATGCGATCCCCTGTTACGCATGTGGCCCTTCCGCATTGGAACTCTTAAGGTAGGGTTGAATGCGGAAGGGCCGTATGTGCGAGGAGAGAGTGCAGGGGGTGTGCACTCGCATGTATAGAATTTAGTATTGCAAACTCTGTTGCAGAGCTTAATGTATGGAATCTGCTCTGAGGTCTGGATTTGGGCTTCTCCTAAATGATAAACTTTGAAGTGATTCAGCTGCAAATCACGATTTTTTGCTGGTCTGGAATGAAAATAAAAGTTCTGTGTGTCCGCTCTGGTTGTGACAGGGATTCTGTTTTATAAATTCTCATTTCGGAGGAACGTCACA
>WWET01000714.1:401952-403242 GCA_011038615.1 Limnodynastes dumerilii
CCCCATAAAATCTAAGCATGGTAGCTCAGTGAGTAGCACTTGTGCTTCTCAGCGCTGAGGTCAGGAATTTATCTGGAGTTTGTATGTTCTCCCAGTGTCTATATGGGTGTGCTCCGGGTGATCCGGCTTCCTCCCACATGCCAAAAACATACTAGTAGGTTAATTGGCTGCTGACTAGTGTAACCCTAGTGTATGTATGTGTTAGGGATCTTTGTATGTAACGCCAATAGGGGCAAGGACTGATATGAATATCTAATGTTCTCTGTAAAGTGCCGTGGACAATTTGTGGAGCTATATAAATAAGCAATGATAATTATAATAATGTCATTATATGTAAACCAGGCGATGTTTTGCCTTTACACAGTTTTGCATCTAGACTAAAGGACTACTAAAGAGAGTCAAGGGATCTTACAGCTCACCAAATCTAAGTTATACCTATAATATCCATATTTATCACACACACAGTAGTTGCATCGTTTTAGTTTATTTTTATAGATTTTACTTAAAACGCAAAAGGGATTTTATGGTTTTTGCACATTTTTTTTTTAATGGAACATCTTACTTTTTATGCAGAATATAAAGATTTCAGTTTGGTGTTTCTTACAGTAGTAAATTCCATAGGTGGTTATATTTTAACTGCTGCCTTGTGCTGTAAATGGATTGATGGGCATGGAAAATGCTGTTGACTGCAGTACAAGTGTGTTTACATTACATTAGATTGAGTTTTACATCACGGCTTACACCTTGGTGATCACTTTTCAGTTTCGTAATGTTCAACTTTTTTTTGCCCTATTACATTACAGTAGAGGAAAGCCAACTGTATAATTGTTTATTATTCTTTCATGATGCTTAATGCATAAATCCAGCCTAGTGTAAGTAGCCAAGTCACCAGAAAGCCTAGGAAATCATGTGCATTATATGTACTTCCCCACATTATAAAAAACATGAGACAAAAGCCACTACCACCATGTGACTTAGACTTGCCCATAATTGTGCAACACCCATGCTCTGATTTTTCCTGAAAAGGGTCTATCCTAACACTAAAAGAGCTTAAAGGAGTGCTGGGAAAACCATTAACCAATGTATTTAACCAGTCACTAGTTACAGGAGGAAAAGGACAAACACATAAAGCACCACCAATTGCACCAAACACACGGAGACTAGGGACTTGCTTTGTCTTGACACGCGGCAATATATAGAGGGTTTGGCAGCACTCTGATAGAATCAGGTAAGGGAGGGAGAGATACGGCCCAGAAGGGTGAAGCGCGCCCGTGAGGACGCTAGGCACAA
>WWET01000714.1:403274-417467 GCA_011038615.1 Limnodynastes dumerilii
AGACTTCAGACACAATAGTTGAACTAGTGTTGCAAAATATTGTATCCACTGATCCTGCCTATATGATTATATGTGCTACTTTGTAGCTATAGCCTCCTCTATATTGCTTGTTCAATTTTAAATATTGTACTTGCCGCAAGTGTCTTTTTTAAATAACAATTTCTATAGACAACTGCTATAATATATATGTTTACTGATATTTCACCGAGCTTTTTTAATTGTAGAAATATTTGATGTTTTAAACTGCAACTGGCTCTGATAAATTTCTAGGTGTGCGCTCTTAAAACCTCCACAACCAATGCATATAAATTTGTGTTTGGTGCAATTGGTGGTGCTTTATGTGTTTGTCCTTTTCCTCTTGTTCTAATTATCCATAGAGGTTAATATGCTGCACCCTACAACTGACATCCTTAAGATATTTAAACTGTGAATTTATACAGTCTCTGTGCGATATATTTCCCTTGGCTAGTTACAGGAGTAATTCCATATTTCCAGAATACTGGAAAATATCTCATATCGTCCCTCTGCATAAAACTGGAAGTAGAGAAGATGCAAGTAACTACTGACTAGTAGTTTTAAAAAAACATATTGTACAATGTCTTACATACAGAAATTTACAGGATCCCAAGCATCATTCATTCTTTCAATGAGGATCATATATCATGTCAAACAAATTTCATTGACATTTTGAACTGGGTGACTAATGTAATAGAACACCTAGAATTTTATTTTGGGGGGCGGTATAATAATAAATTTGGAACTTTTCTTTTTGGTTTTTTTTTTCATTCTTGTTATTCCTTTTTCCCCAGCCTCTCCACCATACTCTCTACCCCCATATTCTCTAAAGCTCCCTCTTCCCAGTTCCCTCTATAACACTCTGCCCATTGTTCCCTTTAAACCCCCTCCACCCACCCGTTTCTCCTCTTACTCACCACTTCAGTTCCCATTACCAACATGTATGAGCTATCGGTACTCACACCTACAGAGACATTAGTATCGCCAGCTGCATCTCTCACTCACAGCTTCATCCGACCATCCTGATTTTTCTGCATTACAGAGAGCTGGTGTTTGACATGCAGGGACATCATGGGGATAAGCAGGAGGGGTGGTCTCTAAATCCATCCGTTTTTATATACTTGGATTATTTAGATTTCAGTAAGGCTTTTGAAACTGCCACATCAAAGACTGCATTACAAACTGCAGGAGAGCAAAGAGGTCTAGGAGGCACTGTTTTGTGTGATTTTAAAAAGTATCTAAGCCATGTAACAAAGCCATGAGATGGTCAAGTCAAATGCTTGGTGGCCTAGGGAGAGGAATTAGTAGCAGAAAGTGAGAAGTAGCCCAGGAATGTTGCTTTATTGGTCATTGTATGGAATAGTGGAATACTATGTTCAGTTCTGGAGGCCATATCTCCGATAAGACATCAATTCAAAGATGGGCAATTCAAATGGTGCATGGTCTGCATAGCAAAACATAAAAAAGACATGAGAGATTTAACCTGTATAGCTTGGAGCATAAAAGAGAAGGGGGTGATTATAGCAGATTTCAAATATATTAAGAGGTATAACTGAGGTGCAGGGCAGTGAAGTATTGGAACATGAGGGCATGAATATTAATATGAAGATGGCATGTTTAGAGGAAATGCATGGAAAAATGACTTCACTGAAATGGTAGTTGATAAGAGACTTAACAATAGAACAATTTAACCATACTTAGGATAAATTTAAGGATATGCTAAATCCTAAACTAAATCTAGGGTCAATGGGCCGGATCCAGAACTACGTCCGTCTAAAAGACAGCATATAAGCAATCTACGTATCGAAACGATACGCAGATTACGTACAATAGCTACTACGCATGCGCAGTAGCTACTGTTTATTGAACTACGTCTGTCTATGGAAGACGGACGAAGTTCTGGATCCAGCCCAATATGGTTAAAAAAAAAAAATATGGGCAGACTGGTTGGACCATGTGGCTCTTACCTGCTATGACTTTTTATATTTCTAAGAATATGACTTGTAGGCTCCAAGAAGTCTTTTCCATAAGTAATAAACTGAACTTCGTATTGACATTGATTTTGTGTTTTGTCTGCACAGTGAAACTGACAGGGATGAATGAGCAGTCAGCCACTATTACAGTATCTCCGCCAAACAACACTCCGCAGATTGTAGTAAAGAAGTTTGTGGAAGCCGCCAATCTCGGGGTCATTGCTTCAGGTCAAAACAATGTATACAGGTGAGTGTGTACTCCAGCTGGTGCAGGGATCCCAGTGACTTGTTTTTGTGTATATCCATTGACATTCACACACATCCATAGCCAACCAGTACTCAATCTTGTCAGTGCAGACACTTCTGACAGCTCCGGATAGGGTGCTGGGTTGTGCTTATAAGTCAACAGGACTTTGTATCACAGTGTGCAATATAGATGTGCTATCAGACCGTGTACTGACTTCATAATCAATGCTATTTTATTCTTGGTGCGGTCAGAAAACTTAAGGTTACATAAAGGTTATAGGTTTCCAGAGTGTGTCCATCTGAGATGACGGTGCAGGGTTTGGCCAGCATTGCCTCTGGTAGCTGACATTCGCAGAACTGTGAGATATAACTCTGAAGGTTCTCTCAACTATGAGTTACAACTATGTAGTGCAGGCAGGGCTCTCCAGGTATTCTGAAACTACAGCTCCCAGGATGCATTGTCAGGTATCAGCCATGCCTATGCAGTTAAGGCAAGCTGGGACATGTAGTACCACAACACCTGGAGAGCCACAGGATGGCCAGGCATGATGTAGTGCATCATTACTCATGGCAACATTTATTGGGTGCACCAGTGTTTCACAGGGTAAAGCCAAATTCCATAAGTATCCTTGCAATAGAACAAGTAGAGTTGGCATAGCCTCACCTCCTTGTTATGATGGATGTGAAAGCCTTACTATATAACTGCTTATTACATAAGGATGACAAGATAAAGAACTGATGGTTGTTATAGGTCATTCCTCTTATGCTGTTACAGTTACCCATCATTGTCGTTGTAGGTAACGGTCATACGTTTCAGGGGATTCCATTGTTACTCTCTAGGGATTAGAATGTGCAATTGTTTTAAATCATTTCCTTGCCTGTGGGACACTATTTCTTTGACTGCCCTGTGTACAATGGCCCCTGCCCCTGATTTATAAAGTGTAACTGCCGAGCTCCATCTATGGACTGTTTAGTAAGATACACTCACTCATTCCATTGCGCACGCGCACACACACACACACACACACACACACACACACACACACACTCCATTACACACCTATGTTCTGTGCAGCTAAACTTTCTTGGTTCTGTGACCTTTTTAAGATTATTGTTGTTCACCAGACCGGATCCTTTGCACCTGGCATGAGTGGTCCCGCTGTATAAACACATCTGTGTGAGCACTTGGGTAACCATCTTACTGCTCATAGGAACATCCCACAGCCGATCCCTACTTTTAAGTTTTCCTGTCCGTCTACACTTAATATGGAGATGGATCAGAAGTCTGGATCGCTCTGTCCTTTGTACGCCTGCCTATAACTTACATTGTAATACTAAACCATACCCACTTGAGAGGACAATCCGGCCTATTTTGCAGCTGTCAGAAGTCTGAATGGAGGATATTGCTTTCCAATCATGCGCTTAGATATGATTTTCCAATCTGACAATGCGGAAGACACCTACTTGTTGCAAGTGTAAATCCCAGCCATTATTACTAAATTTATTGAAGATTGACTTTTTATACCAGATCATCAATAATACATAACACTGTGACACTAGGGAGCTGATCCAGAGCTTTAGCGAATCCACAGTATAGTTCCGCTAAACATTCAATCCAGAGTTGCATAATTCTGATTATAACATTGAATAAATAGGGAATTGTTTAATAATCGGAGCCAGAGGCTCACCAACTGCGGCTTACAGCGGCATTGTTTTATATTTTGTAATTTTTTTTTATTTTATTCTTTTTTTTAAATAAAGTTCCCCACACCACAAAGCGTGGGCATGTTTTCACGCTGGCAGAGTCTATAAATATACCCCAGTGATATCGTCATTAGTGGCGGAATGTCCTGGAAGCAGGACATGAGTTTCGTCTGTACAAGGGATTTTTTATTTTGCAATAAATAAATCCTTCCCCCGCTGGATTAAAAGCTTACAAGATGGGATCCATAACAGATATAGATCCCATTAATGCAGGGAAGTATATAATGTAATATATGTAATATTTATTATTGTATTTAACGTATGCATATTTGTAACTGTGACGGCTTGCCCTGTATGTTAGGAAACTATTGGGGACATTTACAGGCCACAGCGGGACGTGAATGCTGGTGCTTGTGGTTCTACAAGTATATATATATAGATAGTTAGATACAGCCACAGACAAAAGTTTTGGGAATGACACAAATATTAATTTCCACAAAGTCTGCTGCATCAGTTTTTATGATGGCTATTTGCATATAAAAGGGCTTCACAGGCGAGGATATTGCTGCCAGTAAGATTGCACCTAAATCAACCATTTATCAAATCATCAAGAACTTCAAGGATAGAGGTTCAATAGTTGTAAAGAAAGCTTCAGGCCACCCAAGGACATCTAGTAAGCACCAGGATTCAGCTGCGAGATCAGGGCACCACCAGTGCAGAGCTTGCTCAGGAATGGCAGCAGGCAGGTGTGAGTCCATCTGCACACACAGTGAGGCGAAGACTTTTGGAGGATGGCCTGGTGTCAAGAAGGGCAGCAGAGAAGCCACTTCTCTCCAGTACAAACATCAGGGACAGACTGATATTCTGCAAATGCTACAGGGATTGGACTGCTGACTCTCATGAGTCCCCTTTCAAACTGTTTTTGTCATGTGAAAAAACGCTTGTCCGGAGAAGGAAAGGTGAGCGCTACCATCAGTCCTGTGTCATGGCAACAGTAAAGCATCTTGAGACGACCATTCATGTGTGGGGTTGCCTCTCAGCCAAGAGAGTGGCTCACTCACAATATTTCCCAAGAACACAGCCATGAATAAAGAACGGAGCCAAAACATCCTCCAAGAGCAACTTCTCCCAACCATCCAAGAACTGTTTGGTGACGAGCAATGCCTTTTTCAGCATCATGGAGCAAAAGTGATAACTAAGTGGCTCAGGGAACAAAACATAGACATTTTAGGTCCATGGCCTGGAAACTCCCCAGACCTTAAACCCATTGAGAACTTGTGGTCAATCCTCAAGAGGCGGATGAACAAACAAAAACCCACAAATTCTGACAAACTTTAAGCATTGATTAGGCAAGAATGGGTGACCATCAGTCAGTATGTGGCCCAGAAGTTGATTGACAGCAGCCAGGACGAATTGCAGAGGTCTGGGTCAACACTGCAAATAATGAATCTTTGCACAAACTTAATGTAATTGTCAATAAAAGCCTTTGAGACTTATGAAATGCTTGGAATTTTACTTCAGTACCATAGTAACATCTGACAAAAAGGTCTAAAAACACTGAATCAGCAAACTTTGTGAAAACCAATTCTTGTGTCATTCTCAAAATGTTTGGCCATAGCTGTAGATATAATATATCAAATAATAATTATTCATTTCTATAGCAGCAGATTTAGATATTGAATATAGTATTTTAATCCCAAAAATGAACTTCACACAAAAAAGTACAATCAAATACATACATAACCTGCATAACAATGATCATTCGTTATCAGGTTACAATCCTATTATACATGAGGAAAGAACTAATACTTAAGTATATCACACATGATATGATGGTCAGCAAATGATTGCCTCCCCCAGGAAGTCTTTAAGAATGTTGCATATTTCTCTTCACATAGCTGCTATTGTTGTAGTTTGCTGTTAGTGCTATCTGATTTGATAAAAAGAGACAATCTCTTGAAAACTTGTCTTAAGAAATGAACTGTTGCTCTTGGCAAAATAACAATTTACTGCAGCACTCTTATTTCCATTAGCTCGTATTTCTTTGATCCATATATGTTGATCCATTTTCTGTTCAGTACGGTTTAAAGGAAACTATTGGTTAGTGTGTTGTGACCAGGTGGCTAACGTACTGTGACCGCATATTTAGAAAAACTTTTTACATTTTGACCACTGAATACTTTTAAATGACTTATTTTTAAGCTACTCACATCAGAAGTTAGTTGCATTCTAGTTTCTGGCACTAGGGGTCAGCACTGCTATAACATCAGCTGCTGACATTTTTGTTAGTAAGATTTCATTTAAATAAAGTACAGACCCTTGTAGGGCAGAGTGCATTATAAATGTAAAGTTATTGTTATTATATTTAGATTATTATATCAAATTAAAAGCATTAACTTCAGTATCCGAAAATCAGCACCGCACATTATTCCTAAAATAAAATATCATCTTAAAATCGCAGATATTTTGTCCTTATTTTAAAACTTTTGTGATAATTTTTTGATCTGATTCATGACAGATTTACATTCAAAACATTATATTTAAGTGTTGTAAATGTAATCTGTTGTGACTAACATATAATTTGCAATCATCCCGATTTTATGATTTTTTTTTTTTGTTTTATGTCCCATCATGAATATTTTTGTGGATGTCATGTAGTGGGCGTGGCATGTGTATATGTAATAGACAATACATACCCAGTAACATTGAATTTATCCTACGCTCCATTTGTTCTTTTTACTCATTAACATAAGCCCAATTCAATATTTAGTAAAACACAAACCCCTATATTATAGTAATTCTTATAGATTGAAAATGTAATTGGTGCTTCATATTATGATTATTTTGTAAAGAATAAACAGTTCTTTATTTTGTTGGTACTGACGACAGTCCATGTTTTCCTACATGTTTTAGAACTTGTTGCTAATTATTTCTATACTGATAGGGTAGGGCCCTGATTCGCCTCATTGTCTTCTTAGCTAATAGGATTCGGTCTGCTTCAGCAATCAGTAATTGAAGGCTTCATGTATGGGAGACAAAGTTTTAGCCCATTGTCACAGCTTCTGGTGACTACGCCACAGACGAGTTTAGGTGCAGACCTTTACAGGAGATTCTGCTAACTACAGATTATCTTATACTTTTTCATATCTTATACGGTTCAATATTCAGAAATGACGTATCTAAAAATTGTGTGTTTAATGTAATCATTTAAAAAATAAATGTCCGATCTCAGTCACAGCCATTTAAATGCTGCTACTGCCTGCATAAATTTATGTAAAGGTTTAATATTTGTGGTGTTTAATGCTTCTAACATTGCAGCAACAAAACCAAAACATAAGAATTCAGCCATGCTATTTACAGTGCAACAGAATTTAGGGAGTTTTTTAAATGATAGGAAAATATTAAGAAAACAACAGTTCACCTTAGCTGTTGTAGCGCACTTGTTACTAAAATGTTTGGATGATTAAGAACTGGTAATGCGTCATCTGGAAAGTAAGATTAGGAAGCGTTTAATCCATCAGGATAACAATATTCCATTGATAGTGTGGGTTTGAGATCTTCAAATAAAGAACTAATTGTGATTAATGCTGTCACAACAGACAGATAATATATTCACTCTCTCCGGAGAGACAACACATACACTAGCGATTTAGACCCTCTACCAACACATGTTTAATTTATGTTTGGGAGTCCATCCAAAACTGTGCAACATTTTACAAAAAAAAAAGCAACTTGTAAATTGTCAGCGGTTTTATCATCTCCGTAAAGGATATGGTTCCGAATTGCAAAAATTATGGTTTTTGTAGAAAATAATTTTCTGAAAAACGTTAAGCAATTGTGATATAAAACAGAAATCAAAGAAAAATCACTTGCTCCGCAGCAAACTTGATAGATGTTGTCTGTAACTGTTTTTGCCTGCTGTACAATAGTAATTGCTTCATTTGTTTCCAATTTGAAAAGAAATACACCCCACCCCCCCTCTTAACAGAAATACCCCCCCCCCCCCCTATATATAGATATTTAAATTGTGTTATAATTATTGTCTGAATGCAAACAATAGGCTGTTAAATGGGAGGAAAAAAAGTAACCAAACAGCAGTGGAAAGGGAAATAAATATTGATCCTAATGCTTCAGTAATAAAATAAATAGCCATGATTACTTATAAATTGGTTAACATGATTTAAATGACATGTTATGCTTTCCTAACTAGAGTAATGTGTTGAGGTTTTGATGTGATTTAAAAAATAAATAAAACATAAATTACTTTTCATTTAAAGAGAATTTGTTTCCTGCCTAAGTGGCTAATATTTTAATTAAGTCTAGTGTGAAGTTTTTTTGAGTATCTTTGATAAACTCGCTCCTTTATGTTGATGGTAATTAAAGCGATCCCTGCAGACCGCAGTATACGCTGTGAAGGGCTAATTGTCAAGCAGAAGACACTGTCCAGTTGGTTTGCAATTGAGTAGCCAGCATGGCCCTGTCAGCAGAGCAGTTTTATTATTTTGCTATTGTTCGCTGTTGTCAGGGCTAACTGCATGCTTTTGTGGCTGGAGATGTTTCACAAATTGAGGCAGATGGCTCCGATTGAGACACGTGTCATTTAGAAAGGGATGAGGGGAAAGGCCTCCAGAGTGGGGGTTAGAGCGGGTCACGGACCTGCTCCTGTACTTGTTAATGTTTTCAAAAGACCCTGTGCAGCAACTTTATTGTTCTCAAGTTAGCAGGAGAAAGTGGGGTCTCACTCTGCATGTTGTTATACGATCATGGCTGCAGCTTTCCCTATAGTCACTCGTCGCTTGCTATGCCGGCAGAATGAATTAGCGCGGTTGACAGAAGTTCTTTGTACCTAAAGATGGCTTTTCAGTCAATTGCAGGCACAAAAGGACAGTTTCCCTTCTAATTACATGTAATTAGAGAGACCCTCGTGTCTTGGAATTTTCTGCAGCATACTCAAATTTGACTAAGACGCACAAATTGTATGTCTGCATAAGTAAACCTTTTCTATTTTTTATAACGTTATTTTTTTTATTTATTTTGCCTATTTTTCTTTGTTACATTTAGTTGTAAAAAAGTTTGTGGAGTTTAATTGGAAATAATAATTAGTTACTAAATGTATATTACTGATATAGTAACATTTTGTATAACAATATGTTGTGCTAATATGTAAAAGTTCTGTTGTACACAGAAGCTAAGACTCTCTACTCTTTTTTTTCCCCCTTTCTTTTATGTTGCAGATTTGCAGCAAAGACTGTGCACAGTGGGTCATTGCTGCTGGTCACAGTGGAGCTGAAGGAAGCCTCTACAGCACAGCTCATCATAAACACTGAAAAGACACTGATTGGTTCTATTCTACTGCGGGAGCTGAAGCCTGTCCTGTCCCAGGGGTAGCTAGCTTACATCTGGACTTCAGAATCTGGCACAAAACAAAAGTGCCTGGCATCCACTATTGCTGCCTTTCATTTAAAATAATAGCCTTTCCATCTGGCAGTAGTGGGAAGAATACACTCTGGACAATCTTGTCTCCTGCTTCGGGATGCTTACCAAAGATCATACGTTTTTCTCCTGGTTATGTCTGCTTTTAAACACATTTGCTATTTGTTACGTTTAGTAGCAGTAATCGGAAAACGGTTTTTGTTTAAAAGAAAAACCAAAAAACCCATAAAACCCATAAAACAAACGGGTCCATTCATGGTTCCATAGTGTTCCACTTGATATGTCGGCAATACTAGAGTGTGAGCGAGTGTCTGTGACATGGAATCTTCCGGCATTCTCTAAACCGAACCTGTTTCGTATTATAAGTGTAAAAGTTATTCTGTCTTTCATTTCACATTCTTGATTTCATTTGTTCCTAAAAAGCCCAATAATTGTGTCTTGTATGAATAAAAATCCAGTACCGGAATAATGTGTGTCTGTGTACCATGATAATTAGTGGCTTCTGCCATGGACATTTTACTTAGCAAACATCTCAGTTTTGTAAATCTTATGTTCATGGAACTGCCAATAACTGCATATTAGGATGCAAACAACAGGCTTTACTTTTTGTATATAATGTCTATAAAAACATGCTGTTTAGACATTTACACGTGACCCTTTCTGAGTCCGCCAAATGACTATTTTCATTTTATTTTTTAGAATCTGCCTAAAATGTAGGTGTTAAGTTTGCCATAGTGTAATTCATATCATTTGGAATATTAGTTTTGACTTATATCTCATGCTTATGGCAGGTGTATGGGCGATCCATTTCCCCACAAAGATTCGAGCTGGCGCATAATGCAAAGATTTCCATCTATTACTGTAGCGAGCAGTATAAAACTTCAGCTATTTCTATGGCTATGTTAGTTGTAGGCTATGTCCGCTGTATTTTTACCCTCAGAGTTTTGCATCATTTGCTGTTAAATTATTTTAATTACATTGAATGTTTTTTTTGTTTTGTTTTGAACAATTTTAAAATCTCAATATTTTAATCTTTCTATTTTAATTTTAAAAGAATAATATTTGTGCAACAAACTAGACTCCATTTACACTGACCAATTCTCAGGTCTGTAAAAGTATATTGTGTGTTATTTCACACTGTATGCCCGGGAAACAAGCTCTTTTAAATGAGCAAAATTGAGTTATACTCCACCTGCGTGTAACACCTCTAGCTCCTTGTGACTGAAAGTGATCGGAAGCTCGGATCCCGGCGGCTGAAGCGTTTGTAGCTCTGAGTACAGCAAGATGGGGGGTCTGGAGGTGAGGATATGGATTTTCTCATAATCAGATATCTATAACTGAGAAGGTGATTTCAATTGTGTAAGTTTTTTGTGTGCTTTTAACCACAAGATACACAAATTCCACAACCACTGTTTACATTACATTGCAGTAGATGTGTAATGTATTGTTGTCAGCAAAATATTACAATAAAAAAATTATATAAAAGTAATATAAAAATAAAATGCTAAAATCATTTTTATTTATAGGGACTATGGCCCTCTTGATGCCTATCAGATAATTATTCTGTAACTGGTCAGATGAAGGACACCGCTTCTGGGGGCAATGACAGTTCTCCTCTAATATATATTCATTTTTACTTCTTTATACAATGTGAAGCTGCCTTGCCATTTACAATAAGTGTGTAATATGATTATAGAGTCATGGGGCTAGATTTACTAAACTACGAAAAAAGCAAAAACGTGGAAATGTTTCCCATAGCAACCATTCAGATTCTAGCTGACTTTTTGTAGTATGTAATAGAAAAGTGAGCTAGAATATGATTGGTTGCTATGGGTAACATCTCCAGTTTTCCTTTTCCACAGTGTAGTAAATCTAGCCCCTAGTCTGCATTGGTGTTTCTGTATCTACTTCACAATTATAAATAAAAAGCAAGACCTCATACATGCAGCAGTGTGTACACTACAAGACTTTAAAGCCTGTTTTTTTGTGGTTAGTAAAACAATGAAGGTTTATCATTGTTTTACTAATCACAAAAAACAGGTTTTAAAGTCTGCCAGTGACCAACATAATGAAGGCAGCAATTAACCAGGCACCAGTGGCATCACCTAATGACTCATTACGTCACACAGTCCATAATTACCGGTACATCTGCATTCTAGTCAACATTGGTTTAGCTCACAAAATGGCTGCCCATCTCTGTGAGGTGAAGTATAAAAATATGATTACCCTGAAACTGCTGGATAGAACAACTGAAAAGTTAGAGAACCTACAGAGTTTTCTAATTGAATGTAATTGTGGTTCGTATGGAACAGAGTAATTAAGTGAAACCTGTTATTAGATGATTGAGATTCTAGAATGAATTGTGTTCTGTGGGTTCTTTCCCGACGCCTCCATCAGGGAGTTTGTTTCAGAGGAGTGCAGCTGCTCTGTTTGATTTACACTGCTGTGGCTGTGGCTGGTCATAAATAAATCCTCTTATATAGTTGTTATGAACACCTGTTAGATCATCTGTCAGCAAAGCAATGTTCACATTTATCATGGTGTGGTGCTTATTCTACCTCAATCCATTTCAAAGTGACTCGGCCTCTAGCAGCGGTTCACTATTACCCCATCATAATTGCTCATTTCCACTCTGTGTTACAACTTGCAGATAAAAGATTTCACTACATTGCCAAATTTCATAAATAAAAGAGGAGCTCTGTGCAGTAAAAGTTTATTTTTCTCATCATTTGTCACACAGTTATTCTATAAATCAGATGGAATTGCACTCTTGCCAGTTCAGATGTTGCTATCAGTCCAGGTGTGAAAATGGCCCTTTCTACGAGCTGACATGGATTTCAGATAGTCTGTTTATGGTTTTCTTTCCAACTGCCCTATTTTATCAGCTCTTTAAGAAAATCGATTCACCGGTGCTAATGACATTTACAGTAGGCATAAATAAAAGGTCTTAATACTTCAGACTTGGCTTTTCATCTCCCTTTAAAATAGAAATAATAGAGAAAATAACATCTTATCAAATAATAAAACTGTATCCATCTGGTTTAAATAACTTCTAGGTCATTGAGACTGTATAACTGACTGACACTTCCTAATACATAATTATGCTTCATTATTTGTATATGTCACCTCTGAAACAGGTTCATACAAATGACTTGTCATATTTTATCTGAACAGTTTCCATTTAAAAGCTTTAATTTATTTGTATTTGTTCTTGATATGGTTAAATTTATTTGTGTAACAAACCTTATTTCTGTGCCTTCTGAAATGGTCTAGTGTAGGGTTTAATAGGTGTTTGTTCTGGGCTCAGTCTAATGATATCTGGCTTCTGATTTAAAAGTAAAGAAAACTATAACTTCCTAACAGCCTCACAACTGATAATTGTGTAAAATTAGGTTTGTATTATATATATTTGATGCAATAATGCTTCATATAAAGTTACATTTACAGCAGCCTACTACTAAGAATGGGATTTTGTGTAGGATATTAAAATGTTTCTACTTTTGTATGTGTGAACCTGTAATCCATAATGAAGGAACGTATATAGATTTCCATAAAATGCTGGCTTTCTGCTTGCAATGAGTGGAAGACGGGTCACACACACTCACACTCTCTTCCGGAATAGAAATGTTTTCGATGGTCAGACCGCATGGGGTACATACAGCTTGTACCCTAGGTGGAAGAGTGTATTTAATGGCACAGTAAGCACAGATCCTGAGCTATGTACGCTAGCCAATGACGTAGGGGCGGGGGTATCAATACGGCATCCGTGCTTACGGTTTGGAGGCGGAGGGAGGCATTTAAATTGGACAGTATGGGCTGGGTTTGACCGTCACGTATGTAAATCCATTACGTACGTCAGTACTTGCACAAGGAAAAGTTAAGGTAGGGTTTGGGCAGCGTAAAATGGCCAAAGTATGTACGAGCGAGGGGAGTGTCTAGAAAATACGCTAGCGTGAATACGCTACGCGTTCTAACGTATCTAGCCCGTAGGTGTGGCTGTATCCCATTTTCTGCCCTCACGCCCTATCCTACCTTTTCTCCATTTTAATTGAGAGCACAATATTTAAGGTAGAGTGTTGTCATCATATGTTCTGTTGGATAAACATAAGAGCTGTTCTAATTGGCTCATAAAGGATGAAGAGGTTAAAGCAATAGACATGCATTTTCCTGTATCAGTCTGTCTGCATTGTCCCAGCATTTTCTGTCTGAGATTTGTACTAGAGAAAAGCCCAGGAATTTATGTGAGTTGTGAACTCATTGCCTGGCAGCATGATGAAGAATCTGATGGTAATGCCGTCCCCTGGTAAAATAAAAAAGTGAGTGTAAAAGCTGAAGGAACAGGGCAATAGAAGGGTTTATAGTTGACATTATACTCGAGAGTTGGTTCTAATTCAAGTTACATTCTCCATGGCTATTATGTAGCTCATAAATTCAATAAAATGTTTTACTGTTACTATAAAAAATGACAGGAGGGGGTTTTATGTTGTAAGTTTAGTCTAGCTCTCTGGCTTATAGAAGATTTCTGTGGCCATTATACCATTAAAATCCCTGCTCGGGGGACGGGGGCCTCCATTACTTCCGTTTACCATACTATATTTTAGGTAACTTTATGTAAACTGCTTTGGGGGAGGTTGATGTTAAAATATTTTAATGTTGTCTTCTGTCCTGGAAGATATATCTGTGCCAATTATTTTTCCAGGGGCTGCTTAATATTAAACATGTAATATTTGTTCTTGATAATATCTTGTAAATTATATAGGGAGTAAAATGCTCTGTACAGTAAATTATTGGGCTATTAGATGTCACTAGGGATTCTTAGATT
>WWET01000714.1:430009-446677 GCA_011038615.1 Limnodynastes dumerilii
AAACTCTCTGCCACCCGCATCTGCACCTTGTTGGGCCCATTCAACAAGGATTAAAAGCTTACTCCCTCACGATACATCTAAATCTATCCTCAGTGCACCCAACAAGGTATCACATCAGACGAACTGCCGATGTGATACCGCGTCGCACTCTGACAGGTTTTTTGATGTTACAATTTTTTGGTGTTACAATTTATACACTGTGTAGCTACTCTGACTGTGTGCATGAATCAAAATTTAGATACCATCATCCAGCAGACCGTCTCAGACAGCAACAGTGAAATATTCACATACAAAGCGCATTTGTTGTGTTTTAAAATTAATAAATAAAGACGCTTTATCCCTAAGACATTTTGAACCATACCAGCGCCTACCATCTCCTTTACCCCGTGACATACACTTGTTGTATGCCACGTTTTGTTGTATACCACTTTGCCAAGTAGGCTGGTACCCCTACTATCAAAGGAAGAGGCGGGCAGCAGGAAAAAAGAGCGCTCAGCACCTTACCACCTACCAAGGATCATACTCCAGATCCACGGTACCTGTTTTCCGATGTATAAGTATCTAGTTGGTGTGTGCACAGATGACTTACAGATGCAGCTGTCGTTCCTAATTGTGGATCTGGTTCATTCCTAAACATAAAATAATCAATAACTTATATTGTTGAGCGTTTCTGTGGAAAGTTATTGTGTTGGTAAAGGGGCAATATCTAGTGAAAGCAATACAACTTTTATTGTGTTCACAGGAGTATAAAAAAAACACCATACTACGTACGTTATATAAGATTGTTTTTCTAATAACATTGTCATTAAAGATGGAAGCGGATTACTGATTACAAGCTCCTCTCTTGGCATGACTACAGATGTAAGATTACACGGGATGATGAATTGGCACATTAACTTGTCATGCCAGCATTGTATAATACAGATGTGCTTTTAATGTATTTTGTCTTAGTTTTTGGATTTCATACCATGTAACATACTCATTGTTTTGCAATTTCTTGTTGATTAGTTTCATAATTGTTTCGCACATTAATTTAGAAACAAATTAGCAAGTATGAATGAAAAAAATGACATTAATGAGGCTATGCATCAACATAATGCAATCATCAAATTTATCCTTTGCACCATAAAAACTGGTTTATATCATGGAAGGAATGGGGCAATGAAATCCTGTTGACAAGATAAGGTGCTGCAGGTATTTATAAGTCAATTAGAAAAATATTTCAAAATTATGTGGAACTAAGGGTCCCTGTCTTTTAAAGCCTGAATTACAATACTATTGCCTTAGGTCAATGCAGATAGCCGTATGTAGGGTCTAATTGGCTGTTCTGATGATCACTTTGCGGCAATGACCCCTTCCGTTTTTTCGGCAGTTTCTGGCGAGGCAGCATTGTTCCCGCCACTGCTGTTTATATGAAGAGTTCAGCTGTGACAGCTACTATTTAACCCTCCTCTAACCCTAACTATCCTCATTTCACAGCCTAACCTTAACCCTCTCCTATCCCTGACCATATGCCATGATAGACTATATGATTTTCCCGTAGCTAGTGTTACGACTAATACCACTAACCAGGGCGTGCAGTCTATCCAGGAGTTTGGTGTTCACTATTGGCCCTAATGTTGAGGATAGTCTGGGCTGCAGACTCCTGGAGGTCGCGGCCCCTGGCAGCAATACGTTGAGATCGGCAGAAGGACTACAGCAGCTGCCAGAGACAGGGATAAGGGAAAGGTAGGTGAGAAGAGTCTCATAAAAGGTGGGAGCACACCACCCAAGGGGGGTGAGAACAGGAGAACACGAAACGCACAGGGAGGCGGCAAGCCACTGACAGACAAAGACAAAGAAGACTGATTGGGGTGATTACACAGCAAGCTCACACACTATCAAAACACAAAGAAGCAAGGCAAGAGAAGCAAAGAGCAAGAGAAAGGTAAAGATCAGGTACAGACAGACAAGCTAGAGCTATAACCGGCGAGGGACAAGCTAGAGCTATAGCCGGCGAGGCAAAGAGGGCTGGTGGTGCTTAAATAGAGGCTCATAGCCTCTAATAGGACAACGCTAATATTAGAACCTAATAGGAGCTGTCCTGGCAATGGCCAGGATGCAAGGAGTGAGATAGGAGAGCGTGCGCCCGTCTGCCTGGCTGGCGCCTACTCCACATGGCTAATTTGCATACCATCACACCCATGTGATGGTATGCATGTCGGAACATGTCTGACGCCACGCTGAAGCAGGAGAGAGAGCCATGCCGTTCTGACGCTGCCATGGGGTAAGTGAAGCTAGAAATTTTAGCACCAGGGCAAAAAGAATAAATGGTGCCCCCAACCCTTAATTAGTAACCAGCTTAACCTTAAAAAAACTTACTGCCTCCCCACTTGGACTTTGTGCCCTTGGCAACTGCCCCTATCACCCACCCCTAGTTACAGCCCTGTGATTCCCCATCCACTTAGTGTCTTTGACAGTCTGGGAAATGTAATAGTAACATATACTAGCATAAGCATCGGGTGTCTTCGACTACAATCAGATACATTGATTGCTTACTAGCTTGTGGTACATTTGAGTGGGAACCAGTCTTTGTCTGGTATTGGATTTTGGCTGACACTGGACTGTGGCTGAGTGATTGGAACTTGAATATTCTTCGGCATCTGTTTGGTGTGAAATTTGCTGGAGAGCAAGAGGGGCAGGTGGCTGTTTTACAATGAACTCCCATCACAATAGACACCCTGTATGATAGACTCAGAATGCAGACAGCATGAATAGCTCTGGGTTTGTCTCATAATGACGCTGGCTCTGTTGTCATAGGTCCTGTCATGCTTTCCTGTGTTAGTATTGTGGAGTTTGGGATACTGTCATCTGGTGTATTTTTTTTATATGTCATAATATAAGCTACACTTCAATTCTGATTTTTTTTTGCATTTGCCTTAAAATAAAAGATAACTTAAAACCAGATCAAAGGCAGAAAATACATAGTTTATACAAGTTTCATTCTGTTGGCAGCCAATGAATCTCTTTTTGTAGCATAAGTCATTTAAATATTTATTGTAGCAAGTATGGAAGTGAATAACCTACTGTAACTAATAATGGTGGGTAGAAATCAGGGTGTGGGCACCCTGCAAAGTACAGCCCTATTTCAATAGGGCAGTTCGAAACTGGCTGGGATATCGATTGCTTATGCCTCGAAGAGGCATAGCAATCAATCCCCGGAGCACCGAATACGGTGCTCTGAAAGGTGAGTGGCTAAACTACCCCCAACCCTTCCCCTAATTCTAACCCTAACTCTCCCCTTCCATTACTCTAACCCTATCCCTCCCTTCCTTGCAACCTGACCCTAATACTACCTTCTCCCTAGCCTGACCCTAATACTCCATTCTCTATAGCCTGACTCTAACCCTCCCCAGTTATGATCCTAACCCTAACCCTCCCTTCCTAAGCGTCTAACCCTAAACCCCCCTAATACAAAAATGCCCTGGAGAGGGTTACTCACCTCTCCATAGCTATCGTCCGGAGGGTCTGTGAAAATGAATGGGCGCGTATGCCGATCGCCACATTCACCCATTCATAAAAAAAAATTTCTAAAATGGCCCCCTATTCGAAATAGAGACAGACGAAAAGCTGTCTCTATTTTGCAAAGTAGGCGATCGGACTGAAGACTGCATCCGAAATCATACGCTATATGGCTCCGGACTCTGGAGCAATCTCTCACACCCAGGAAGTGTGCAGCAAAAATTGTGCAATAACTGAAGAAGAGATAAACCAGCGAAATGGCCTTAGATCATCCCAAATGTTGATTAATTGTTCTGGGGAAAAGTATGTTCTATTCAAAAAATTATATAGTTTCATTTTAGCTTTAGGGAAACTTGGAAGAGGTTAAAGTTCAGTCGTACAGCTCCTTTCTTCAGATATAAAATATGCTGCATTTGTGAACGACATGTTGTGGTGTCCTATGCTACTTGATGCCTCGGAAGTAAATTACACCGATCTGAATTCTCATAGCAATGGAACATGGACACATGAAGTCTATGATGAAATCTCATGACATATGAAGTCTCAGAACAATGGCATACTTGCATATGAAGTCTCAGAACAATGGCATACTGGCATATGAAGTCTCAGAACAATGGCATACTGGCATATGAAGTCTCAGAACAATGGTATACTGGCATATGAAGTCTCAGAACAATGGCGCACGGACACGTGATCTTTCAGAACAATGGCGCACTGACACGTGATCTTTCAGAACAATGGCGCACTGACACATGATCTTTCAGAACAATGGCGCACTGATGCAGGAAGTCTATGGACAGGATCCAGAAGTAATAACGTCAGGGAACTTACGCACGTAATATGTCTGCTGACATATGGATGAATGGGCCGACCCTTCATTTACGCCTGCCATATCCCCACCATAGAGGCGTGGATAGGCAATTAAATGTTGGGGGAGGGGAAGGACAGGTATGCATTGATCCATGTTCATAAAGAAAACAAATCAATGCGTAATGACGTCTTAGAACAATGGTGTTGATACATGAAGTGTCATAATAATGGTATACCGGCACATGGAGTGTCATAATAATGGTATACCAACACATGGAATGTCATAATAATGGTATACCGGCACATGGAGTGTCATAATAATGGTATACCAACACATGGAGTGTCATAATAATGGTATACCGGCACATGACGCGTCGTAATAATGGTATACCGGCACATGACGCGTCATAGTAATGGTATCCTGGCACATGACGCGTCATAATAATGGTATCCCGGCACATGGCGCGTCATAATAATGGTATATTGGCACATGGCGCGTTATAATAATGGTATACCGGCACATGGAGTGTCATAATAATGGTATACCGGCACATGGAGTGTCATAATAATGGTATACCGGCACATGGAGTGTCCTAATAATGGTATACCGGCACATGAAGCGTCATAATAATGGTATCCCGGCACATGACGCGTCATAATAATGGTGCTATGACACATGATGTCACCTCAGAGCCAAATGGAGGGTTATTCAATGAAAAGTGTGAATAACGCTCATTCCCATCTATTACAGTTAATGGCAAGCTGTAAAAACATAAAAGGTTCCCTATGGGACACCATAAGCTGGAGGCTCCCTCCACAGATGCAGGGAATATTCCCCATGAGGTGTCAGGACTATAGCACATGGGTATATAAGGTATAAAGTCTGCTCTCACTGCTCTGTATAACAAAGCATCTGAGCATCTTATGACTTTTTCCAGGTTTACTTTCTAGACACAAATAGTCGCCAGAACTGTTTGTCATTGTATTAGCCCTCCACGGGATGTAGCTGCTGGTTTGATTGGCCATATTTGGAACACGATACAGCCGTCAGCTGAATGGCAATTGTCTCATTGGTTGAAAAGCTTTGAAAATAGAAATTTGCTATCAGGAACTAGAAGCTATTTCCCAATAGCGAGAAGCTGCAGCGGTTGTGGCAGGTAGATTAGGGTTAGTCTATGGCGGATACAGAAGGTAAAAGGTTAGGGCTTAAGGGGATGTTTAGGGTTAGGCTGTGGGGCATGGAGGGTTAGGGTTAGACTGTGGGGCATGGAGGGTTAGGGTTAGGCTACAGGGATGGAGCGTTAGGGATAGTCTGCGGGGCATGGAGGGTTAGGGGTAGGCTGCGGGGCATGGAGGGTTGGATTTAGGCTGTGTGTCATGGAGGGTTATGTTTAGGCTGCGGAGCTTGGAAGGATAGTATTAGGCTGCAGAACATTGAATGGAGGGTTAGGGTTAGGCTACAGGAATGGAGTGTTAGGGATAGACTGCGGGGCATGGAGGGTTAGAGTTAGGCTACAGAGATGGAGCGTTAGGGTTAGATTGCGGGGCATGGAGGGTTAGAGTTAGGCTACAGGGATGGAGCATTAAGGTTAGACTGCGGGGCATGGAGGGTTAGGGTTAGGCTACAGGAATGAAGTGTTAGGGATAGACTGCGGGGCATGGAGGGTTAGAGTTAGGCTACAGGGATGGAGCTTTAGGGAGTTAGGCTACAGGGATGGAGCGTTAGGGATAGATTGCGGGGCATGGAGGGTTAGAGTTAGGCCACAGGGATGGAGCGTTAAGGTTAGACTGCGGGGCATGGAGGGTTAGGGTTAGGCTACAGGACAGGGAAGGTTAGGGTTAGGGCTGAAGAAGAGGAAAGTTAGGGTTAGGCTGCAGGGCATGCATGGTTAGGCTGCAGGGTATAGAGGGCTTGGGTTAGGGCTGAAGAAGGCTGCGGGACATGCATGGTTAGGGTTAGGCTGTGGGGAATGGGCGGTTAGGGTTAAGCTGCAGACTTGATGGGTTAGGGTCAGGAGACCTTAAGGGGTGTCTTCTAGGTAAGTTGGCTCTCAATTTATAAACATATATATGGGACCCAATACTGGGACTCTCATTGTTAGAGTTAGGACCACCATATACAGAAAGGCCTTGACGGTGGCTGGTGGCTTATCTCATATTTGTACAAATATGCGTAACTTGTCTGTACCGGCTAAAAGAGCTCTTGTACCAGATTCTGACCCAACAGTTCCTCCCCCCTCACCTTCCAGTCCTGCAGCATATGATCACTATAGCAGTGATGCGGGGACAGACTCCTACAGCTCTGCTAAAGTGACAAGACCCTCTCCTGTGAGTACTTAGCTCATATGATAAGGTATAAAAGGAGATTTCATACTTTATCATACATGCAAACGAGAGCAGGTTAAAGCCACACCCCTTCACAGACCCCCCCCCTAGGTGTACCTATCGTCTATAAAAAAAATGTTGGCGGGTATGTATATGCATTTTTGTCATTTATATGCAGTAAGGAAAAGAGCAACATTAAATAAAAACAGAAAGACAAGAACGTCTCTTGTATTATAGATACCGTATTTCCCCATGTATAAGAAGCACCTTTTTTTAGACAAAAAATAAGTCTAAAAATCAGGTGCGTCTTATACAGGGGATGCAACACTAAACTTACCTTTGCTGTTCCTCCGGTGGTCCCTCCGGCGGTGTTAGACTCTCTCCCCAGCAGCTGTGCCTCTGGCTCTCTCCCTCGCGCTGCACAAAGATGTTACGTGACCTTAGGTCACCTCAACATCATTGTGCAGCGCACACCGCGAGGGGGACAGTCGGAGTCACAGCTGCTGGGGAGAGAGTCTAACACCGCCGGAGGGACCACCGGAGGAACAGCAAAGGTAAGTTCAGTGTTGCATCCCCTGATCCCCTGTATAAGATGCACCCAATTTTTTATGAAGTAAAGCTAAAAATAATAGTCAAATACATTTTTTTTAAAATTTAGGATCCAAAAACGGTGTGCGTCTTATACAAGAGAGCGGGTTATACATGGGGAAATACGGTACATATTTATAGATATATATCTATATAAGATACAGATATTTTCATGCAGTATGCATCTTGCTGCTTAAATTTCTTCACCCGTAACAGCAACCTTGCAGCACTGAGCTGAACAGCTGTGGTATTTGTATTGCGTTGTTAAGGGAAGCAGAAGATTACCATATTTTACTCCAGTTACAGTACAGAACACTTCATTAGTTCCATACTTCCTGCTCTCCTCCCATCCTTCAATGGGTTGAACTATTCCCTGATGATCACATCATTTAACGCCAACCACTGAGAGAGACACAGGCAGCGTGTATTCCCGACTTTTGAGCGTAAGGCATCGTATTCAGACCCTGCATGCTTTCCGTACATGTGGGGTCTGTTATTACGCATGGAAGAAGGGAGTGAACTCCCCCTGTCACTCCTCTCTGGTGTGCGGAGTTATAGACACTTCCTTGTCCATAACCCCAGCCTTAAGTTTACCGCACGGATCTGCGACTGGATGATCGCAGATCCATGCGAATAAGCTTTACACCATCCTTTTTGCCTTTTTAGCATGGCAAACCCTGTCTCCGATGCGACATTTTGCCAAGTGGAAGGCAAACTCCACCGCACTGGATGGGTCTATAAGAGGGTGTAACAGAGTTCCTCCCCATGGAGATCCGTGACGTAACATCTGGCACATACATGCGCAGATGTTACAAGCAAGTGGCGTGTATAAGTCCCCTTGCGTTACTATCTGAGAATACGGCCTATATGTCTAAATCACGTATATATTTCCACACATATGTTCTCCTAATGCACACAACTGTACATGAGGCCCTGAATGTCCAACTGCTTTAATCAAACACAATGGGCCAGATTTACTAAGCTGCAGGAGAGGAAAAGTGGAGATGTTGCCCATAGCAACCAATCAGGATTCTAGCCGACATTCTCTAGTATGTAATAAGAAAGTGAGAGCTAGAATCTGACTGGTTACTATGGGCAATATCTCCACTTTTCCAAATCCGCAGCTTAGTAAATCTAGGTCAATGTAACTTTTTGAAGTTGTCTCTTTATAGAAATTCTGAGACTAGTTGGTAAACTTTAATCTAACAATTGACATAATCTTATTGGCATATTATGTAAACAAATGTCATGAACAATATCTAAGTATATAAAGCAGAGAATATACCAACAAGAATACACTGACGATGAATGAATATTACAGTTGTGCGATTTATCTTGTATCTATGCTCATGCCCAGATTCCAGGCTATGATGAAGCTTCTTGGGCACAGTGCCACGCTTACAGGAATCCTGCATTTTGACTGACAAAACACCATGTGTGAATATCAAATGTGATTCCTTTGAACCTCAGTCAACGACACCAAACGACTATCAATACTGACATTATCTGTCTATGTTTAGGTATATATGACACAGCTCATTTCACTTATTTTATATCTTCCCTGCCGGGATAAGATGGACAATCAGAGAGCAGCGTAAACATACAAACAGCGTTATGCTATAGCTGAAATGTATTCTCCAGCTTTTGTTCATTCATTTCAATCTTCCTGTGTCAAGTCCTGTCCTCCGACTTGTTATTTTTCTGTTTAGTGATCTGTACTTGCAAAATGAGTAGAACATAATTAGAAATTAATAAAACCAATGTTTTTTCAGTGAACCTATAAATAATAGGAGCCTGATCCAGATTTACCAAAAACTTGTGTATGTAGCCTGCGCAACGGAGACTAATGTACAGAACTCACAATAGCGCACACAGGAGAGCAGAGCACTCCCCCCTGTTCTCCTACGTGCGAATAGTGAATCCGTGACCCGCGGCATCCTAATATATTCCGCACTCGTTCTATGTGTGTGGAATAGAGGATTGTATGTAAGGGCTAAACCCAACCATTATTGTATGATTTAAGGCCCTGATTCACACTTAAGAAGCTTGTGCTTCTTAAGTGCATATTTCCCCAAAATGACCTAATACGCATGCATAGTAGGCGATTTACGCAATCTACCTACCAGTTAGTAGTTTAGTTATCAAGAGGCATGCTAATGGCACCTTGGGGAGTGTTTAGTTAGAAGTGGAAGTGGGAGAGGGAAGAGGAAATGGGCAGAAACATTGGGCTGGATCCAGACTTAAGGAGCTTGAAATCAAGAGAGGAAGGTTACTCCTGGGCTAAACCATGGTGATTGCAGGGGAGTCATATTTCATATGTTGCAAACAGTATTAGAGTTGAGAGGTGATGTTTCCTATCCCAAGTCTAAATAACAGTGTGATAGTAAAGCTGGTCAGTATCTGTGTGCAGTAAGCAATTCAAAGATATATCCCTGCATGCAAAGCAAAGAATTACCTTGGCTCCCCCTGAAATCAACATGGTTTAGCCCAGGTGTAACTAAGTTCATGCACTTAACAAGGTCTGGATCTACTCTACTGCTAGTAATGTCACTTATAACATCAAGATTGTATTGTAATGTGACATGGACTGTAGAGGGGTATGGGGGGGGGGCGAGTTAGGGGCTTCACAAGTGAGTTAGGTGCAGTACTGTCCACACCTAACTCGCTCTTAAGTGTGAATGAGGACATAAATGCTTAAGGCCACTAGCATGCAGGGCCGTCGCCATCAAATATGGGCCCCACCCCCTAGGTGACGTCATTGGTGACGTCACATAGGGGCGGGGCCCGGTAGACGCTTTGACAGTGGGCTGGTGCGCAGGGAAGGACTTCCCTGCGCATTGGCCGGCTACTGAATAGCGCTGAACAGCAAGCATCAGCGGTAGGCTACAGAGCTAGGTAAGTATTGGCAGGCCCCCATCAGGTCCGGACCCAGGACAATAGTCCCAGCTGTCTTCCCCTGATGCCGGCCCTGCGTATCTCATACTCCGCCCTGCCCCCTTGTGGAGGCTGATTTCCGCACAGAACGCAGAACTGGGCGGCTGGACAACACATTGATGTTTACAAGTTATTTACAAGTCTTTGAATGTCAGGATATGCCGGCACTTTAATATGCAGCAAGTGAATGTGTCAGTCAGGCACCAATAGTGCACTTATGACTAAGGGCCAGATTTACTAAGCTGCGGGAAAGGAAAAGTGGAGATGTTGCCCATAGCAACCAATCAGATCTTGCTCTCCCTTTCCTATTACATACTAGAAAATGTCAACTAGAATCTGATTGGTTGCTATAGGAAACATCTTCACTTTTCCTTTCCCATAGCTTAGTAAATTTGGCCCTAAATGTTTTGACTCTAATATTCCATTACTGTGGGTTAAGACACATGCTACTTTAAGGCAAGATCACTCTATTTCCAGATATATCACCATTTGGGGGGATTTAAACTTTACTCCTAGTTTGGAAAATACTCCGTATCTGATGTGGAAGAATAAACGTATTAAAGCGATTTGTGACGTTTTCGACCTAGGAGGTCAAATCATTAGCTTTGATAGACTTAAAGAGAAATGTGGGATCCCAAATAATAATTTTTTCATGTATCTTCAGGTGATCACTTTGCAAATGAGATAGGTGCAAGGTTGCACTTACAGTCTGATCTAATTGGCAAGTTACTCTTATAATTAAAGACGCATGTTTTCCGTATTCGATATGTTTATGATTTGGTTCTACCGGCTCATTCGGATAAGCTTTGGGTTAAACCTTTAGGGCTTGGGCTCAAGATATACCAGAGTTAACACTTTAGGATGATCCGTTGAAGCATTACGATACAGTGATGAGGGCTTTAGTTTCGGTTCAACTTCAGGAGGTTAATTTTAAGACCTTTAATCGAGCATATATCGCCCAATCACAGAGTAAACATATGGTGGCAGAAGAGTCTGGGCAATGCCCTAAATGTCACATATTGAAGGCAACATTTATTCATAACTTCTGGGAATGTAGGAAGATACGGAAATTCTGGGACAAAATGTTGGTTTTTTATTAATTCTGTTTTGGTTCACTGACTTCCTAAGAGCATATTTGCCCTATTGTGGGCTCATTTTGGAGATTGGGCGATATACCCTGAAGTTAAACAAAACATTCCCTTGCTTTCTATAATCGTTACTGTAGCTAAAAAAAAACCTTTCCTGAAGAACTGGGTCAAATCCTCATGTCCTTTCTAAATCTGGTCAAGAATTGCTAGAACTTATATACATGGATAGAAGTTCCACCCTTCCAGACATTGAATAAGGGGTCTCTAGATTCTATAGAAAATGGGGAACATATATTGAATTCCTAGATCAAGATCAGCGCACACATATTATGTATATGTTTGAGTATACCAGTTGGTCACTTTTAAGAAATCTAAGCCACTAATGTGTCACTATGGTTTTGAGTATTATGAAAAGAGGAGGTCTGTCCTGCGTTGTGTTCTGTGTTTGGCGTTAAGTGTTTTATGTTTCAAATGTCGTGTCTTATGCATTCAGTTTCTTGTTCTAGAGATATCAGACATCGGGTCTCACATGTTATGGAGTGTATAGTTTATTCAAAATTGTTATATTATATGCTTCATTCCTTGGTTCCCACTATTTATGGGCCCTAGATATAATCTTACTTTGGATTTTTATTCAGATTTATCTTTACCATGCCATGTTTCATATCTTCTGACATATGCTTTAACTGTGCCCTGCATACCTGTTAAATGTGGGCTGTTAGGTATCAATGTAAATCCATAGTTATGTCAAACTTATTGTATTTGTCTGATATTCGATTTTTCTTATCTGTCTGTATAAGAAAATCATTTTTTTGTTTCTGAAAAATTCAATTGTTTGAAAAAAATAATAATATTCCATTACTGTTATGCAGCAACTACTAGTTCAGGGATGCAGGAGAGCTTTTGGTACTAGGTATACCTAGGGAAGTGGGTTCAATAATATGACAACTAAAATAGAGATTGAGGGGTTATATGACGTGACCAAAAATAATGTGAACTGATTTTTTTGCAAAAATAAAAATAGTACAAAACAAACATAGTTATATCTTTTTTGTGAATTTGACCTTCCTCATTAAATTGTATGTGGTTTGCTGGTACGATGTGTTGATTTTCAAGAATTGGAGCAGCAACAGCAGTCACTTTACAACTGCAGCCCGTCATAGACAACTTGTAATACTCCAGGGCCTAGATTGCTGCTGAAAAGGAAATTTAGAAATGTTGCCCATAGCAACCAATCAGATTGTAGCTCTATTTTCCTATTGCATACTTTAGAATGTCAGCAAGAATCTGATTGGTTGCTATGGGCAACATTTTAACTAGCCATAGGATGTTGTGAAACCACAAGTCCATAATGCTTGGTTAGATATCTGCTATGCTATGCTGTTGGAGCAAATGTGCTTGTTTTTATTTTGCAAACACATTTGTTATTTGCGTATGAGATGTATTTGTGCTGCCTTTTTAAGCCACTAATTGATTCTTTTAAAATGGGTTCCAAGAAAAGAATACCTAGTTTTGTTCCAAATTTCTAGTAACCATGGAAATGATCTTTTCTAATGACCTTAAAAAAATAAAAATAAATTAATAAAATTCGACCAGCCTTAAGTATTTTAATGGAGCTCGTGGTTCCTGAATGACATACTCATATTAAAAAGTAAAAGCTGCATTGGGATCATGATTGAAAGGTAACTAAAGGTAAGATAATTCTATACGTTAAAATATTTCTTACGTTTATTCGTTCTGTCTGGTCCATGTGTTTGTTTGCTTGTTTTTTTGAAGCAGCTGTTACTACTGAATGAAACATGCAATAACACAAACAATATTGTTGTGTTTTAAACATTAGCGCTTTCTATGTTTGTGTGGTACATTCTGTCCAAAGTACACTTACCACTTGAAAGCATCATAACTGATGTGTCAAACAATCGTCAGTGAATCCTGAGAATAGACTGACAACACAAATCAGTGGTTGTTAGTATTCATGCTAAATGCTGGTTAATGGTGGGGGATGAGGGGGTTGGAGTCTTTCATAGTTCAATGAAGTTTTTAGTAAACTGCATTTACTAAGTGGTGAACACATACAGGTATTAGACAGAGGGGATGCAATCTCCATACAAAAAAATGCTGTTTCCAAAATAGAGACAGCCAAGAGCTAATTTTCGTCTGTCTCTATTTCAAAAATAGTGCTAATTAGAAGATTTTTTTTAATGAATGTGTAAGTGCCAAATTTATTTTTCAGCACACTAACCCATCCATTAATTCATAAACCATCGCTGCAGACCAACTGGACAGGGAGTATCACAGGGTAGTCTATGGGGAGTTTTAGGGTTAAGCTGCAGGGAGGGGAGACCTAGGGTCAGGCTGCAGGGAAAGGAGTCTTAGGGTCAGGCTACAGCTAGGGGAGTCTTAGTGTCACGCTGTGGGCAGGGGAGTCTTAGGGTCAGGCCTGTGGGGAAGGGGGGTTGGGAGTAGGGAACTGGAAGGGGTGAATTAGGGTAAGAATTAGGATAAGGGTTGGGGTAGAATAAATACTCACCTCTTACCACTGCACATTCGTCTTCGGGATCTTCGATCACTAGTCCTTGGTGGGACATAAACAATTGAATGCAGAGCCAATCGAAATTGGCTGGTATAGAATGGCCCTTTCGAAAAAGGGCCGTTTTCACCACCAACCCTCACCCAGACAGAGTTATCCACATGAGAATTAATATCACCCGTATGTATAAGCCCTAAAGCTGTAGATACATTACACCATGTTCATTGCAATACTACCTACCACACAGGTCGTTATTCCATTGGAATACCTTATGTATTGGTTGTTCCACATTGTACGGTTACCATGGCAACGGGATGTGGGCTCCGCCTTTTCCTCTGTTCGCTATGTTTTGGGGTCACCAAAATATTGTCTCACAATTTTTTTCTTTTAGATATTTTTGTTATATGGATACAATATTGTATGGGGTTGATCACTCATAGGGATATATTGTTGACCTGTGTGCAGTCATCTATTGGAGGTTTGAGAGGATCCTGCTGTATCCAGACTTCTGTGTGGATGAGGAATAGCCACTCCCCTCACTCATAAGGACCTTAAGACCCCTGCACCAGCCTCACATAAATTGGGGTTGGCCTGGGAGTCTGGATATTATGGAGGGCGCTTAGCACATAGAAACATAGAAAGTGACGGCAGATAAGAGCCACATGGCCTATCCAGTCTGCCCATATGTTTATTTAAAACTATAAAAACTCAAGACCCTATTTACTCTCGATTTAGTTTAAGATTTAGGATATCCTTATATTTATCCCAGGCATGTATAAACTGTTTATTGTGTTAGCCTCAACCACCTCAGATGGGAGAATATTCCACTTATCACCCTTTCAGTGAAGTAATTTTTCCGCACATTTCCTTTGAATCTACCACCCTCCAGTTTATATCCATGCCCTCGTGTTCTGTTACACCTCTTCCTTTGAAAAATGCCCCCCTCCTCTAGCTGGTCACAACCCTTTATATATGTGAAAGCTGCTATCATATCCCCCCTCTCCCTTCTCTGCTCCAAGCTATACATGTTTATTTCTTCTAGCCTTTTTGGGTTATGTTACAGGCCATGAACCATTTTAGTTGCTCTTCTTTGCACAGTCTCTAATGTATTTATTTATTTCTGGAGATATGGCCTCCAGAACTGAACACAGTATTCTAGGTGAGGTCGTACCAACGATGTATAAAGGGGCATCACTACTTCTCTCTTTCTGCTACTAATTCAACTAAGCATCTGACTTGCCTTTCTCATTGCTTTGTTACATTGCTTGGCTACCTTTAAGTCACTGGAAATAATAACTCCCTTTCCTTTTGAGTAGTTCCTCACTGTACTATTAGCACAACCGCCCTCCCTGTTCCGCAATCAAAAACGCTCCCAGTTTGGAATCCTGGGTCCAAACAATCCATATCCGTACTGGCAATGCAGCATTTGTGTTCCAAACCTAGGGCCGGATGCAGACATGTTCCGTATGTATGGAGGTCTGATAGTTCACATGTCAGAGGGCAGTAAACTCCCATGTAACTCCCGTCTCACGTGCAGACTTTGCAGCAGTTACACTGCAATAGACTAACCTTAAAACTCCTGTGCGGATCAATGGTCCGTATGACTGCCGGGCCACATGGAAATCTATACGCCAGCCAAGACTGTAAAATTTAAATGGCCCACAAGTTTAGGCGAGCAAAGCGGAGAGGGCACCCGTCATCTGGATCTCCTAGTGTATAGAATTGCATGACATATGCCAGGGGATCCGCAGGGCAACATCTGGCCCACATATGCACAGATATTACATATAGTCTTGCTTAAGTAGCCTATCATATGAAGAACTGGATCCGGTCTCTAGCCATTGTATGCTGTCCACTGACTGTATAGTAAATACTTTACTAGTCAGACTAAAGGCATGTAGAGTGTTTACATTTCTTACATTGTGTCAGCACTATGAACATTTCCTATCACCCCGTGTGGCAACTATGTGGGTGCAATGAGTATGTCCATTTCGGGGATCAATCTATAACATTGGAGTGGTGTTTTAAGGGGGTGTCTAAATGCACAATGCTAAGTTATAGCATAGAAATATAATTGAATGAACAGAGCAGTCTTACAAATGGTTGCTATAATTTAGTTCAAATATTGCATTTTAATATAAGGTTAATTAATTGATAAAAATGCGGTCACTGATACTGATTTGCAAAAATATATAGAATAAAATTGACAAATTTTATATCCATGTATTTTTCCTCATCTAGAACTCGCAATTAAGCGCTGAGCAAAATCTATACGTTTTCTCTTCTGTGAGGCTGCACAATGTTTTAAACCCTGTGTTACCATGTGCAATGCTGTGAGTGTTTCAGAATGAATATACTCCTGAGTATTCTCTGTTGTTATTGTGAACAGTGTGCATTCGCCAATTTTAAGAGCTTTTTCAAAAGCCACATTAACACCCTGGATTAATTAGCATGATCAGTGAGAATAGCAAATGAAGGGGAATGGTCTGAAGTCATGTTTACATGATTAAACGCTCACCCCTCCTGCCTTCCACAGTCTGGCCCAATCTATGGCCTTTTGTCATTCTTGCTGAATGGATAAAAGGTGCACTGACCATAGTAAATCCCAGTGTTCATGGCGTGGGAGCTGATCACTGTTTCCTTGGCATAATGATGTGCCGTGTCTTATGTACTGATTAAATATCTCACAGTGAGCCCATTAACTCAGAATTAATGCCCTATTATAAACCCCTATAGAAATGATGGTAACAATATTTATTGAAACAAGGGCTGGCACCAGATGATAATAGTGGAAAATAGTGCCTGAGGCCTGTCTATAAATGTATGTATTTTGTGAGACTATCTGTATTTAAACAAACAATTATATCATGCCTATTGCAACCCATACTGGCA
>WWET01000714.1:459266-474579 GCA_011038615.1 Limnodynastes dumerilii
AAGAGCGCTTCTCCAAATTGAAATATAGCAGAGTTTACACTCCTGATTAGGGTTTCCCGCGCAGAGCCCAAGGCTATCAGTGAGCACAAACAGCACAGCTCTGACACCTAATTGTCACTGGATTAATGTGCCCCAGTAACAACAAATAACCCGCTGTCACGGAATTTGGAGGGACTTATCTCCTAGCGGAGGGGGACACTGCTTTGTTTAGCAATGTAAACGGGGCAAGGAAATAGTTGATTCAGATATTGTTATGTATCCCTGCTTTATAAACAGCTGACATGTTAATGATGTATCACTATATATAGGGTTTGTCTTAAAGCGTGTCTGGGATAGCAGATGACAGGGGGCGCTGTTTCAGAGTGTCTATTTTGGAGACTTGGGACCTCTGCTGGAGGTGAGCTCTCAATTTAAAAATACATGACATATGACCCAAAGCTGGGACTCTGACAGTATTAGAGCTAGAACCACCAAAATAGAGAAGCCTTGTAAGTGGCTGGTGGCTTATCATATATCTGCAGATGTATGTAACTCATTCTCTGACTTTTATTTTAGAGATAGAAAGTTTTGGTTTGTGGCTGGTTAATTGCAAGAGTGCTGGGGTGTCTTTTGTATCTGTGTAAATTCCCATAGCTTGCAGCACCTACTCTATATTAACTCTATATTGATTTGAGCAACTTTCATTTTGTGTGTGTGTGTGTGTGTGTATATATATATATATTTATTTATTCCAATATAAGTGGCACTCCAAGAGGTTTTTTTTAAATGAATCACACTATATAGGAGTCTATTTACTTAGGCTTTCATTTTTTAATGAATGAAGCTGTTCTAGGCTTGCTTCGGCTTGCAGCGAGCCTGGCAGTTTTGTTCATACAATTTACTAAAACTTACCTACCCTGTGAGGCCCCGCAATGATCTCTGGGCTTATTGCAGGACATTTCATTCATACTTCAATATTTTAATAGTATTTATTTATTTTTATGTTAAAAATGAAATTTAAAAACCCCAAAATATTTATTTATCTTTTCAGATTTCTACATATAGGTTTATTCCAGTGGTCTCCCCATACATGCCCCCCTTTTCCTCCTCTTAATAACAGGGGGAAGAAAGGAGATATGGAGAGATCGCTGGAATACTTACCCTAAACCCCAGCCTTAGCTGGGGGGAAAATTATCTTTGTAAATACATCCCATAGTTAGTTCAGTTGACTATTCAGTTGGGGTCAAAAAGAAAAAAAAAGCTCGTGACACAATATATGATAATATATAGCAGTTTCTAACAGTTTATTGTTATCAGAGAAATATAATTAACTTATTTGGAAATCTATTTATCTATCTATCTCATATCTATCTATCTATTTATTTATCTATCTATCAATCTCGTATCTATCTATCTATCTATCTATCTATCTATCTATGTTCCCAAGCACACTGTATATAATGAAGCAGTCACTTTTATATTAAAGTATAAGAAGATTTACACCTCTGCACCTCTTTTGAAAGGTATATGAAAATGAGAAAATTACATGATGGAAGTGAGTGATGTAATTGTGGAACGTCTGTTTGAAAACGTATAATACTTAATAAATTTCTGCTGTGTTTTCCTTGCTTGTATCTGTATATATTGTGAATGTGTTAATCATACCATTTATGTATGTGAAGACATATTATAGTAGGGTATTCCATTATATGCAAAGCTGTGAAAATGGAGGTATCATAAAACATAAGGCGTAATGGGAAAGGAAAGGAATGTTCAACACGTATGCATCCATATTCCATGAATTCTATATGTTATATCCAATATGTCACTATGCATAATGACATTTTACAACCTGTGCTCTCTGTTTATGAATGACAGCTCTCACACTATAGCAGATTCTGGTGATGCAGCCATCTGTCTAATTTGCCAATCCCATATCAGTTTGTGCTCATTTCATTTGTGTTTAAGGGGTCAGGTCTTTTGTAAGGGATAAGGAAATTCATCTCATTTTTTTTTATTCTTTCAATAAATTGTTTTCTGCAGTTTTAAAATAAGAAAATGATTGCATTATGTTAATTTAGGTATAATACAGACAAGACAAGCCTCTTATAAAACCATATATTTCCCTACCATTGTGTTCTGTGTGCAGTCATACATGGTGCACAATAGTCTGTGTATTTCCTAAAGTTCTAAAGATTTATTGAGCATAGAAGTTGGTGTTCCCATGTGTTACAAGAAGACAGGCTGTAGATCTACCTTGTAGCTCAGTGGTGCAAAGTCTTATGATTAACCTTAACGCCTGCAGTTTTTGATGTGAAATATGGCTGTTCTTATTGCAAGACTTTATGTGAGAAATCTCATAATTCCATTTTTTTTCAGGTCCATTTGATTATCAATTGCACAACTCTCCCCTAAATTTAAACCATACAAATATGATTTATTTCATTTTCCACATTGTGCTTTCCAGTTAATGTAGGGCCGTCTGCCTGGTGTGTAGAAGCTCAGCTGCAGTATCAGTTAAGCTACTAGTTAGATTTTATTCTTGTGTTAGAAAGTTTAGTACAAATGAATTAATCATAACAATAGTTCTTGACTTCTGTCTGTAGATAATGACATTACGCATAAACCATAATAAATGCATTTCAGAGATGTTCACAGAACTTTACAGAAAAGATGAAAATTGTAAAATATAACCCCACAGACCTAGGATAAAGTTTGTGAAGAAGCAAATGGTAAAATATGAAAAACGCATAGTTTAGGATTGCATACTAGTTGCTAGGTACAATACATTTTTTCAGAGCAGCTTTAAATATCACTGCAATTATATATTTAGAAGTCTTTAACTGTCTATGCACTGCACAATAATTGCACAGATTAGCTGACAAATATCTGCAAAATTATTATGTACTTTACCAATTTACTGGATTCTACGGTGAACACAGCCCTTGTCTGAAGATTGGGTAAGTCAAGCCTGCTTGATATCCGATCGTTGAGTTATCAAAAACATTTGCCGGATCGGTACAGTCGGTGTAGTGTCTGCCTAGCAAAACACCCTCTAAGAGGTACTAGTATTTTGAAAAATACATGTAAAATTGACACCTCAATACATGAATCCTACTGTTTCAACTGTCAGATAAAGTCATTTAAGTAGAGTAAGTTGTTAAATTATTGTTACATCTAGATTTAAGTTTTGCTCAACGTTAACATTTTTCATCAGTACCGTTCTAAAGTTTTCTGCCATCTATAAAATCTAATGTATAAAAGCATATAAACTAATAAAAATTTTGAGGAAAATAGTATATTGACAGGAAGTAATTACACTTCAATTATTAATTTATATGTTGATTATGTTGGATGATCGCCCAGGTCCTGATTCATACTGGTTAAAGGGAAACTTCCTGAAGTTGGGTACACACTTGTCCAAACCTCTTCAGATCCAACCCCAGGCCAGCCTGTTTACAACAGCAGACCAAGGTTGCAGATACACACCCAATCCAGGGTACAAACATGTCCAATTTTACAGCAGAGCTAAATCTACTGAAAGGATCTGTTCAAATATCACCTCACTGTATGTGTATACCCAGCTTAAGTAAGTAAGTAAGGGACAGGGTCTAGGCTGATCTCATATGGCCAGGTCAGTCATCACCTAGGTCTTATTTTCTTTAGAATGCTTTAATAAGAAGATTGGCTGGGTCTTGGTCAACCACAAGGACATTTTCCACATAGCTCCTGTAAGGGGGAAACTTTCTGGACCGTATTCACAATTAAGAGTGAATCAGGGGCGGGCAGAATCGCACCTAACTCGCTCTGCCAGCCCCCAACCCGTCCCCCGTTTTTAGGTATCTTATGGCCATAGGACTACCTTATTTAACCGTGCGTAGTTTCCATCTTAAGAAGGAAACTACGCAAGGACTTTTCCTCTCCCCGCTCTCCCTGGCTAATCTAAATCCCTTCCCCCTCCCACTTCTTTTTAATCACACCCCCCGAAGCGGCATTACGCTGCCTCTTTCTACTTAAACTACTGAATACGGGTCCCTGTTTCCATTGTACAGCAGAAAGTCTAATGTACAGCTCTTTCCAGTGACTCATCCACCTGCTTCACATCAGGATGATCCTTAACTAACAGGGTCCTATCCACCCAGTTAGCAACACTTGGAAGCTCTGCACTAAAAGCATACACTTCATTCGCACAATTTCCTGCCTCAATTACAACACCCCGCCCTTTTCCAGTGCTTGGACATCTTATTTCATAAAAAACAAATTCAATGAATTGGTTCCTGGCTTTTCCATTTGAATGTAAGGTAAAATACAAGTTTCATTATGCCTGGAAAATTGCCATTATGATGGAAAGCACAGTCCCGTCAAGCCGGAGGAATATATCATTTCTGCAGATCCTGCTGCAATAAGGTAATTCAGCAGAAATATTCCCACAATGTATGGCAGGGATCTGCTAACCAAGAGCTACTTTAAGTCTACAGCCTCATTAACAAGGTCAAAATCAATGTTATTTTATTATTAGAAATCAGTTTGGCCTAACAATGAAAAGAAACCATAGTAGAAGTAGCCTTAATATAATCATTTTCTTTTCATTGTTCTTTATGGGAAAATAATTTAGCCCAAAATTTAGTGGTCCCATCAGGGATGTGATATCTTAAAAAAGGTGGTCTGAAGGACAGCTTTTACTGTACTTTAACAGGCTTATAGATTAATATAAATCTTAATATTCATAATCTTTATCATTTTCTTACTCAGATTTCTTCCATCCACACATCTATTTATAATGTAGTTCTAAAACATGTAGAAAATGAATAATAGCTATTACTAGGCCTCTGGGATGTCCATTTGACCTTGTTTCAGATATGTCACAAGTTCATTTTTCCAAGTTTTATTTACACAGACTTTCTTGGTGACACCATTAAGATACAAACTGAACTTAGTTTTGCTGTGCTGTTGTCTGATACATACTACGTTTTTTTCCGTTTATCTGCAAAATAGGTTATTTTAGGTACAAACTGAACTTAAAAATGTTAGAAATTATTCATATTTTACAGCAAGTTTGCAATGCTCCCTTTAAGGTCAAAGTAGATTTAATTGTTCATTGGCTATTCAGCCCATAATTGCAGTGTTAGGGGTCAGTGTAGGATGGCACTACATTGTAAAAATGTAGTGCCATCCTCAGCTCACCCTCATCGCAGAGTTTAAAACTGTCACACTCGCTGCAAAAGCTATATTACACTTCTGGCAGTGCTATGATTTAAAAAGTATTATTTAGTCATTTTATTCTAACTAATATGTCATTAGGTGTGATATGTAAGTGTGACAGAGTCAGAGCTTGTGCCCCAGGCCTGGGTGGCGTAGGGATGGGATGTGTGGCACTGACTTTTAGGGCTAGATTTACTAAGTTTACTAAGCTCTTGGAAAAGTGGAGATGTTGCCCATATCAACCAATCAGATTGTAGCTGTCATTCTCCAGTAAGTAATAGAAAAGTGAGAGCTAGAATCTGATTGGGTCACTTGTGTGATACTAATGGTCTGTACAGTGCTTACAGTCACTTCTTTGCACATTTGAAGCTTCTTACCTATGGGCATTATGGTAGATGTTACCAAATAAGGTGTAGGTGTGTGAATTTATCAGTTACCCTGATGACAGAATAATACACAGGGAAGGCCGTTTCTATATTAGTTACCCAGCAATATTATAATCAGTTGACAAATCTAATTTTTAAAGCCTATAGCCAATTATTATTTTAATAAGGCAATAAAAAATTATTTACTTGCTCTTTTAAGCCCTTTTATCTATTTTTGGACTATTTACAAAAGAATTTCAGTCATAATCTGTTGTTCATAAATCAATTTGTTGAAATCCCACTCCACCATTTTAAGTTTGTCATTAATAATACCTGCTTCACTTATATCTACATCACAGTTGTGTTTCACTACTCTATTAATAATTAAGAATAAAATCAAAAATTCATAAAAAATCAAAAATATAAAAAATTATAAACACAAAAAATATAAAATGTTCACAAATGATACAAAATACAATATACAAACCTGACTAAGCACTAACAATAAGTGCAATAATTTTAATATGTCTATAGCTACAAGAACCTGGCAGTGGTTGATTGAAGATAGCAGTAGGAGTCAATCTACATATTGTTTTTAAACTCGCTCACTATTATTCACACTAACATTCTTTTAATATTTCGCTTTTTTTAAAATGGAGATCAATAAATTTTTACTTTGTATAATGTTTTTTAATATCTTATCAATGAGTACATTTGGAGTAACAAATGCACATGAATAAGCCCCGCTTTTTATTTTTGTGTGTTTAAACTCGATGGACCGGATTCACAGATCTGATGTGTTAGGTGTGGACAGACCCGCCTAACTCACCCGTCCTGCCCCCATTCCTCCCCCCTTTTTAGGTACCTTATGGCACTTACAAGTGCTATAGGGCTACCTTAACTATCCGTGCAATGTCCGCACGAACATTGCCGCCACCCCCCCACAGTAAACAAATCTGTTTCTACCGTCTAGTGTTAAAAAAAATCATCATTAAATACCGCTAATTTAAAAAAAATGACTGCTAATTGTTTAAAGTAAAAAAATAATGAAAAGAGTTACAGACTTACCGGCCCGGGGGTATTCAGGACACTGGCGGGCGCTGCTTCTTCATCTTCATCCGGAGGGACAGGGGAGAGCGCACCGGATCATCTCAGCCTGCCGCAGGACGCATAATGGAGCCTATGGTGATTGCACTGACCCTAATACACATTAAACGCCATCATCCCACGTAAATAACCAAGATATCGCCATCTTCCCACTGGAATTATATAGATAACAGTCCCAGATATAGATATCTGCGCTTAAAATGCCATCATCCCACGTAAATAAAAAAGATATCGCCATCTTTCCGGTGCGCTTTCCACTGTCCCTCCGGATGAGGCTGAAGAAGCAGTGTTGCCGGTGTCCTGAATACCCCCGGGCCGGTAAGTCTGTAACTCTTTTCATTATTTTTTTACTTTAAACAATTAGCAGCCATTTTTTTTTTAATTAGCGGTATTTAATGATGATTTTTTTAAAAGGGGGACATTAAATGTTTAGTGTTTTTAGGGTAGGGGCCGCTGAGCATGCTGATGAATGTAGCACTACAAGCACCAGCATGCTCTTCAGTGTTAAAATTCCACTAAAACCCGGGTTTTTGGTGGACTTATAACGCTGCCATGTGAAACACACGGCACTGCTCCCAGAAAAGTCCAGGGTACAAAATACCGGGTTTTTCTGGGAGGGTGATGTGAAAGCGGTAATAGATGGATTTTCATAGGTTCGGCCATTCCAGACTTCCGATATGAATCATGTGAACGACATTCACACTTAATTTTAAGTCGATGGGAGATGTTTCCCAAGCACTGGCAAGGATGCGAAGAGATAGTGAGGAACCTCTATCAGTTCCCCACTTGTGCAATGCTAGAAACTATGGTCCTCAGTGCTTTAAGAACCTTTTAAACCATTGCACCTTAGCGATAACAGTGCAGGACATACATTGTACTCTTATGCAACACATTGTTTATGTCACAGGGCTTTGTTTACATCTGTCACTAACTAAAGGTTTGATTTGGAAAACTGATTCACAAGGTTGGCCTGGTAGAGGCCTAATAGAAGCTTAATATAAGCATGATACACAATACTACTCGTTCCAGTCCATATGGCAACAATGACAATTCCACAATGATACAGTGAACACCATAATGTCAGCTGTTTCATTGCCAAAAGAGTTTAGATAACAATTTGGCATGGTAACACCAAGACTAAAAACAACACTATTATTAAACAAAAGAATAGTAATAGTAAAAAAAATACACTCCTTAACTTGTTACCAATGGCTCTCATTGTAATGCCAAACACATGAAGTGTTGACGTTCCAATATTCTATCTGACAGATGTCGTGTTAACGAACCTGTCGGGTAGAAGAATAATGATTAGTTAAACCTGTCAGCATTTTAGTGCCAGCAGGGTAATTGTCAGCATTCTAAATATCGCTGATACATACTACACCCAATGCTACAGAATGTGTGTACAATCATTTTAAAGGGGATTTATTTAAAATAAATAAATAAATAAAAATATATGTTTAAGTTCATTATTAGAGTAAAATAAATTACATAATTATAAATGACAACAATTTAAATTAATTATAAAAAATAAAATATACTTTGTAACATGTAAACGCTTTCCGTGCATTCAGGGGTCTGTCAGTCCGCAAAGGAGAGGAGAGTGAACTCCCTCCCATCACTCCTCTCTTTCGTGAGTAGATTTTATGACTTACACTGCTATAAGACAGCCTTAAGTCACATGAGCGGATCAGTGGATGGTCCGAATCCCTGATCTTCTGGTAAGTACCTTATCCCACCCACACTGTAAAAATAAAATGCTTCCTCCGCCACCTTGACGGGCAGAGAGGAAGCCCAGCCCCTTTTTTTTCTAATTCCTAACTTAGTTCCGTATGATAGGTGTTACGCCCCCCCCCTCCAAACACAGCACTTTCTGCGCATAAGTGGGGTGACGTTCTCACGTCCGGATCCGGTCCTGTCTGCCTGCATACATCTATCTGCATGTTTCAAAAGCGTGCACATTTTCAGTACGACCCATCCCAAGTTACTAATGTCAGCACTCTAGAAAGGGCACTCACACTCTAAACAGTGGCTAAACCTCTAGATCAGCCCCTACATGAATATGTACTAATAGATGTTCAGTGCATAATACATAAAGATTACCAAATTACCTGGAGGGTTTCTGGAACTGACACCTACGCTATAAATAACAGCTTTGCCGAATTCTCTTGCTGAAGGTATCTGTGTGGATTAATGGGTCAAACACAAGGGGTCTGATCCAGATCCAGACTTAAGTTTGTTTTACGTATGCAAGAGTACTCGAGTTGTGCACTACTAAATATAATGCAGCTCCCCTTGCACGCATGTAACTTGGCTGATTTACGTGTTCAGAACCCTGTCTTAACTTTTCCTTGTGTATCTCTGGTCGTACGTAATGTCTTGTCGTAATTAAGTGCCTAACCCAGCCCATACTGTACAATTTAAATACCTCCCTCCTCCCACAATGCATATATTCACATGTTACATACGATCAGATTTACGATGTGTAACATCTGCCGCGCATGCGCATTGTGTTCCCACTGCCAGATTTATGCATGAAGCATGTGTATATTAGCTGGCGATATTAAGTCTGGATCTGGTAAAGGGTTATTATATAATCTCCCAGATCTGGGCATGAGGCATTAGCCCCGAGCCTTACTAAGCATGGGCGGGGCTAGATATCAAGTTCCGCCCATCCTTAGTAATCCTATGAATAGCAGCATTGATTGTGCAGGAGACAGGGCATGAATTACATGAACCATGCTCTCAGGTTCCATCCAATGCTGCTAGAAGAGAGAAATAAGAAGCCAGCAACTATTATAGTGATCACACAAACTTACATTTTAAGTATTTGGATTTGTTTTCATATACCAAAAACACCCTGATCTAAAGACGTAAGAGGGGCTTCAGTGGCGCATACTAGACCGTGAATGAGATACATAATCATTTTTAAAAAATATAGAGAAATGTTCCTACATGATGCATCTGAAAATATTAGTTATAGAGTTATCTAAATGACAAAAAAAAGTTATTTATTTATTAATTAACAAGTTTTTCTATAGCGCTATCAGATTACACAGCACTTTACAGAGAATATTTCACATTCACCTCAGTCTCTGACCCATTGGAGCTACATACTAAGGTCCCCAGCACACACACACACACACACACACACACACACCCCCGTGTGTGTTCTGCCCCCTCCCCACTTCAATTGCTACACTAAAGCGAATGGGGATTAACGAAATGAAATTGATGGATGAAGTGATAACAGAATAATTAGTTATTCACTTTACTTTTACCCTAAATTTTATGCAGTTCGTCCAGTAACAAACATGACATACAGCAATTTAAATTTATAACACATACCATGACCAGTGAGGCAGTGACTTTAGATTTATAAATACTCCCATCAAATCAAATGAGATCAAGCTGTCGCTGACATCTGAAAAAAAAATAGGATAAAAATAGGTAAAAAAGTAAATTTTTAAGATGAATAATTGAATTTATCTATGTCTATAACAGCTATTGCGCTAATTGGTAGTTAATATTAATAACAATATTTAATAATGTATAAATACGTATGATTAAGTGTATTTCCATATCTACAGTCACATCTGTGGTAAAACTAAATACCAACCGCAAGAAAAAGGAACTTCAGGCCCTAAAGTAGTCCTTGGCCTTTTGTTTCTCCATGAAAATTTTCACACACAGGGCCTGATTCAATTGAGGTAAAAGCGTTCGCTGGCGTATTTTTAACGCTATTTTTTGCAAAATAACGGTTTTTGCTATTCAATTATTTTGCAGCGTTAAAAATATGCCTTTTTTTAACAATACCGTTAATTAAAAATTTGCCCCTATGGGAGGTGCGGATTTTTAACGATGCCCTGTCTTGTGCCCCGACAGGGCATCTGGCAGCATGCCCTGCCAGCCAAGGGCCGCTGCGCAGGTGTCTTGGTAAAAAAATTTTGACGGGAAAAAAAAAATCCCTTTGTGGAACGTCGCAACTCACTTGCTTCTAGCAGGACATGCCCGGCGCTAGTGACTGGTTCACCGTCATTGAGGTATATGTCTGAAATATCGTTCTAACGATATTTCAGACACTGGCCAATGACAGTAAACCTGTCATTAGCGCCGGGCATTTCCTGCTACAAGGAATTGAGTTGCGACATTCAAAAGAGGATTTTTTTTAATTGCGTTAAATTTCTCCTTCGCTGCCTGCTCTTTTTTCGCAGCAATAAAAAAATTATTGAATTAGCGTATTTTTACGCTAAATGACCGGCGATAGCGTTGTATTTTTTCAGTCGCAAATTTTTTTCAAATAACGCTGCCAATTGAATCGGGCCCACAGACACAACGACACACACACAAACACAACGACACACATACAGGCACACAGACACAACCACACACACACAGACACACACAGCCATAACACACACATACACAGACACGACACACACACGTCAATGTAGTCTGCTTTGAAACATGTGACTTGTATAGGCTGCTGCATTACTCCTCTCAGCCTATTTGCCTGTTCATTTGAATGTTTTAAACGCTTGCTCATTTACAGTACTGCGTTGCTGCTGTTGGAACTCTGAATAGAGTATACGCATTTTCAATAGCGTACCTGTGCACCCACTGCGCAGAAGCTACGGAGCAAGTCTAGCATCAGGGTGAGGGTCCGGAAGTGCCCAATCCACCATTAACAAAACATTGTGTAGTGTGCATAGAAATAGCATTTCCCAATACAACAATTACTATCTGTATGGGTAGCCTAAAGCCATAACTCATGATTGACATGGCAGACACAGGAATAACCTTTCCCACCGCTGCAGCATTATATCCCGTCTGCTTTGCTCACATGTATTCTATCATCCTGGCTAGGATTCCGCTTTCCCAGTTCATTCTTATAACTCTGAATGATACTTTCCCTTCGTTCTTGATCAATATAAACTTCCAGTGCCCCTTGTAGCTGCAGAGTGTTAACTGAAACAATATTTCTTATCTTCTCACGTACGCCGCTCTCCATTGCAAATGATATGCATTTGCTAAAGGTTAGCAAACGAGAAACTAAACCAACCATACCAATAACAGCCAGAGGAGCCGCATTTAGAGATGTGTGGCAGCGGCCATTTGAATTTTAATATTCAGCCGGGGTAAAACTAAAGGCCACTAAGCTAGAGGCGGATAAAATAGTCCTGGATTTTATGGCTCTCTGTCTTGAGTCAAATCTTTTAAGTATTGCTAATGAGCTCCATTACACTACCTTACAATGGTTGGAAATGAACCCTTCTCAAAGCAGATACAGTTACATCTCCCTGTCTGGCAATCTACCCCAGGCCCTTGTTAAGTGAATTATCACAGTTCCTAAATCATCTCTGTGGGGGTTTGCTCTAATCCCATCAAAGCTCTTTAGCTCCTTTTTTCCGGACTGTCTTGTAATGAATTATTATTTCCAAGGGAGCAGTTAAAGAAGGCCTGTTGGATGAATGAAATGCCGTTGTGTTACTTTGTGTGGGGCGAGAGATTGATTCTAGAAATACAAGTTTAGCCCCAGGGCTTTGAGGCTGCTAAACACCAGCAACATAGAATAGGACAATGATTGGATAGCAGGGTCCCCAGCGAGGGGCCACCCACTGCTTTGACTGTATGCTCTGCTAAAAGGCTCGTTTAATCTCCTGTCCCTCCCATATATCACTTATATCAGCCTGATCCCTCAAGTCTCCCAAGCTAAAAGTGCTCTTTGACGCTGCTTAACAAACTAGCACTGCACTATACTACACTGCACTTAGTGAGCACAATATGCTGAGTTATGGTTTAAAATGACAGTAATGATTTCATCATTAGAAAACAAAGCAATAGACAGCACAGAATGAGAGAGGGAGAGAGAGAGTGTAGTATTTTCTTTCTATATTTTCTTTATTTTTTTTTTATCTATATATTTATCTTGTTACTGAGAGTAACTAGAAAAAAAGCAGGTGTAAAGGTATTATTCAGCAGATCCATGTTGGTTTGCAGGGGAAGACAAATTTAAGCTGCACAAGTTGAAATATATTGTTTCCTAGAAAGACTTTAAATAACAGTCTCAAAAGACTGAAGTTCAGCATTTGTGTGCAATATACAAACGCTTAGTATTTTACTTGGATGTGAATACATTTGGGGTGTGGGTCGCTGCTGAGAACTTTTTCAAAACCCCCCTATTCAAAGAGGAAGCTGCTCAGAAAGTTCCTGCCTTGCAGTTCCATGCAGTTCCAGCAGGTCCTTGCTGATGGAACTCCCGACAGTTAAGCGCCTATCCCTATTTCCCAAACCCCTTATGCTAATTCTTACCATAACCATCCCTTTACATTACCCTAACCCCCTCCCCAGAGCCTAACCTTAAGTCTCTCCTTCTCCCATCCATTCCCTCCCTGCACTAACCTATCCCAGACGTTCATGAAGCCTCGGGTCCGGTACGGGAAGCATCGGGTCCGGAGGTTAGTTGTGGGGAGATTTCTAAATGGGGTCGTATTCTAAAATACACACAGCCGACAATAAGCTGTCGGCATTGTGTAAATCAAAAAATGGGTGTTCACAGCAATGAATGGAACCCATACATTTACACACAGTTTGTTCAGATGCAGACTTGCACCTGTTATGCTCAGACTCCCATTGTTTCCTATGTAGACTGTATAATAAGGCTTGTTACTCTGATAAGGCCACAGTTATGGAATTGATAAACTCTGTTTATGTAACTAGTGTTCTGTTGATCTTTCCTTTACAGGGAATAGCTGATCCTAAATACTTTTTGGGTGGTGAAACAAGGCCGCTCTGTGTAGACACTGCAAAAATATATTATGCAGAGTTGATGACTCTCCTGTTAGTATCCGGGAGACTCACAAAATGTAAAAAGTTCTCCCGGTATCCTGGGAGACCCTGTGACTCTCCCGCAAGTCCAGCCCACCCATGGAACACTATGGATGTGTGGTAGTAATTAGCAGGGGACAGTATCATTAACTGAAGTTTCCATGGCGGTGCATGCTTTGTAAATATTAAAAACCTCATTTTAATATAATGGAACCCAACTTTTCTCTGTTGCAGCTCACATGCATGGACATACAGATGCATCAGTTCGGCAATTTGAATCCAATTAAAATGATTTATAAAAAATAAATAAAAGATACTTTGAAACATGAAAACTTGTACAGGCTGCTGCATTACACCTCTCAGCCTATTTGTCTATACATATCTGTTGGCATATTTCAGAGGTGTACTCATTTGCAATATTACCTATCTAGAATTGCTACTGATGGAACTTTGAATAGGGTGCACGCATTCCAGTGTGTGCTAATGCTGCAAAGAACTGCGGATCAGGTCCTTGATTTGATTTGATTGAGTTGATGTTTTACATAAACTATTTGGGATTCTGGGCCATGTTCAGAGATCCATCAGCGAAAGGTTCGCAATTATACGCACGGACATTGCAAGGCAACACCCATGACACCCCTCTCACACAGACGGGTTGTCAGTTACTTACGAGTGCCTCCAGCACTCTTATCTATAAATGTGCATTTCCATGTGTATAATATTTCCGTATGTGTTCATCCGATCCTAAAAATACGCACGGAACTCCACGCAAAAAACGGATCTCTGAATACAACCCTCTAGTAGTAAAAAAAAAGATTAAAATCTGGTGTATTTTTTTTCCTACCTATTAATTCTGTCCTTGGCAAAACACATCATCTTTTATATTTTTACAAGCTAAAATGCTAAACAAAATCACTTGAACACACCAATCCATTTTTATTACCAAGAAGAGCAGCCAGACAATCATTAACTCAACAAGCATGCTTCGCATGTACACTATTTTTGTAAGTGGGTCAATACAAATTGGTATGCAAACCAATTTTAATACACTTAATATACATTTCTGCGAGATAGCATCTAAGTTAAGACTTTAGGTTTAGCAAATAAAGTGACTTGTGTTTCTCAAATGAATTGCAACAGGATAGTAACATTTTGATCACGTTAACTGACAAACCTTGTTTGTTATTCACTTTTCACAATGACAAAGTCATTTTATTCTCCTGCATATTTGCAGAATGCACCTATCTTGCATCTAAAGAATAGTTGTTTTGGAAAATTCTATGTAGCACTTGATAACTGTTTCTGATAATTGCTTGATCAAAATTAACATATCATGTTTTTGACAGATCCAATCAACTTTTATATTGTATAATACAGATAGGCTGTGATATATTTCATTTTCAATTTATTTTATTCCACAGGCAACATTTGCTTTATTTTGCTTTTCTTGAGTAAGTGGCTTATCAGATAGTTCCATAGAGAGGTCTATATGCCTTTACACGTGGGTTATATTATATATGCATATCCCATATGAGATGGCACTGTTTCTTTCCCTCATATGTATGGTCACTCTGAATTAATGATTGCTCTGAATGACAAAAACTCATGGTTTAAATATGTGCAAATTTTGGGGATAATATAAATAAATGAATATATATATATATTCACTTCCAAGATAGAGGTTGCGCCTTTACACGTATATTATATATGCATATCCCATATGAGATGGCACTGTTTCTTTCCCTCATATGTATGGTCACTCTGAATTAATGATTGCTCTGAATGACAAAAACTCATGGTTTAAATATGTGCAAATTTTGGGGATAAGATAA
>WWET01000714.1:475799-489779 GCA_011038615.1 Limnodynastes dumerilii
CCTGGAGAGACGGAGGAGACCTGGAGAGATGGAGGAGGCCTGGAGAGACGGAGGAGGCCTGGAGAGACGGAGGAGACCTGGAGAGACGGAGGAGACCTGGAGAGACGGAGGAGGCCTGGAGAGATGGATGAGGCCTGGAGAGATGGAGGAGGCCTGGAGAGACGGAGGAGGCCTGGAGAGAAGGAGGAGACCTGGAGAGATGGAGGAGGCCTGGAGAGACGGAGTTGGCCTGGAGAACCACTGACCTACATATACTGTATATATGGTTCAACAGTAATATGTCTGCTACCCTGTAATTGGGTTCCAACAGGGTTAATTGGTCTGAGCCTTTTGGAAGATAGGTTGTGGACAGCATGGAGGAGAGAGAAGGGACAGAGGGGCAGGGGATTGCAGATACAAGTTTAGGATTAAAAAAAAAAAAAATTCTGTACTTTTTAAATGATTTTGGCAATCATATTACAGCTGACATTGCGTGTCAAATGTGTTATTGTCGCCATAGCAACCAACATTAACAAATCAACATAGCGTATCAGTCCTGTGGCAGAAAACATAACAACATAAAGGACTGTATTATAGTACTCATTAGCAAATAATGTGTATGTTGGGAGTTATCCATGTATATATACAGTATATATATATATATATATATATATATATATATACACGGTATCTATATATATATAACATTCATCCATGTAATTACGCCAACACAGGGGCTGGCTAGCACATTTTGGCCTAGGGTAAGGGTAAGGGTATGAACCAATGCCAATGCCTTTTACTAGTGTTATCAAGCACCACATATATGGCAATGGCAGAAGAAGAGTTAGGCCCGTTGGAAAGTTCTGTATATGCAGGTGAGCTGCTCATCCTTCCTCCTTTTATTATGTGCACAATATGTCTTTTTATTTGCAGAGTTATGGATACTTTGTGACCCTGCCTGTTCTGCAGGGCCCCTGCTGTGGCTGCAGTTATTTTCTATACAGTCTCTTTTTCTTAACCTGGTGCTAAGTATTCCTATTTCCAGCCCCATCACTGGTTTGCTAAGTAATTTGCGAAAAGCTAACAAACTCCAGCTACATCCTCATAGCGACTGCTTAAACCCATTACTTTCCCTTTTAATCAAATCGCTGCTGTGTCAAAATATACAATTCTTGCCATGAATCTCACTTGCCTGTTACAGTTCACCAGTTGACCTTGAAAATGTTTGCTCTTCTGAGCTCCTTCTTCTCGGCCTCCAGCTAAATTGCTCTAGACCAGTCCTCATCATTTTTCTATATACAGAAGGCAGATTAACATAAACAGAACAAAAATACACACACTGCAGAATACATCAGCCCGAAAATAAACCTAATCGCACATGCATCAGTTGTTGTATTAAAAGTGTATTTGTATTTGAAGTGATATTCTCATTTGTATCACTAATCGTATTATTATCATTAAAAAATAATAGTCATAAAATAGTCATAAAATAGTCATAATTGGGCCAGATCCAGAGCTCCGTCCGCTAGCGTATTTATGCTTTCCGGAGATGTAAAAATGCTATTTTGCGCACGGCAGATGTTATGGCACGGAACTCTAGAGCGTAACTACGGATGAAGGGGGTGGGCCAGCCAGACGACACCTGTAATTACGCTTAGGAGACGTTTAAATCGTACAGTATGGGCGTGCTTAGGCGCGTAAGTACGTGCAGCCATTATGGCCGACAGCAGTTACACTTTAGGTAGGGTTTGGCAAGCGTAAAATGGCAAAAGTACGTACGACTGAGGGGAGTGCATGGTAATTACGATAGCGTAATACGCTACGCATTGAAACGTAATGGGAACGTAGGTCTGGATCTGGCCCATTGTGTCGTCATTCTATATAACAGTGCGCAATCAGAACTATACTAATCTCATGTAAATTACCAAGGACCCTCCTCCTTATATGTGCACACAATATCCTCATATTAATCCCAGTCTGTATTTGTCATTTATCTCACATGGATTCCAGTATTAAATAATTATTCCTCATAAATGGGTCCCAGTCCCTATTAGTAATTAATGTAATATGTACTCCAGTCAAAGACTGCATATACGCAATCTACGTATCGAAACGATACGCAGATTACGTACAATAGCTACTACGCATGCGCAGTAGCTACTGTTTATTGAACTACGTCTGTCTATGGAAGACGGACGTAGTTCTGGATCCGGCCCATTATTACTAATTAATCTCATATTGATCACAGTCCTTATTAGTAATTAATATCATATGTACCTCAGTCCCTATTAATAAATATTATATGTATGTCCAGTCCTTACTATTAATTGATCTCATATTGATCCTTTTTCTTTTACATAATTAAAATAATTTGTACCCCCAGTCCTTATTTATATCATATATACTCCATTCCGCATTAGTAATGAATCTCCTATGGAACCCAGGTCTTAGTAATAATCAATATCATATGCTCTCCAGTTCATATTAGTATTTAATCTCATATGTACTTAGATTGTTATCAGTAATTACTCTCTTTATGAATCTCTTTAGCTGTATTCAACGTCATAAGTCTCCTAAGGGATTCTGTATTTAATGTAACATGAATCTTAGAGGACCACACAAATCGTAGTAAACACCATATCATCATGCAATATCAGATTAACACATATTGCGCTTCATTAATTGTGTGTTTGTATACAGTTTCCTTTTACTCCTTTAGCAAACCAATTAATACACCATTCTGTAATGTTTGGGTTTCAGTATCATTAAATATTAATTATAATTATACTGTGCATAGGAAACATGTGGAAAAATAATTAGTTTGCCAGATTAAATAATCCAAACTACATTTATTTTTGTTTGCAAGAAAAAAATAAAGTATATTCATATAAATGTGAACATATCCCATGATGCATTGTGCTGTATAGCATGGCAGTTCTGGTGTTAATAAAGATGGGGGCCACACTGCTTGATTATTCAATACAGTGAGTGTATAAAAATCCATCTAAGATGTGGACAAACAATTAGTTTTGAGTTATTTATCTGGAGTTTGTATGGTTTAGAAAAACTCCATCTTCCAGGCTGATGCTGTCCTAATGCATTTAACTTGAGCCATCAGCTATGATTAAACACCTGCTGTTGTGGGGAAACAAAGCACGCTAATCCAATATGTATTTCTGACATCTTAAATATCACCCAGTCCCCTGACATCAGGCACAGCTTTTCAGCGGGATGGAATTCCAGAGCATATTTTTCTAATTTATGGATGGACAATAAATCAAAATTAAGCTTTGGGCAATGAAATATACATCAGTGCAGAATGCACTGACTGCAAACGAGGACACAAAACAGCAGAGGGAAGCAGCAAGGATACATTAAAGGAGTGTAAACATTGCTCCACTGCAAACTTATTGTGTTATGGGAGTAAATAAACAAAAGCCAGTGTAATGGTTCAGTTCATGTGCAAATATTATGTGGCACTAGCAATGATTAAAAATTAGTACCATGTGTTTTTTGTATGAAGTAATGTTTGTCTCTATTTAGTAATTATTATTATTATTATTTTTATTACTCCGGATTCACAGTTACGTAGTTTTCGTTTTACATACGTTGTTTTAAGAATTGAGCTATTGCACATGCATAGTAGCTTATTTACGCTAACAACGTACCATTTCTGTACGTAGATTGTGTAAGTGCGGTCTTTAGACAGTAATGGTATGTAGATAGCATAAATAAGCTACTGCGCATGCCTAGTAGCTCAATTCTTAAAACAACGCACGTAAGATGAAAACTACGTCACTGTGAATCCGGACCACTATTATTAAAGTGACCACTTTACAGGATTGCTACTGGAGCTGTCCAAGTGCTGAACACAGATAATTGAGACCATTGAAAAGTAAATGTCATATTGATATATTATTGTGATTTATGTCACAGCAATATAAGGACAGTTATGTTATGTTACAGATTACTTGTGAATTGCACAGATCTGAGGATTACAGGCAGCATTAATATGCATAACCTGCCGTTCACCTCATCACATTACCTCTAGACTCGGTGACATTGGCAGTACTGCAGGGTTATTTCTAATTGGATTTTTTTTTCTTTTAATTCTGTTCGTCCCATGTTTTCAATGAGAACCAGAAGCTTTTATGCGGTTGCTTAAGTAAATGAGTTTATTCCAGTGCAAATGGAGAATGCAAATGGAAAAACAAACACTTTCCCCGTTATTCTTGTTTATTTTGAGTGGTGTTTCAGAAGATATCCTGAGTGTTTGTATAATTTGGGTAGTGTTTGGCGGCCATCTTACTGCTCACTATATTTCTCAAATGTCCTTTTAATGAATTGAAGAATAAAAAGTACTTTGCTCTCTGTAAATACCCCAGGCTGTGAGAGAAGTTGTTTTTCAGGTATTCCGCCAACTGTGCGGAGAATGAACACCTTATGAAACGCTGCATCGACAACTGTGTACCAAATGGGGATTCTATGTACTGCGCATGCACGGTTTATAATTTTATGATTTATAGAAATAGCCTGACTTTATCAAGTCTGGATCAAGCCCAATGTCTGCAAATATTAATTATCAGTCTATCTGATACTATCTCTCTATTATTATTATTATTATTATTATTATTACTATTAATAACTAGATGAAGGACCCAGCATTGCCCATATTGCAGGGTGATTTGTGGTAAAAAAAAAAACCTTAAAGACTGGACCCGAAAAATTCCTGATCCTGGATCTGCCCTAACAGTGTAATTAGCAGCCAACGCTTCCGGGTTTGAGATTTGTTTACTGTTGCCATATCAACAGTAAACAAATCCCCCAATCAGGTGTGTTAGGTGAGACTCGGGTTGAATATCCTGGGTTGGCACCTTTCACACCACCACCTTACAAGGGTCAGACACGGAATAAAACCTTCTCTTTTCCCCGGTACCTTTCACATCACCACCAAACCCAGGTTGTTAGAGCCTTGACCTGGGTCCAAGGCCAACAACCTGGGTTTGTAGTGGTAATGTAAAAGTGGTGGAGTTATCAATGAATTGGATGGATGTAACTTTCAACATTTAAAAAATAATTAGCCGCAACCCATGAGGTGGCTAACCAGTGTGGTTTTTGTTTTCGTGGTGTCACCAGTGAGTAGAAAAATAGTAATGATAACAATATCGTTACTATAATGTCTGATGATTATTCCCCCTATACTAATCTCTACACACAGCAACGATTACAAGCTGAATCCTTCCCAGAATGCATTTCTTCAACGATCCTGTATTCTAGCAGACGATCCCGCTTCTTCTGCTCCCCAACTGTATTCAATTGAAGATGCAGACCTTATACATATATATTTATATAATACATATATATTTGTGACAATATTTGATGGTGCTATTTTTTATTTTATTTTTATTCCTTTTTATTTAATATGTATACTAAGGCTTGGTGAATCATATATGTATTTAGCTGGAAATTGTTTTGAAATGGTTATAGAATATAGGCTACTTACCAGCAATTCACAGCATTAAATATTTTTACTGTCACGGTTGCAAATGTAAAAGTGAAAGTATTGTATAAACAACCCCACAAAGGCAGAAGAGGCAAGATTATCATTGCAGGCTGGACTGAACACAGCACACACTGACTTTAAAGCAGACATTGGGACATTGTTAATTTTGCAAAATTAGGGCAGCTTGAAAATCAAATCAAACGATGCCATGCAGTATCTGACGCCGTTTGAGAATACATACTTGCAAAATTTTTGACCTATCTGATGATTATTGAGTAATTAGAATCATAATCGTCAGATAACTATCTATTGTGTACCCCACATAATCCGGATAGTCCCTCCTAAATCGAGATATTATACCATCCAAATCCATCCAGTGGAAGGCCCAGAAAGAACACCCCTGTTTCCGTTAAACTCCGCCCACAAATAACCTTATTTAAGAATTATTCGGAATTGGTATAATTTTACTGTTGTATATAAATAATAATAATAATAATAATAATAATAATAAATATAAATAAAATTATGACTTAAGTATAAAAATTATTTCAAATTAATATCTATGATTTTTTAAAAAATATTTTAGTAAACAGTGTGCGTCAATACCCTGCTAATTACACAAAAATTGTATTCAGAATGTGTTTTAAAATATATTTTTAAATGCAGTTTAATTCTTGTAAGGTGTGTGCGCTGTGTTATAACTAAGAATAGGACCAATAATAAATGAAAATCCCCTCCGTCTTAAAATCACACCAGCCCTGAGCAACTGCAGGATTTTAGGAGTAAGCGCAGAAAAATATGGCTGCTGCACTTGCAACGGCACTAAAATGCCCAATTTCTCAATATAATATAGTGGAACAACCCCTTGCATTAGAACAGAGTACACAGAAGTGGACACAGATGGATCTGCCAATTTGCGTCTGATTTTGTGTGCTCATTTCTGTTCCGTACGTTCACAGTGCTAATAAACACTGCGCCTACACCTAAAAATAGGTTGCGAATGTTGCAAAAATATACAGTTACAGGGCTTATGAGAAAACAAAATGCCTTTGTTATTTATATAAAAAAAGAAACCCAGCGCTAAACTAAACAAGATAAACCTAAATAAATAAATAAAAACTTATATATAAAAAATATAGATAAAAAATCCTCTAATAAGGATGAATTCACTTGCAACGAGCTGTTAAAAAATGAAAATTTATTGATACCCACAACAATAATAAAACTGCTGCATGTATTCCGACCACTCTGCGTAAAGATGTATTGACCTACAGCAGACGCAAGACCTTATTAAAAAGTGTGCGTGTGATTATCAGTATGGACATTTATCAGTACGGGCGATTATCAGTATGGACATTTATCAGTACGGGCGATTATCAGTATGGACATTTATCAGTACGGGCGATTATCAGTATGGACATTTATCAGTACGGGCGATTATCAGTATGGACATTTATCAGTACGGGCGATTATCAGTATGGACATTTATCAGTACGGGCGATTATCAGTATGGACATTTATCAGTACGGGCGATTATCAGTATGGACATTTATCAGTACGGGCGATTATCAGTATGGACATTTATCAGTACGGGCGATTATCAGTATGGACATTTATCAGTACGGGCGATTATCAGTATGGACATTTATCAGTACGGGCGATTATCAGTATGGACATTTATCAGTACGGGCGATTATCAGTATGGACATTTATCAGTACGGGCGATTATCAGTATGGACATTTATCAGTACGGGCGATTATCAGTATGGACATTTATCAGTACGGGCGATTATCAGTATGGACATTTATCAGTACGGGCGATTATCAGTATGGACATTTATCAGTACGGGCGATTATCAGTATGGACATTTATCAGTACGGGCGATTATCAGTATGGACATTTATCAGTACGGGCGATTATCAGTATGGACATTTATCAGTACGGGCGATTATCAGTATGGACATTTATCAGTACGGGCGATTATCAGTATGGACATTTATCAGTACGGGCGATTATCAGTATGGACATTTATCAGTACGGGCGATTATCAGTATGGACATTTATCAGTACGGGCGATTATCAGTATGGACATTTATCAGTACGGGCGATTATCAGTATGGACATTTATCAGTACGGGCGATTATCAGTATGGACATTTATCAGTACGGGCGATTATCAGTATGGACATTTATCAGTACGGGCGATTATCAGTATGGACATTTATCAGTACGGGCGATTATCAGTATGGACATTTATCAGTACGGGCGATTATCAGTATGGACATTTATCAGTACGGGCGATTATCAGTATGGACATTTATCAGTACGGGCGATTATCAGTATGGACATTTATCAGTACGGGCGATTATCAGTATGGACATTTATCAGTACGGGCGATTATCAGTATGGACATTTATCAGTACGGGCGATTATCAGTATGGACATTTATCAGTACGGGCGATTATCAGTATGGACATTTATCAGTACGGGCGATTATCAGTATGGACATTTATCAGTACGGGCGATTATCAGTATGGACATTTATCAGTACGGGCGATTATCAGTATGGACATTTATCAGTACGGGCGATTATCAGTATGGACATTTATCAGTACGGGCGATTATCAGTATGGACATTTATCAGTACGGGCGATTATCAGTATGGACATTTATCAGTACGGGCGATTATCAGTATGGACATTTATCAGTACGGGCGATTATCAGTATGGACATTTATCAGTACGGGCGATTATCAGTATGGACATTTATCAGTACGGGCGATTATCAGTATGGACATTTATCAGTACGGGCGATTATCAGTATGGACATTTATCAGTACGGGCGATTATCAGTATGGACATTTATCAGTACGGGCGATTATCAGTATGGACATTTATCAGTACGGGCGATTATCAGTATGGACATTTATCAGTACGGGCGATTATCAGTATGGACATTTATCAGTACGGGCGATTATCAGTATGGACATTTATCAGTACGGGCGATTATCAGTATGGACATTTATCAGTACGGGCGATTATCAGTATGGACATTTATCAGTACGGGCGATTATCAGTATGGACATTTATCAGTACGGGCGATTATCAGTATGGACATTTATCAGTACGGGCGATTATCAGTATGGACATTTATCAGTACGGGCGATTATCAGTATGGACATTTATCAGTACGGGCGATTATCAGTATGGACATTTATCAGTACGGGCGATTATCAGTATGGACATTTATCAGTACGGGCGATTATCAGTATGGACATTTATCAGTACGGGCGATTATCAGTATGGACATTTATCAGTACGGGCGATTATCAGTATGGACATTTATCAGTACGGGCGATTATCAGTATGGACATTTATCAGTACGGGCGATTATCAGTATGGACATTTATCAGTACGGGCGATTATCAGTATGGACATTTATCAGTACGGGCGATTATCAGTATGGACATTTATCAGTACGGGCGATTATCAGTATGGACATTTATCAGTACGGGCGATTATCAGTATGGACATTTATCAGTACGGGCGATTATCAGTATGGACATTTATCAGTACGGGCGATTATCAGTATGGACATTTATCAGTACGGGCGATTATCAGTATGGACATTTATCAGTACGGGTGATTATCAGTATGGACATTTATCAGTATGGGCGATTATCAGTATGGGCATTTATCAGTATGGGCGATTATCAGTATGGGCATTTATCAGTATGGGTGATTATCAGTATGGACATTTATCAGTATGGGCGATTATCAGTATGGGCTATTATTAGAATGTGCATTTATCAGTATGGGCGATTATTAGAATAGGCATTTATCAGTAAGGGCGTTTATCAGTACAGGCAATTCTCAGTACGGGCGATTATCAGTATGCACATTTATCAGTATGGGCGATTATCAGTATGGGCATTTATCAGTATGGGCGATTATCAGTATGGGTATTTATCAGTATGGGCGATTATTAGAATAGGCATTTATCAGTAAGGGCGTTTATCAGTACAGGCAATTCTCAGTACGGGCGATTATCAGTATGCACATTTATCAGTATGGGCGATTATCAGTATGGCGATTATCAGTATGGGTATTTATCAGTATGGGCGATTATTAGAATAGGCATTTATCAGTATGGGCGATTATTACAATGTGCATTTATCAGTATGGGCGATTATTAGAATAGGCATTTATCAGTAAGGGCGTTTATCAGTACAGGCAATTCTCAGTACGGGCGATTATCAGTATGCACATTTATCAGTATGGGCGATTATCAGTATGGGCATTTATCAGTACAGGTGATTATTAGTACGGCGATTATCAGTACGGCGATTATCAGTATGGGCGTTTATCAGTACAGGCGATTATCAGGATATGCAATTATCAGTACAGGCGATTATCAGAGCGTGCGATTATCAGTATGGGCGATTATCAGTACAGCGATTATCAGTATGGGTGATTATCAGTACGGCGATTATCAGAGCGTGCGATTAGCAGTATAGGTGATTATCAGTACAGGCGATTATTAGTACGGGCGTTTATCAGCACGTACGCTTATTAGTATGGGCGTTTATCAGAACATGCAATTATCAGTATGGGCGTTTATCAGTACAGGCGATTATCAGAGCATGCGATTATCAGTATGGGCTACGCAGTGATAAAATACAAAACACGTCAGTATAGTGTCTGTTATACAGAGCGTGTTTTAAAACATGTTTTATTCTTAAGTGATACATGTTTATTCATTGTTAGGTGTGCAGGGCTGTGGTTCTGCTCATTGATTGAAATCTCCTTCATCGTACACTCACACCAGCCATGAACTGCTGCAGGACTTTCCGAGGAAATGCAGGGAAACATGGCGGCTGCTGGGCTCGGATCTGCACTATTTGCTATTGAATTTGTTTCACTATTCATTTATTTAGCTTATAGAATACAGTGTAACTACCCTGCACTTGCTCAATGTACGTGGTCACATAGCTGCATTCAGCTAGTCTGCTTTGTGCCTTCACTGTACATGCTGTACTTAATAGCGAGCCAGAAGTAACTTTGCATGGCACCATAGTCACAATTGGCACACAATGTGCAACTTGGTGGGGGGGTGGAGGGAGAAAGAGTTAAGCTGGCCATACACTGGGACGATTATTGATCCAAGCTGGGGGTGTACCGATATACGGGATGATTTCCTGTCAGGGCAATGTCCCGTTATCTGCACCATACACCTCTCCTGCTGGGAACGATAATCCTAGCAGAAGAGGGGAGGCACTTAAAGAATAGGAAAACATTCAGTAACCTAATTAACTGCCTTAAATTTAAATCAAACATGTTAAAAGATCAAATAGTCCATTAAAAATGGATCTTGTCCACTAACTAGAGCGATTATTTGCACGATCACCTGATAATTGGATGATTGGGCCGATAATCGCTCCGGCGTATGGCCAGCTTTAGAGTGGAGAGTTTCTTAGCTGAACTCTAAATTGCAGTAAAAAAAAAATCTGCTTTTTTTGTGTTATAAGAAAAATCAAAGTATAGTCACTACATGGACAAAACACAAAATGAATCTTTAACCACAACTTGCTGTTTTCTACCGTATCTGTACTGCGTGGTAAGAACAGTCATTTTTCTGTAGTCTGATTTACTACATATTTAGGCAGGATTACTAGGGGGAGTGGCTATGAAATATAACAACATCCATCTGTATTTAACACAATAAAGATTACCACAGCTACTAATAACCCATTAAATGAATGAAGTGTTGATCTGTTTTATAAAATGTCGCGGTGGTGAAAAGCCCTCATTAAGCTAACAAGGACAAAGAAAAATGGCTGTTTAGCGTGAAGTAAACGTGTGCCTGTACCATTTCATAAATACACAAATCAAAAGTGGGTTTTTTTATGGAAGTAATCATTGAAAATCAGCTCATTAATGAAGCTAATATCTGACTGAGCTTAGTGAGTTATTAGGTTTCATACGCTGGCGACCATTGATAAGCTAAACTACATCAGTTATCTGAAGACAGATTCTCATTTCAGCAACATGATTTCATTAATATTGTAAATATTTAATTATGAGGCAGGAAAATGAGTGGAGTGGCTCAAGGTGCCAGGAGAAGCAACCTGAAAGAATCCAATTAAGTGTCTCTCATGCTAAAAACAAACAGTGTCATCAGGCAAAATGGGACCATGCTCATTTCTGCCACATCGTGGACCCTGGTATTGCTTTTTATAGGATTATATCTCATGTGAACAAACCACACATCAGAGATCACTGAGAATGGCAACGTATAAAGTCACATTTAAAATGGAATGGGTTAAAAAAATCCTCAGAATAAAAATAAAAACTTACTATAAGAGCCTAAGTTACCCATTATGAGACCTAGGGCCGGATCCAGAGCTACGTTCCCTTTACGTTTCAGCGCATAGCGTATTTACGCTATCGTAATCACTATGCACTCCCTTAGACACTCCCCTCGGTCGTACTTTTGACATTTTACGCTTTCCAACCCCTACCTTAACATTTCAAAGTGTAATTTCTGTCAGTCGTAATGTCTGCACGTACTTACACGCCTAAGCACGCCATACTGTACGATTTAAATGCCTCCCCCGCCTACAAAGCTTAATTAAGGGAGTTGTATGACTGGCACGCCCCTTGGGTCGTAGTTATGCTCTTGATACTCGAATGGTACGTACGTTCAAAGTTACGTGACATAACATCTGCTGCGTGCACGCGATGTACCTGCAAAATAGCGTTTTTACGACTCCGGCTAGTGTAAATACGGTAGCATAGCTCTGGATCTGGCCCCTAATCCTCAAGGAACACGACCCAAAGAATTATTCTGGCCCCACACCAAAAGAATACTGGTGACGTTGCATAGTAGAACTTATCTAACTCTGGTGCCAAGACGCACTGATGTTTTGCACGCTGCTCTGCTGCAATGCAATGTAAAACATGTCTTGCATAGGAAGTAAATAAAAGAAAACACTTGCAAGCCTCTAGTTACTGAATGTGTACATCCTAAAGATATATATCTTAAAATGAGTTAATCTCAGGAGTTAGACTACTTAATGGCAGAGCAACAGATCAGGAGAGGTAGCCTACACACTCAGCCAATCAAAGATAACTGTGCGATACCAGGTGATGCACAGTGCTACCACGGTCCTTTCCGGCTGGTCACAAATATCTCCGCAGGACACCAATTCTTTACCATCTAGTTTTAAGTTGATTTATGTTGTACCTAAGTAGATGACAGGTTGCTTTGACCAAGTGGTCATAGTGGGATTTAGAAGTTGTGGTATAGACATATATAAATGGTGGTATGAACATTCAGTAGTGGCGGTATGGACATTAAGAAGTGGCGGTATGGACATTTAGTAGTGGCGGTATGGACATTAAGAAGTGGCGGTATGGACATTTAGAAGTGGCGGTATGGACATATAGAAGTGGCGGTATGGACATTAAACACCGGCAATTATATTTTTTAGCTATGAGAGTTTGAATAAGAAATCTGGAAAGGTGTTGATTTTAAAACATTGCGCCTTATTATTGTCCTACTTTTTATTTAAGCTTTACTTTTTTGCTCTAAAACTAAGACTCGATTTATCTATGGCTTAACTTGATTAGACTGATTGATGAATAGGAGTTGTTTTAAAAGATATATTGATCTGAATGTGAAGATTTGTGTTTATTGTGCAAAGGGAACATAGAAAATGACTTCCCCTGAAGTAACTGTAAGTTGCAAATGTGTACTTCCTAAAGATATATATATATATATATATATATATATATATATATATATAGGTATCCTACACACTCAGCCAATCAAAGATAACTGTGCGATACCAAGCGATGCACAGTGCTACCACGGTCCTTCCAGGCTGGTCACAAATATCTCCGCAGGACACCAATTCTTTACCATCTAGTTTTAAGTTGATTTATGTTGTACCTAAGTAGATGTTAGGTTGCTTTGACCAAGTGGCCAAAGTGGGATTTAGAAGTGGTGGTATAGACATATATAAATGGTGGTATGAACATTCAGAAGTGGCGGTATAGACATTTATAAGCAGCGGTATGGACATTTATAAGTGGCGGTATAGACATTTATAAGCAGCGGTATGGACATTTAGAAGTGGTGGTATTGTCATTTAGAAGTGGTGGCATGGACATTTAGAAGTGGCGGTATAGACATTTATAAGCAGCGGTATGGACATTTAGAAGTGGTGGTATTGTCATTTAGAAGTGGTGGTATAGACATTCAGAAGCGGCGGTGTGGACATTTAGAAGTGGCTTATGGACACCAAAAGTGGCAGTATGGACATTTAGAAGTGACAGTATGGACATTTAGAAATGGCAGTATGGACATTTAGAAGTGGCGGTATGGACATTTAGATGTGGCAGTATGGACATTTAGAAGTGGCGGTATGGATATTTAGAAGTGGCGGTATGGATATTTAGAAGTGGCAGTATGGACATTTAGAAATGGAGGTATGA
>WWET01000714.1:526824-552802 GCA_011038615.1 Limnodynastes dumerilii
ACTCTGGAGGGGACCCTTCAGCCGGCGTAAGGGAGAGTTAATACGCTCCTACAAGGGGGAGTGTCGGGCCAGACCAGCGATGTTACGCTGAGCGCTACAGCGCTCAGTGTAACATCGTAGCTCTGGATCAGGCCCCTGGTGTCAGGAGACTCATGCTAGGGCAGTGGTGTCCTCGGGGCTTAATTTTGTGATCCTCCACCAGAACTTCACCGGCATTGCTACCACAGTGGTGGTAGGATTCTGGATCCGGCCTAAGTATAGCTATTGATCCCTTGAACTTGTCCAAAACTAATCCTCTACTTAGTATTATTAAATACTGTATCACATGCTAAGGATTCATTGTCTTCCACTTTTTAAACCGGTACATAACCATTTATATAGCTTGACATAAAGATATGTATTCTTTATTCTATTTATTTTACCTTCAGTTGTCTTGTTTATGTTGGCATACAGGCTGTATATTTATGTTCTTATTAGGCATATAATCTAAGCAGCTTCTGCAAGCTGATTGAGGTAATGGATCTGACATTTGTCTCCCTCAGCAATTCATTGACGTTTGGATGTCTCCTTTCATTCACAACAAGCCTGATGGCCTCTACTGACTGGTGCTCTAAGTACAGCATAAACGCTACAGGAATTCCTGATTGTTCTACAGTAACTGCACTCAGAATGATATAAACTAACGGAAACTTTCCTTCTTTGTGTTTACAGTATTACTAAATGGCTAATAGGAAGTAAATGATGACACAAGGTAGCAATATGTTCCTTTCAGGTTAACAAATATACCTATTATTTTGGATATCTATGAGTGCAAGGTAGCAACATGTTCTAATAGGAAGTATATTTAATAGGAAGTACAAGGTAGCAGCATGTTTAATTCAGATTAACAAATATATCTATTATTTTGGATATCTATGAGTTTGAAAATATTTACAGAAAAAAATGCATTTGTAGTGAATAATGCAATTTAAGTTTGGTCACTGTGGGAAGGACACAAACATCTAGTAAGTTGATATGTAGCAAAAATTCTGCTTTACTACAATTTAATGTCTTCCCCGGCCTATGATACGTATATTCAGTACAAAGGGCTGTTACCTCCTGACGTACAGAACGCAATTCTGGTCTGCATGCGTTTGAGTATACGCATTGTAGGCGTGAGCAGGGTTAACCACTACCGCGTGTCAGAGCGTTATGATGTGTATGTACCACTTGTGTATGTCTGGCTGACGTTATTCATTCTGGATTCGGTCCATGGCCCTTCATGTTACAATGTTACATACTGGAAATGAGTGTAGTATAACTAAAAGACGTGCTGAAGAAAGAAGAATCTGCCATGAATCAATTGCATCAGAAAGGGAAATTGTATTAGATATTACTTTTTATATACTACTTTGTTGTTTATATGCTTTTTTTTAGGTTTTGTTGTTTTATTTTGGTATTCCAGGTTGTGAAGTTAATTTATAAAAGTGATGTGGAAATGACTAGAACCACCTGTTGTCTCTATCTGAATGTGAAAAACAGGACCTGATTAAGAGTTTCATTCGTTTTATGAATTCATGGTGCTCTCCGCCCCTGTATCCTCTTTGGGCCTGATCCAGCGCTACGAAAATTCGCAACGACGGGCGAATGCGAACGTACGCTCGTCGTATCAAACTACACGCCCCTAGCACTCCCATAGTAAAGTCCCTGCTTACGGCGGCTATACCCTACACTGCGTACGACCGTCGGCCGTACGAAAATTCGCAAAGAATACGCTGAGAAAATACGCTTAGCACGCCCATACTGTACAATTTAAATGGCTATCCCCGCCTCCCTGTAGTAAAACGGGCGCCCAGCCGACCATCGTAAAAAAAATACGCTCGGCGAGCGAAAAATACGCTAACGATACGCCCGCTATTCGCTCATGACGCGCGGGCGACCGGAACCTGTCATACTGGGCATGCGCATTGCGAATTTTTTGACGAAAATTCGCTTACGATGAGCGTACGCTCGCTTGCGAGCGTTGCTCTGGATCAGGCCCTTTATAACTATATATAGGTATGTGTGTATTCATATATATCATATATCCATCGTCCATATTAAACTTGAAAACTTCTTCAGCGACTGCCAACCAAAACTAAAAATAGGAGTGAAAAAAGAACAAAATAAACCCACTCTCAACTCCAGTCCATCAGGAAAGTCAGAAGATGGGATTGAGAAGTATAAGAACACAACAGCACTGAGCCTACAGAGGTCAACTGACAGTATGTACAGACTAACACTGGTTGCAGTGTAACTGGGATTAGCTGGCTATCGCATTCTTCACTGAGACAATGTCAGTGAGGAGTAGCCAAAGTCACTTGCGTTCCAGCAGCGCTATTTTGTGAGGCTATATGTGGTCACAACCCAATGCGTCCCTTAAAGCTCTTTGCCCTAGACCACAGCGTTATCAGCGATCCTGCTGATAAAGCACAATAAACAGCCTTTTTTCTGTTTACAGTTGGTGTCCAAGTAATATATATCAGTGGCAAACGCAGGATTTTGAAAGGGGGGTTTCCAATGCGTGTAATACATGTGAGGTATATTATCATAGCTGCAAACGTTTTGGAGCCTGAAAACACAGCAAATAAGCTCCGCCGCGTCCTGCCCAAGCTCTAAAAATTACCCCTAGCGTGTGTATGTGTGCGTGTGTTTGTTAGGGAATCAGACTGTAATGTGGCAGAGTTTGTAATATGTAAAATTGTGAAGAGCTACTTAATATAATGCACTGTTAAAAAATAAAACATATGTAAAATGACAATACTGATTATATGGTCATACTATCTGACTGCCAAGACATAAGACATCCATTAATGTTCTCTGTGAAAGCAGGGCGTTTATAACGTAGATTTGGTTATTGGCTGTAACAACTGTTCTGATATTTTTTTTTTATAGGTGATTTATAAGTTTCTTCTTTCACACAGTAAAATAATAGTTTTATATTGAAAGAACAGATCTAATAGTAATAGCAGTATACAATGCATTAGTAGAGCACGAGCACATTACAGAATGTACAGAGCCTGTGTCAGTGCATAAGCACTGTTGTATTTGTATTGACCCATTCACCATTCCCACCTGCTTTCCTAATGCAGCACAGGCCAGGACCATCTTCCTCCATGTCAGTCCAGATCACATGGCCGCTAAGCCACGCCCCTTTTAGAATTTTCTATATTTTTTCATTTTTTAAACTGGGGGGTTTCTGGGCAAATATAAAGTGCAATGGAGAGGTACCAAACTGAAATGATAAAATTATGCATTCCCCTCCAACCTAAAAATGTTCTGATGCCCCTGATAGAGACTATTGATGATTTGACACAGAATAAGCCGCGTTGTCTACATTGCAGAAGTGATTTGTGTTTTGGCTAGCTTCTCAGGCTTTGGGTGGCTGCCACAATGTGGCATTTTTGGGATCATTACCCTTATATTATTGCATTATGTTCTTGTACTTTACACAATCATGAGTTTCTGCAGCACGGTTACCAATAGGTGAACTGGAGCTCATTACTTATTGCTGTCCTGCTTTTATAATTACCGTATACAATTTGATTGAAATGTAATTTGATAATATGAAATTACTTTAAAAAATACCATGTAATTTACACAACATTGTATTGTAACCTTTCCTAAATGTTTGCAATACAGTATAAATTTGATAAATGACTTTTCATTTAAATAAAAGACTTCATTAAAAGTAATTAGACTTTTGGATAGCTGTTCAAAATGCAATGTAAAAACTATTTTACTATTTGCATAATTATCTATTTTACATATTTGAAGATGTGTTCAATTCACAGCTAAATTATGTAATACATCATGGCTGTATGTCCTTGCATGGCAGAGATTTAGTTTACTCAGCTGAGGATATGCAATTTGGTATCACATATACAAGCATGTCTTTTTATTTAACTTTCTTTTATTGAGGCATCAGACAAACAATACATGGACATTGGGCCTGATCCAGACCTACGACCACAAGCGATCGTACGCCGGTCGGGAGCGTAAAACCGGGAGAAAAAACGCACTGCGCATGTGCAGTATGACAAATTCCGGTCATCCAAAGGACATGAGGGTACAGGGAGTCATCCAAAGGACATGAGCGTACAGCGAGCGTATTTTGTGCGTATTTTTCGCCCAAGGGGCGTGCGTTTTGTTCGACGATAGTCCGGATGCTCGAGTTACTACACAGAGGCGGGGATAGCCATTTAAATTGTACAGTATGGGCGTGCTAAGACCCGTACGACCAGCGTATCGGTACAAAAATTTGCACGGACGCTTGAAAAAGTTAGGGTAGGGTTCAGCCGCCGTAAGTCGGTACAATCAAAGGGAGTGTCATGGGCGTGAAAGTTTATACGCCCGGGCTATCATACGCTATGCTCGCGGGCGTAGGTCTGGATCAGGCCCATTGTTACAAGTAAAACAGCTATAGGGAATAGGAGAGAGGAGGAAGGGGGTAGAGAGGTCACCAATGTTAGAGATGCAGTAGGCTCTAGAGATATACAGAATGAGAAGGACGGGTTCAATTTCAACAGGGAATTGGTGCTAGCTGACCAGCGGGTCCAAACCCTGTGGAAGCGGTGGAAGGGGTTGCATGTTGAAGAGTCTACATCTTGTAATATGCCTCCTTGGTGCCTCTCAAGTAAGCGATCCTCCTTTTCATGCCAGCAACAAACCATATGTATGACATCAAGGAACGTAAGGAGGGATGCTTTTTCCAAGCCTTAGCAAAAGCCATTTGGCCGCCGGCAGGATGTGGGAAGCTAATTTACGAGAAGAGGCATCTGTGTCAGGAATAGGATAGCATAAGAGGTGAGCACAAGGATTTTTTTTGGGGTAGTGAGAGTAGGAGGGCCGCTAGATGATAACAGACCGAATCCAAGAATGGGATCAATTTAGGGCATGACCACCACACTGGAAGAAACATCCTCATGCTTGCACACCAGCGCCAGCACCGGGAAGAAGCTGAGGGGAAGATCCCTGACAGTCGCTCAGGGGTAAGATACCACCTGTAGTAAATTATGTATATGTTCTCTTTAATCTCAGTACAGAAAGAGGATTTAGCAATATTTTGTTGGACATCTTCCCAGGGCTCACCGTTGTCGGAAGAGGAACTGAAGTCTCTCTGCTAATCTCTTTTGTGTTTGTTATGATGGTTCTCTATCTTAATAACATAGGCCCTGATTCAGAAATTGAAAATAAAAGAGGAAAGATACCCCTGGGAAAAACCATGTTGATTTCAGAGGGAGTCAAATTTAATCTGTTGCCAACAGTATTAGAGTTGAGTGGTGGTGTTTCCCAGCCCAAGTGTAAAAGTGAAGCTAGTCACTATTTGTGTTCAATAAGCAAAAGCAAAATATTCCCCCTGCATGCATAGAATAAAATTAATTTGACTACCCCCAAATATCAACATGGTTTTGTTGAGGTGTAACTTTCCTCTCTTATTTTCAGTCTCTGAATCAGGGCCATAGAGTATGGGTACTGTATTATCCCCTGACGGAGAGGAGTAGACAGACAAAGATTTTCAAAAACAGAAGGGAATGAGAGACGGCCGTTACAGGGACAGTTAGTAAATAGTGCCGGATTTGAAAGAAGTGGAATGGGTTTGACTCGAGAGTGGAGAAGCTCTGTTGGAAGTTGGAGAAGGTGAGCCACATTGAACTCAGAGGCATTTCCACGGGTGATGAAAGGCTTTAGATTGTTCTTTAGTGAAGGCAGGATTATCCCAATAAGGGATAAGGGACAGGTGGAAGGGAGGAAAAGGCAACCGAGGTCTACACATGACCCATATTGTAGCCGAAAATACTGTCGAAGGTAATAGGAGCATAGTAGAGGGGCGCTCTGCCTAAGGAATACCCCCAGAGGGAGGATAATGATGACAGCCCCAGGAAGGAGGGCTTAATATCCACCAAAGCTACTTTACTAGGGTGGGCATAAGAGGCCACTATATGACTTAGGTGAAAGGCATGGTAGTACAGTTTAAGTTAACAGCTCATTAACTACAGTTTAAGTTTATTAGGGACTTTCACTGAGAGGGTTTAAAAAAGTACAGGAGCTTGGGAAGTAGGTCCATTTGTACTGCAATGATCCAGCCACAAAATGTGAAGGTGTCTCCAGGAATAAAGGACAGTTCTGATCTTATCTAAGAGGATCAGGTAGTTGGCCTCATACAGCGAGCAATAGGAGCCTGTTAGAAATATGCCTAGGTAACGCATCTTCGCCCGCTGCCTTTTAAATTTAAAAGCAAAGGTGAGGTTTTAGCTCTCTATGGCGAAGGTGTTTAGGAGAAATGCTTCCATTGGTAAAGTAAATTTTTTACCCTGATAACTGACTGTACTGTTGCAGGATAGCAAATAGATTTGGTAGGGAAATTTGCAGGTTCATCAAAGTAAGGAAGACGTCATTCCCCCAAAAGTGATAATAGTCCTGGTGATCAATCTAGATGCCAGATATGTCAGGCCACCGCCAGAGGCTAGCGGAAAGATTAAGGGGGAAAGGAGGCAGCTGATATAAAATGGAGCTGAAGGAGATTCAATAAAGTAAAGGTGTAGCCTACCACTTCCAACTCTCTCTCTGGGCCTGATCCAGAGCAACGCTCGCAAGCGAGCGTACGCTCATCGTATGCGAATTTTCGGCAAAAAATTCGCAATGCGCATGCCCAGTATGACAGGTTCCGGTCGCCCGAGCGTCATGAGCCACTAGCGGGGCTATCGTTAGCGTATTTTGCGCTCGCTGGGCGTATTTTTTTTACGATGGTCGGCTGGGCGCCCGTTTTACTACAGGGAGGCGGGGATAGCCATTTAAATTGTACAGTATGGGCGTGCTAAGCGTATTTTCTCAGCGTATTCTCTGCGAATTTTCGTACGGCCGACGGTCGTACCCAGTGTAGGGTATAGCCGCCGTAAGCAGGGACTTTACTATGGGAGTACTAGGGGCGTGTAGGTTGATACGACGAGCGTACGTTCGCATTCGCTGCGCTGGATCAGGCCCTCTATATATATTAAACAGATTTACATTTTTGCCATTCTACTGCATATATCAAACACAAGAATGTTTATCTTTTCTTTAAATTACATTTTATTGTGACCTTAAGACCACCGTTAATGAATTCCAAAATATTGAACTTATAGGTGGTGATCCTCTTCATACTGGGCAATGCCCATGCCCTTACCCTCTTTTTTCCAGAATGGTACAACAGAGAGAAGCTCCTGTGATTAAACATTTTCCCCCCACATGCTAGACATAAATCATTTTAGAAAGAACATGATAGAGGTGGCTCTGGAGCATATGCTGCCACATTGACGGTAACCATGTGATCTTCATTTCTGAGCATGTGCAGTAGAAAGCCGCGCAGTCACGTCAGCTGGCATAAGCTCACCTCTGGATTGGGCCACTGTGCATCTGTAGGGGATGAACATGGTATTAAAAAAAGAAAACCAAAAGGAAGGGTGAAAAATGTTAGGGTCACAATTCTGATACTGAATCTACTATGCTATTGTTATGACGCTGCACTACCAGGATGTGGAGTCTGACTGAGGTCTTCTTTTCATTGTTGCCCAAAATGGTGAGCACAGCCTTAGATGCAGACACACAGCAGGTGACGACCCCTGAAGGTAGCCCCAGGTAAAGTAATGAAGCTTAAACTGGTGCATTATTAACAAGGCACAGAATAAAGCAAGCAGAGTTTTATTAGTGCACATTAGAGATGAGTGGTTCGAAGTCTGTGAAATCCAACACATTCGAACTTTAGGGATCTGAGTCGAACCGAGCCATGCCTCAGTTCCTCCCACCAAATTCGGATCTGTAATCGAGGCAAAACACCATGGTTGCCGACTCTCCTGGAACAGTGGCGTAAGTTCTTCCCAGTCGCCCGGAGACAAGATAATGTTGGGGCCCCCCCAAAATTTATATATATATATATATATATATATATATATGTGTGTATATATATATATATAAAATCAGAAAATGGGTCTATGACCCAGGTGCACACTCTACACAACATATATTTAATAGGGTGCCTGGTAATAAGGATAAATAGAAAAACATGGTCTGATGTTGACCAAACCAGCACTCCAAGTAATAATGATGTAAAAATATATTCTTTAATTCATTCCAGAGAAAAAATACATAGCGGTATGCTATGCAATCCAAAACTTCAATGTGTCCATAAAAACAATAGCAGATATTGGGCAAAAATTGAATCTCTCCTCTCCTTGTGTGTGTGCCTCCACAGTCAGCCTTTCTACCCCTTCCTTGTGTGTTCAATAAGCCTTAAGGACTGGAACAAGCAGGACTGGATCAGGCAGGACTGGATCAGGCAGGACTGGATCAAGCAGGACTGGATCAGGCAGGAGCAGGATGCAGGAGTACCAGGCACCTAGAGGACCTAGTTGTTCTGGCAACGTTGGAACAGTGTGCAGGGTTTAAATAGTGCGCCCTGCGCACTGATTGGCTGGAGGACCGGAGTACACTGAGCTCATTGGAGAAGCGCTGTCATGTGACCAGTCCAAGATGGCCACGCCCATGGATCAGAGCACCACCGCGCTTGCCGCCAGAATCCCACGTGGAGAACGCCGCGTCCAGACTGGTGAGTATGCCTGAGGCTGTCACTGTTTCAGTGACAGTCTCCGACGGCTGCGAGGACCCGTGCGCCGGGAGAATGGTACAGACAGGGAACCAGGGCACAGGTAAGTGCGGCGTCTGCCGCGGTTTGTGATACGCGTCAAGGAGTTTCCTGTAGGATCACCCATGAGACAATCTACCGCAAGCTGTGACTGCATTTTCCATCAGGGCTTTTTCCATCCTGCATGTCTGGACCTTACTCTGCAGCCATCCCCCGAGGACTCTGCTAGCTATCACTGCTTGGGTATGAGATTAACTTTTTGGGTCAGTTATGGCAAATGTGGAGTGAGCAATCACAAACTTGATTGCCCAAAATCATTGTTGGTTTTTGAGGATATATGTGTGGGTAAGAATAAAAGAGGACAGTTGGACGCTACAGTCATCCAAGATTTTATATATGAACACTTAGTTGTTATTTATCCAGTACCTGTATGCCTATATGTTTTTTTAAGTTTATATTTCTCTCAGAGCTTGCTTCTGCCCCTTTAATTCCTTTTGAGTATTGTTTCTTCTGTGGAGGTGGACTTTCCAGGGGCAAAGTGGCAGCAGAGGTTTGAAGTGCATCAGAGTGATATTTTAACGTATGTTAATTATGTCCTTTTATTGTGTTAAATATGTACATTAAAATATACAAAAAAAATTATGCTTGCTTTACATAAGAAACATTGTGAGGATATAAAAGACTAAATAATAAAAGCAAACAAAATATGTTACTTTCCACAGAATATTTAAATACTGTACGAAATCAACATCAATGATACACATATAATAATGGACCTCATCCACACACCCGCATGTTTTTGATACGTGCGGGGGTGTCTAAATCCACACAAGGGAGGGGGGTTACTCCCCCTGTCACTCCCCTCTTGTACGTATTAAGTGTGACTTATACTGCCATAAGGCATCCTTAAATCACACGTGCGGATCAGCAGTCCGTGCAACTGCTGATCCGTGCGTAAGTGGGTGTTAACACCCACACTGGTTAAATCTAAAACACTTATCGCATGGAACTAAGTTACGTATGGCAGGGGATACGCACGTAAAATGTGCATGACATCTGGAGTTTGCATGTGCCCTCCAGTGCAAATAGCCCTCTTACGCACTTTGCGTGTTTAAGTGGGCTATCGATCTTAGGTGTGGATTCGTTACAATATCTGAAAACTTGTTTACATAATACATTATCTTTGATCCCCCAGTTTGACAAAAAATGAACAAAAATAAACATAAAAAAAGATATAGCGATCCCACCAGGACATCAGGGTTCTTTTTCAGGTTCCTGATGACAGAAACTGCATCTCTGTATTGCCAGCAGCTTTAGTGGTGTCCTTGACTCTTGGCTTGAATATGAAAGGAAAAGCTTTTTTGAAAGATTTTCTGAAGTTTGCCCCCATAAATGTATAGACAATTGGATTAACAGAGGAGTTGGAATAGCACATGCAGTGTGCAAATATTTTCAGCTTGTAGGTTTCATAGCTTTTCTCAAAACCGGAATCAAATGCTTGGAATAAAATAAATAGCTGGATTGGTCCCCAGCAAATGGTGAAGAGTAGAACTATTATTACCACCATTTTGGATATCTTTGCCCGCACTGCCTCAGATCTTTCTGCCAAGAGCTGGACCTAATGAAAGCAGGACAAGATATACAAAAAGTATCAAGAATAAGATAAGATAAGATATAGCAACATAAAATGCAATGTTCTATATTTTGCCAATTAATAAATTATTTAGTCAGAGAATATAAGGAGGCAAAAGAAAGCATCTTGTAGGGGAAGTTGCCTAAAGGTAGGGCCGTACCTACCTATTTTGGCACCCTGGGCAATAGAGAAAGTTGGCGCCCTTTGCTGTAATTTAACAGATAAACTTCACTTCAGCTTCCCTGCACTGCTGTCGTTACATTTCATAAATAGGCTTCACACCGGCTTCCCTGCACTGCTATCATTACATTTCATAGATGTAGAAGAACCGGAGTGAAGCCTATCTGTGAAATGTAATGACAGCAGTGCGGGGAAGCCAGAGTGAAGTTTATCTGTGAAATGTAAGGACAGCAGTGCAGGGAAGCCGGAGTGAAGCTTATCTATGAAATGTAATGACAGCAGTGCAGGGGAGCCGGAGTGAAGCCTATCTATGCAATGTAATGACCGCAGTGCAGGGGAGCCGGCGTGAAGCTTATCTATGAAATGTAATGACAGCAGTGCACGGGAGCCGGAGTGAAGTTTATCTGTGAAATGTAATGACTGCAGTGCAGGGGAGCCGGAGTGAAGCTTATCTATGCAATGTAAGGACAGCAGTGCAGGGAAGCTGGAGTGAAGCCTATCTGTGCAATGTAATGACCGCAGTGCAGGGGAGCCGGCGTGAAGCCTATCTATGCAATGTAATGACCGCAGTGCAGGGGAGCCGGCGTGAAGCATATCTATGAAATGTAATGACAGCAGTGCAGGGGAGCCGGAGTGAAGCCTATCTATGCAATGTAATGACCGCAGTGCAGGGGAGCCGGCGTGACGCCTATCTATAAAATGAATATAAAATGTAATGACTGCAGTGCAGGGAAGCCGGAGTGAAGCTTATCTATGAAATGTAATGACAGCAGTGCAGGGAAGCCGGAGTGAAGCCTATCTGTGAAATGTAATGACAGCAGTGCAGGGAAGCCGGAGTGAAGCATATCTGTGAAATGTAATGACAGCAGTGCAGGGAAGCCGGAGTGAAGCATATCTGTGAAATGTAATGACAGCAGTGCAGGGAAGCCGGAGTGAAGCATATCTGTGAAATGTAATGACAGCAGTGCAGGGAAGCCGGAGTGAAGCATATCTGTGAAATGTAATGACAGCAGTGCAGGGAAGCCGGAGTGAAGCATATCTGTGAAATGTAATGACAGCAGTGCAGGGAAGCCGGAGTGAAGCATATCTGTGAAATGTAATGACAGCAGTGCAGGGAAGCCGGAGTGAAGCATATCTGTGAAATGTAATGACAGCAGTGCAGGGAAGCCGGAGTGAAGCATATCTGTGAAATGTAATGACAGCAGTGCAGGGAAGCCGGAGTGAAGCATATCTGTGAAATGTAATGACAGCAGTGCAGGGAAGCCGGAGTGAAGCATATCTGTGAAATGTAATGACAGCAGTGCAGGGAAGCCGGAGTGAAGCATATCTGTGAAATGTAATGACAGCAGTGCAGGGAAGCCGGAGTGAAGCATATCTGTGAAATGTAATGACAGCAGTGCAGGGAAGCCATGTGCCGGAGCACAGTGTATCTGTCAGACTGACAGTTTAGTGTCAGGAAGTCTAGGCAGGCAGTAAGACCGGTTGCGGTAGTGATTGCCAGGGCTGAGTTAGCTGTAATTAGGGATGAGCACTATAGTTCAATTGCGCTGACACCTCTCCTTGCGCTCTGGGCGGTGGCACCAGTTGCACCACCCTAGTTACGGCCCTGCCTACAGGGAAGTCTTAGGTCTCTGTTTCCATTGGCTATCATAATACATAAGAATTGCCATACTCCATGTACCTTTAATATATATTTAATGGAAAGGTTCAAGTAATAAAGAATAAGTTACCCCTTCCTAATGGCCTTAAGTAGATGCACCATGGATTGATAATAAGAACTCAGAACAAAGATCTATGGTCCTAAAAGCATCCATTATTAGTACCATACACAAGAAGCACAGCCCCAGATTGTAACACTGGCAACTGCAAAACAAACACTCTGCAGCAGCCTTCCATGTTGGATCTCCTGAGCAATGATTCTGTGTATGCATAGACCAGTTGCCTCACTAGGTATGTGCCGGATTGGTTATGGAAGTGATTGATGCTCTTTCCATTTTGTTGAGTATTTTTGTTTTTTGTTTTAGATCAGCTCCATTACTGGTCATATTTCTTGTGGTACTAAAATTATATCCCCACTCATTGTTAGCTTAGCATGTGTTTATTTATACAAATCTATTGGGGAAAGTTAGATTGACCACAGTCTGGTAAAAAGTACATGATATTGCCTGATTGGATTGATTATGCATGCTGGGAAATTTAATCAGCCGACAGGACAATGATGATGACATTTCAAGTCTGTTTTTCATCGTAATCGAGTGAACGTGAGTCTCCCAAAATGCTGATAATCAAGTAATTGGCACAGCAGATAAGTTCACAGCAAAGACTACACTGTCAAATGGAATTTCTATTCTAAGCATTAAAAATAAATAGACGTTTGATTTCTGAGAAAAAAATGATTGGTGTGTGGTGATAAATTAGATCAGTCAGCTGATGGTACTTGCATGTTTGTCTCAATTCACTGTGTATGTGGCTTACCTGATAGTTATTATCAATGGGCTCCACAACAGGCCTGCTCATTCTTTTCAGCATAAATGCATAACATACACAAATAGTCAGCAGAGGTAATAGGTATACTGCAAGAAATGTGTATAATATGAAAGCTTTCTGATGGACGACTGTTGGAAAAGCTTCTATGCAGTAGGTCTGTGGCCCATACCAGTATCCAGTACTCAGTTTTTGGTACATTGCAAAAGGAATAGATACAATGAAGGAGCCTGTTAGCAATCAATAAAAATGACAAATATCAGAACAGTTACAGTTACATTTACCAGATATAAACTATATGCAAACAGAGAATAAATTACTTTGTAATAACAGCTGAAATAGTTTGTATAATCCCTTCTTGACTTCTCTTTATTTAATAGATTTTGCTTGGTTACATAATTACGATAATAGTCATTTTAAAGCCCCAGAGAGACAACTGCAATCTAAGTGTCCTTCTACTCACTAATGGCAAAAACCCACGTTCTTGTAACAGAACCCTGTGCTAAATAGCACTTCTTTTACTGTTTTCATTTCATTGTAAAGCTACATTCACCTCTAAATTTCCATACCAATACTTCAATCACTGTATTAGCATTCTGAAGAGAACGCTCTGTAATACAAACCCTGTTACAAACTACCAAAATCTATTATATGTGTCCTCTATCTAATATGATTGCATAAATAAATGTATTCAAATCAAACAGATTTATAAAGCTCTACCATAGACCTTCATTATGTTACATATTTGACAACAGAAAAGAACCATTATTTTACATACTTGACAACAGATAAGAGCCACTTAGCCCATCTATACTGGCCAATTTACATTTGTTTATATGCATGATGAGCGCAGACTGCATTTACATCATGCAGTGGCATAAATACATAGGGAGCAGTGGGTGCGGCTTGAGATAGTGCTTGGTACTAACACAGGGTTGCCGACTTTTCATAGCTCTCCATAGCTTGTTAGAACCCAGAGAAAAGCCATAGAGGCCTGCAAGGGGCGGGCTTAATGACACAATTTATGCAAATTGCTTCAGAAATCCCACCCCTGACAATCAATGCCCATTTTTCTTAGTTTTAATAGGGATGGGGGCAGGGCTTGATGACGCTAATTGCTTCATCAAGTCCCACCCTGCCCCTAGTAACACTAGGAATACCAGTGTTGCATGCAACCATGGCCTCAAGCCCTCTGTGGGATATTTGCCAGCTCTCCCGGGAGAACTGCCTGAATTTCGGGAGTCTCTTGGGAGACTCTACCAGGAGAGTCGGCAACCCTGCACTAAGGCTCTGTTTATAAATAGAGTGTCCAGCACTGTCTTGAGCGGCCAGTCTCTGACAGCTGCTTGCACGTATGTAGTGAGACCACCAATTGATGACTGCACTGCATACAACCTAGAAAGGAGTTCATGTCATGACATAAACATATCCCTCTATCCAGACTCAGGTCCTGGTCCTGAGCTGGTGTGCTTCTGCCCATGGTCTTCTGTGTTGTGTTAGACACTTATACCTCAGATGTGAGGCTTTTCTGCTTAACGTTTCAGTGAAGTTTTTACTAATATTTCGTAAAATATCTTTACCTTCCAGACAGCACACCTTTAAATTCTTAACTATAAAGATGTGTACCGTGCCACAAACAGGTGGTGTAGGAGCTAGTGCTCCAGGCGCAGTTTCGTCATTGGGGCACCATGTGGAACTGCAGCTTTGCCCTCTTGGCACATGTACTCCTCCTCTAAGGTCATCACTTCACATTGTGATTAGAGCTGCAAGTGGTGCCTTATAAATCTTTTTATTCCTCCTCAAGTGTGCATTACAACAGGGTTGCTGACTTTTCAAAACTTGCCATAGATACATAGATGCTTTTTTTTTATGCGAAAATAGATGTTTTCGCATAAACTGAATGTCACTGCATTAAAACAAAGTAAATGAACCCCAAAATGCACAGGTCGGCAGAGATAAGATTATAAAATATTGAACAACAGAGAAACTGGCAACATTTGAAGAAAACAGCTAATGTCTTTTATTTTGGCTGTTATTCTGCTTTTTACATCGATGGTAGTAATATCCCTGACGCAAATAAGCCTGGCGGAAGAAACACCTACGCGAGTTTCCCTACTGACGAAATCCCAACATCAAAAAAATCCCGCCAACAAAAATTACCGCAGAAGGGGAGACCTAGGCTTAGGCTGCGGGGAGAGGATGGATCACAGAAGGGGAGAATTAGGGCTAGGCTGCAGGGAGGGGATGGATCGCAAAAGAGGAGACTTAGGGTTAGGCTGCGGGGAGGGGATGGAGCCTAGAAAAGGAGTCTTATGGTTAGGCTGCAAGGAGGGGATAAAACCTAGAAGAGGAGACTTAGGGTTAGGCTGCGGGGAGGGGATGGAGCCTAGAAGGGGAGACTTAGGGTTAGGCTGCAGGAAAGAAATGGAGCCTAGAAGGGGAGACATGGGGTTAGGCTGCGGGGTAGGGAGCGATCTGCAACAGGGAGACTTGGAGTTAGGCTGAGGGGAGGCAATGGATAGGAGAAGGGGAGATTTAGGGTTAGGCTGCGGGGAAGGAAGAGTTAGGGTTAGAGTAATAAAAGGGGAGGGTTAGGGTAAGAATTAGCATAACGGTTGGGGTAGGGGAAATTTAGGATTTGGCTGCGGGGAGGGAAGGGATCTTAGAAGGGGAGACTTAGGGTTAGGCTTCGGGGAAGGGAGGGTCAGGGTTAGTTTATTGGAAGGGGAGAGTTTGGGTAAAAATTAGTTTAAGGGTTGGGGTAGGGGAAACAATTGTCGTATTTCAAGATATAGCTATTTACCGGTAATCAGTAAGCGTTGCAAAAAAAATGACAATAAAAATTGTTATTATGTCAAGTCAGGATTATATTTGTCGGTCTCAAAAAAAGATGACAAAATATAGTTATTATGTCAAATTAGGATTATATTTGTTAGGATTTGTTAATTGTCGGGTATTTTAGCTGTCGCTAATTTATGTGAAAGGATTCAAATTGTCTGTAATTTTTGTTGGCAGGATGGAACTTTTTTTTGTGGATAATATAAATTGTCAGTAATTTTTGTTGTCGTGATTTTTTCCATGTCGGGATTTCGTCAATAGGGAAACTCATGTTGGTATTTCTTAAATTCTGATTATTTGCGCCGGGATTTCCTACCGGACCCTTTTAAATACACTCTAAAGCTGGCCATACACTGGCACAGGGACGATTATTGATCCCAGCAGGGGTTGGCCCCATAAATGGGACGATTTCCTGCCAGGGATAGGTTCCGTTATCGGCACCATACACCTCTCCTGTTGGGACTGATAATCCTAGCAGAAGAGGGGGGACCATTGCAGCCAAAGCCACGCAGTGTGGAGCGTGGCTTCGGGTGATCCCTATCTCTACTACTCCAAAGGTGTCAGAGCTGCATAATATATAGATCTGCAGTAGCAGCCAGTGCAGGGAGTAGTAGAGACAGGGATCAGCCGAAGCAGAGCTCCATATAGCGTGGCTTCGGCTAATGAGTGGAGGGAGGCACTAAAAGAATAGGGAGCCATTCAGCTAGCTGATTGGCTTCCTTAAATTATTGGGCAATTCTTGTGCAGTTATTGGACGATTAAAAAATTGATCATGGTCACTAATTAGAATGATTTTGTCCTGATACACAATAATTGTAGGATCTGGCCAATAATCGCTCCAGTGTACCAGCTTAAGAGTGGCACCAAATTGAGAGGGTGGAATAATAAATAAATACATTTTGAAGAGCCCTTCTTCAGTAAAAAATACATAATAAATATGAGATATATAATTACCTATCCAAATTCCCAAGCTGACTGCCACAGCTAAACGAAGGGTGCGATGACGTAGTGAGTGTAGTGGATATACTGTTACATAGCAACGGTCAACGCTCATTGCGGTAAGGGTTATGCATGTTGCCTGGGCTGTAACCTTAAAAACATAATCAAATATGAACATATATTTCTTTTCCATAAATATAAAATTATGATAGTCTGTTATAACTGTAAACTGACTCAGTGGCAAAATATGACCCAAAAGTACAATTTTCATACGATTTAGAATAGATTATTTTGGATCATCTCATACCCTTTCATATGGATGTATTTATGTTGCTTAAAATATACTGATTTTCTCCCAAAGCTAGTACTAAAATTGATTCTTTTTTTTTTTCTTCAAATTTACTTTGTTGAACCTATAAAGATTTGAAGTGTCATTTGTTGTCTTTTGCATTTAATCAACTATATAATATATATACCTTCTGCAGAAATTAGATCTACTATATAATATCTTTTGATTAGTAAAATACACAAAGTACATAATTTCAAATCAAGTGCTCTGCTCTAAAGCAAGAAGATTTTGACAGCAGTGTTCCTGTCCTTTGGAATTGGTTGCATTGATCAATTTACCACAAGAGTACTTTAACTAGTTACTATTTAGTCAGTGAGTGGTATTTTCAGGAAAAGGACATATATCAATCTATTAAGTGCAGTAAGCAAATCTAGATTTTTCAATAAGTCTTAATCTGAAGGAAGGGAAATTAGACTGATTATTGACATTACTGCAGTTCCTAATTAAAATGATAAAAAATATAAACACTTCAGCACACATCCTATTAACTATTAAGAGATCTAACGTAGAAGCGAAAGAGAGAATTGTCTATCCTATAAACACTTTAGTACCACTTGACTTATTAGTAGATAATATTATATTTTCTCCAATGTCGCTGCTTGGTTTACCTTTGATCTTATTTAAAAATTAACTCTTAATATAGACAATGGACCTAATTCACAATTAAATAAGACTGCGCATGTGCAGTACCATTATATCCTCAATAGAGTGCAGCCAACCAATGCTGCACTCCGTACAAATCAGTGCCCTCGCACGGGGGGTGTGCTTATCCCCCATGCATAGGAGATACGCATGGGTGGTGGGCAAATGCATGCAAATCGTGCAGTAAGGGCTTGGCTAAGCCCTTATGTATGATTCAATGTCCCGCATGGACAGGTTTCCATGCAGAATACTTAAAGTAGGGTCCTGCATGCAGATTCACTATGCGCATGTAGGACAGTAGGGGGAGTTCCTTGCTCTCCTACATGCAGACTTGTGAATCACAAAAGCCATATAATAGTCTCCGCAGCGGAGACTTCCTATGCGGAAAAATAACTTAAATGTGAATACGGCCCAATATGTTTTATTGTCTGTATCATATATTACATACCTCCCAACATTTGATAATTCGAAAGAAGGACAAAATTTTGCAGCCTGGTAGAGGGAGTGTGTCTTGTGCCACCCAGTGGGCATGTCTGGGAAAATGGGTGTGTTTTACACTACCCAGACCAGCGGGTAGACTAGCACCTGCCCCTTTTATTTGACAACCATCCATATGTCTGCCTCTTATTATTAGTTCTGCCATCCATATATCTGCCCCTTATTATTTGTCCAGGATTCATATGTCGGGCTTCCANACATATATCCAGCCTCCATATCCGCCTTTTTATTTGTCCTACCTCCATGATTGCCCCTTATTATTATTATTATTATTATTATTATTATTTCCAGCCTCAAAATGTCTCCTCCCTGTTTGTTTGTCTAGTCTCCATGTCTGCCCCTTATTATTATGTCCAGCCTCCTTATCTGCCTCTATATTATTTGTCCAACCTCCATATCTGCCCCTTATAATGTCCAGCCTCCATATCTGCCTTTTGTAATGTCCAGCCCCCATGTCTGCCGCTTGTCATGTCCATTCTCCATGTCTGCCTCTTTATTATTTGTCCAGCCTCCAAGTGTGCCCCATATAATGTTCAGCCTCTATGTCTGCCTCTTTATTATTTGTCCAGCATCCATGTCTGCCCCTTGTAATGTCCAGCCCCCATTTTCTGCCCATGTAATATCCAGCCTCCATGTCTTCCCCTTATTATTATGTTCAGCCTCTATATCTGCCCCTTATAATTTCCAGCCTCCATATCTGCCTCTTGTAATGTCCAGCCCCCACGTCTGCCGCTTGTCATGTCCATTCTCCATGTCTGCCTCTTTATTATTTGTCCAGCCTCCATGTGTGCCCCATATAATGTCCAACCTCCATGTCTGCCTCTTTATTATTTGTCCAGCATCCATGTCTGCCCCTTGTAATGTTCAGCCCCCATTTTCTGCCCCTTTTAATGTCCAGCCTCCATGTCTTCCCCTTTTAATATCCAGTCTCTATGTCTACCCCTTATATCCAGCCCCCATGTCTGCCCCTTATGTCCAGCCTCCATGTATGCCCCTTATATCCAGCCTCCATGTCTGCCTCTTATTTCCAGCTTCCATTGTCTGCCCCTTTTAATGTCCAGCCTCCATTGTCTGCCCCTTATGTCCAGCCTCCATTTTCTGCCCCTTACGTGCATGCGATTACGCGCAATCCAAACCCAAAGTCAAGTCACGGCATGACCAGTTGCATATGGTTGGAGGCAAGGGGTGGAGACAGTGCCGGATTAAACCCTGTGTCCAGCCTCCATTGTCTGTCCCTTATGTCCAGCCTCTATTGTCTGCCCCTTTAAATGTCCAGCCTCCATTGTCTGCCCCTTTAAATGTCCAGCCTCCATGTGTGCCTCTTATGTCCAGCCTCCATTGTCTGCCCCTTATGTCCAGTCTCCATTGTCTGCCCCTTAAATCCAGCCTCCATTGTCTGCCAATTATTTCCATCCTCCATTGTCTGCCCCTTATTTTCAGCCTCTTCTGTTACTAACCTTTGACGTCTTTTCCCTTCCTCCGCGGCACTCTCTCAGTCTGCTGCTGCATCTCTCAGTCTGCGGTCCCGTGGTGCGGTACTAGTAATACAGGGCTCCTACGCAAGCCCTGTAGGACCAAATCTGTTTCTAGAATGGCAGTGACTGCATAGGTTCGGCCACTGCCATTCACAGTAACAGGTTTGTTCCTACAGGGCTCCCGTAGGAGCTCTGTATTACCTGTACTGTGCAGTGTAAAGCCCTGCCGGCATGGGCTTTACAAAAAAAAAACACAACCTTGTTGTGAGGCAGGAGGAACAGCAGGACAGTCCTCCAAAAGCGGGACTGTCCCACTGGAATTGGGACACTTGGGAGGTATGTTTGTATTGGTTTGTATGTATACAACAGACATTTATTAAGCCTATATACCTGCTGTAGATAGTTCACTCCTCTGCACATGGCATCTCCAAACACCCAACTGGGTAGTGGGTAAAGTGTAGCAGTAAAGGGTACACAGCAGACTAGGAAAGTGATGTCGGTTGTAGCAAGGTTGGCTGTAAACAGAACAAGTTTTAACATGAGAAACATGACCAATACAAAACAATTCACAGACGTATGGGGCCAGACTTACTAAGCTGCGGGTTCAGAAAAGTAAAGATAGCAACCAATCAGATTCTAGCCGACATCCTCTAGCATGTAATAGGAAAGTGAGAGCGAATCTGATTGGTTGCTATGGGCAACATCTCCACTTTTCTAAACCCACAGCTTAGTAAATCTGGCCCATGATATTTATTCATAAAAATGTTATTGTAGACGCTAGAAATAAAACTATAATTTATAACACAGAACCAGATCCAGATCCAAGCCCTGGCTGATGGAGTCAGTTCATATTAATGAAATAAGTTAAAGTATGAACACAATCTCTTGGCAGAACAGGCCTGTGCTTGTGAACATATACAGTTCTGTTACTCACATCTGATTATATCAGAGTCACTAGTATTGATCCAACCCATAGACAAAACAATAAAAATTATCATTGCAATGTAGCCAAACTAGATCATAACAACACTAGGAAGTATTGGATTTATTCATTATTTCCATAAATCTCAAAATGTTACTGCTGTTATCTAAAATGTATCTAGACAACACATAGGAGAAAAAAATTTGACATCTGAAGTCTATAAAAGCCAAACCTGTGTCACCCATGTTATCACAGGATTTAGCTACCTAATCCCTTACTTAACCCTGCATAGTGAATGCATCTTCACTAACTTCAACAACCATTGAAGTCTATGGTGTCTGGAACTTCAACCCATTGGGGCAGATTCAGACCTATAGCCATGGTCGTTTTTCCGGCGGCCGTATTCGTAAGAATGGCATTTCTGCCGTTCTGCGCATGCGCCGGGCAGATGTTGCCCGGCGTAATCCATGGCTCTGGGTGCCGTGGATCTGGCGTCCGTAACTACATGAGCTTATGAGCTACGCTGGCCGTACTTACGAAGTACTTCACAGCGTAGCTCTGGATCAGGCCCATTCTCTCTACATTTTGCTGTGGGCTGTTGCCCTCTGCCAACAATTTCTTTATCACTTCACTGTATGGATTTATTAGCATCTGACATCACAACTTTTATCTGTGGTGACTTTAACATCCCCATTAATAATCCTTGCTCAGTCTATGATCTTAATAACTCTCTTCTTCCTCTCTTGAACCATAACCTTATCACCTGCAAACAGTGGTGTAACTACTGGGTGCGACTGTTATGGAGTCAGGGTTGAGAGGGGGAGCCGGGTTGGCTGCCCTCACATTACCCCCACCCCACATACTATAATCTCACATTACCCCCACCCCACATACTATAACCATGCATTACCCTCACCCCACATACTATAACCACGCATTACCCCACCCCACATACTATAATCTCACATTACCCCCACCTCAAATACTATAACCCTGCATTACCCCCACCCCACATACTATAACATCTATCATAGAGTTGTATATACCTGTGTATTTTACATATTTTTACTTATGTCATTTGGATAATAAATAATCTTTTTAGAATTTAACTTGTCGAGACTCCTACAAGGTTATTTCTAGCGCTACCTCCATTTTTTATTCTTGTATTGTTTTTGCAGATTGGCAGTATCTGCATGGTGGCAAGCGCTCTGTAAATAACCTCATTATATTGTTTAAACATATTCACCTAGCTCGAGTCTACTTTCCCCTATCTACATATATTTTTTACTGCAATTTGACTCTGATTGACTGGATGTTTTGTGTTAAACAACATCATGGCTATCTTCAATGATAGATTCACATTAAGAAATAAAATGTTGCAAAATTTTGACCAAACACAAAATAATAGCACTTTAAATGTACAGATTCCGCTAGTCACTAATCAACCAACCTTTTTAGGTAAATGTAATCAATTGGAAGATGATTTGAAAGCTGAATGTAGACATTGGTGGGACATGACTATGCTCCAGAAATATCTGGACAATAGCATGATCCCTAGAGGTTTGAGGATATTTAAAGCTTGTTCGTTTAAGGATGATTCCCAATTTATGTTGAAATGGAATACGGTTCTTGATAACTGTTCTTTCACTTTAATGAAATTATTGATTGAACATAGAGATTCTAAAGTGAATAATTGTGAAAAAAAGATAGAACAGATAAAAAGCGACCTAGAGAATTTTAAAGATGATGCTTTGTACCTTACAAGAATAAAAACTGTGAATGAAAAACTACAAAAATATGAAAGATTGTTATTTAGTGAAAAAACAGAAAAATATCAAAGAGATATACACGATTATGAGAACGATGAAGTTAGAACGTATAGAGAGAAAGGATCTAACTATAAAAGATGGCATAATACATCTATTGAGAACGCAAGCCAAAAACAGATCAATATTGAACAGAAATCAAAGGGAAAATCTTTTTACAAAAATAAAAATAATGTAAATAGGGTTAAAAATGGGAATGATCATCGTAACGGATATAATGGGAATACTCCTAAAAATAATCCGAGCTATTCAAAAGGAAAGAACAAATTAGCTCAAATGGATAACCATATACTTTTGAATAGCAATATTAATGTTGGTGCTTCTACGTCCAGCTCTCTTGTTTCTATTCTCCATAGAGAATCTCCTTCCTCCACTTTAGATCTGACGCCCCGGATGTCTTTTGGACCCTCTGCCCCTTTTCACAAAACTACACACTCAGATGTGAATCATCCTGTTCCCATACAGAACAGATACCAACTGTTGAGTCTCAACACCCCAACAAAAAGAGGAAGAGAGTCAGACCCCGGGGAATCAGAGGTGGAGGAAAAGAGAAAACCCGCCAATCCGGCTCAGAAAAAAATATAGAAATTAAAGGTATTTTCAACCTTTCTTCCATTTCCCTTACTCCTCAACAAATTACCCTTTTATCTAGAGGCTTAAAATTTGCGCCCTCATCCAAACCTAACTATTTTGAGCTCTTTCTTGAGCTCAATAAATATGTCCGTTCTATCTGCAGACAGAGATTCTTCCACCACAAAGAGTTACGCACAGAACCATCTGATAATGTTGCGTTATCAGACAGTGATCAAGAAGGCCTCAAGGCTCTCATTGATCTTCTGCCTACCGGCGTTATCCATGAGAGCTTTGAGCCAGATATTCACTCTCATTTACATGATAATCTAAACTGTACATTTAATCCCTCTAGTGAGGACATTGGTGGTGCTATGGAGATTAACAAATTTAAGAATAAATCTCGTTTCTACCCCCTTCAACACAGGACAGGATTAATTGAGGGTTTTTACAAACAAACCTTGTCGGAAATAAAAACCTTATGTGATAAGTGGGAAAATAAACGCATTATCAACAATAACCTGTCTGGTGATGAAAGGAGGGCTCTCAAGGATCTTATGAGTGATGATGAATCGGTTGTCATCAAGGCCGCGGACAAGGGGGGGGGGACTAGTCCTAATGGATTCTTCTTACTATGAAGCTGAGGCTCTCTCCCAATTACGGGATGAGAGATTTTATGAAATTCTTGACAACAATCCAGCTTCAGAGTATCAACAGGAATTACATGCCCTCTTGTCCTCGGCCTTGGATAGCCAGATAATCACCAAAGATACGTTCAATTTTCTTTATCCGCTGCATCCGGTTATTGCAATTTATTATTTTTTGCCTAAAATACATAAGTCTCTCACTCACCCTCCGGGACGCCCAATCATATCAGGTATAGGGTCACTTACTTCCAATTTATCGTTTTACGTTGATCACTTTTTACAGAAACACGCGGTGGGTTTACGTTCACATCTCAAAGACACTACTCAATTTCTTCAAGTATTATCTACAGTACAATGGTTGCCTACTTATCTTTTAGTCACTTGTGATGTACAAGCTTTGTACACTAATATTCCACACCAAAAAGGGATTGAGGCTGTTGAATTCTTTCTATCCACCGACACTTCACTTTCTGTGGCACATCAATCATTTATTTTACAGTCAATAGAATTTATCCTTACTCACAATCACTTTCTTTTTCATCACACTCACTATCGGCAGACACATGGGACGGCGATGGGGACGAGCTTCGCCAACCTATACATGGGCCTCTTTGAAGAGGAGCATGTGTGGGGAGGCGGAGCTCCGGCGGGCCTCGTCCTGTATCGCCGTTACATTGACGACCTGTTTATGATTTGGGATGGAACGGAGGGTGAAGTGAGAGACTTTGTATCACATCTTTATTTGAATTCTTTTAATTTAAGTTTTACTTGTGAAGTTTATCCGGTTACCATCAACTTTTTTAGACATTACGGTTAATGTCAATAATTCAGTCATTGCCACGCAAACTTACCAAAAACCTGTGTATTGCAATAATGTCTTGGAATATACCAGTAACCACAAACGATCATGGTTAACCAATATTCCAAAGGGGCAGTTGCACCGACTCAGGCGCAACTGCTCCACATTGGAGTTATTTCAACCTCAGGCGGAGGATCTGGTTAGGACTTTTCAATCTAGGTCCTACCCGGACTCACTACTAGAGGAAGCATATCAGGATGCAGTGGCTTTGAATAGATCTTCTCTTTTAGAATCCAAGTCTCTTTTGAAATCTACCAACATTAAAAAATCTAAAAATGTTAAACAAAATTTTCCCACTTTTGTTTCTCGCTTTAACTGTGCAGCTAAAAAAATCACCAATATCATTAGAAGGAACTATCGTACTTTACTTTTTGACCCAGTTCTGAAATCATGCTTAACTAAAGATCCTCAAATAGTTTTTAAGAAAGCCAAAAATTTGGGGAACCATTTGGCACCTAGTTTTTATAACCCTCACCCTAATTTAACTTCTAAAAAAAACTTCCTTGTTGGAACATTGGAATTTACCCCAACTAGTGGGGTGTTATAAATGTGGAAATGCTAGATGCCTTACTTATTCCCTCATCTCACACAAAACCAAGAATTTTAAATCAAATGTTACAGGTTCCATTTTTTGTATTAAATCCTTTGTTAACTGCAACAGTTCATAATTGATTTATGAGCTGAGTTGCAGATGTGGATCCCAGTATGTGGGGCGCACCACGCGCCCCCTCAGATTGAGATCCCTGGAGCACAGGCGCAACATTATCAATAAAAACCCTAAAAGTAGTGTAGCCACACATTTCGCGAAATGCTGTGGCTCCAACCCTAACCATCTTACAGTTTTGGGAATTGAAACGGTACCCCCCACTTTTAGGGGAGGTTACCGTTACCAGCGCCTGTGCTCCAGGGAAGCATACTGGATCCATATGCTCCAAACCCTCTATCCAGGAGGGATGAATGAGTGTGTGGATATGGACTTTTAGTTTAGTCTAATTCATATATTTTGTTTATATTATATGGAGAAAATTTTCCATTCTTGTATAACATTAAATGACATTATGAATCATATATCCATTATAAGCTGAAAATCCATAATCTTGAAATTTATTAAATCATTGTTTTTTTTTATCATTATTTTTTTAACATTATCATTTTCATTATCATTTGATATGTATTATGAGCTGTATTGAGGATTATTATTAGTTATTACCCTATAATATAATCATAGATAACATATGAGATATTGAGGAGTCATGCTTATGTATATGTTATATTTATGTATATGCTTATCCATTTTTTATTTATTTTTCATAATTTTTCACATTTATCATTTATTTATTTATTATTTTTTATTATTTATTTTCTATTTTTAATCTATATGTTCACATTGATCTGTGTGCTTTTTGATATAGGAGTCTCGACAGGCCTAATGATAATGACATGTGTATATTAAAATTGTCTAACCAATGAACGATCAC
>WWET01000715.1:445-17417 GCA_011038615.1 Limnodynastes dumerilii
GCTCGCCGCCCCCCCCCCCAATGGATGCAGCGGTTCTCAACCTTTTGCAATCATGCCAAGTGCCACATTGTGTATTATGTAGACACTTAACCATAAACCATATGTTTTTCAAGGTTTTTATTGTTGTTGTGTTCACAGATTTTTTCAGTGATTGTAAGGTGTATTTTCTACATATGCCATTTAATCCTCAGCCATTTGGTATTGTACCTCCTTACAACCTTGCCCAGGTGCCCTGAGTACCCCCTGACAGTGGTCCAGGTACCACCAGTAATACTAGTACTTCTGCTCTAGTGTATGGCAACTTAATGCAAATACACAATTTATTGAAAAGGATTCTTTCTATTGAAATAAATGTAGGTCAGTTTTTTGCAAAAAAAAAAAAAAGATATTCTAGTGAAAAATATAATTATTTCATTATTAATATTATTATTTTTAATAAAGTCTAAAGGAAGTAACATGTGGTAGAGAAGGGAGAGGGGTTTATATGGTAGAAGGGATATAACCAGGTACAGGAGGGAGAGAGGGATATGATAGAAGGGATAGAGCCAGGCAGGGGCGTTTTTAGAAATGAAGGGGCCCGTGTGCAGACCCCCCACACGGGCCCCCCTTTTCTTCTTCCAAACCCCATCTATATCTATACAAACGGTGACGGTCTCCACCAGCCTACCGTTCCCAACAGTGCATGGGCATCACACGGGGATGTCAGGCTTGCGTGCACTGCGCAGACTCACGCTCTGCAAACAGAAGAGGAGCGCGAGGCTGTGCAGTGCACGCACGCCTGACATCCCCACGTGACGCCTGCGCGCAGAGAGCACTGTTGGGAACAGAAGGCTGGTGGGGAGCGCAGTGCATGCACGCCTGACATCCCTTTGTGACGCCTGCGCGCAGAGCGCACTGTTGGGAACGGAAGGCTGGTGGGGACCGTCACCGTTTGTACAGATATAGCTGGTACTGGGATCCTCCATTGGGTGCAGGGTGAGTGCCACGGGCGGTCCCCTTGTCTGCAGGGGCCCGTGTGCACTGCACACTCTGCACCCATGGTAGATACGCCACTGGAGCCAGGTACTGGAGGGAGAGGGGAATATGACTGAAGGGGTATAATCAGGTACAGGAGGGAGAGGGCGATATGATAGAAGGGATATAACCAGATACAGAAGGGAGAGGGGAATATGACTGAAGGGGTATAATCAGGTACAGGAGGTAGAGGGGGGATATGATAGAAGGTGTATAACCAGGTACAGGAGGGAAAGGGATATAACCAGGTAAAGGTGGGAGGAAGGAATATGATAGAAGGTGTAACACCAAGTACAGGAGGAAGGAATTCTTCAAAGGAAGAGGACTATTAGAACACGAGGGCAGCCATTACACTGGAGGAAAATATAAGGAAACATGACCTCAGTGAAAGGGTAGTTGATAAGTGGAAGAGGATATCCACTTATCTTAAGTTTAAAAAAAAGTAAGGCTCAAATAGGGTCTTAGGTAATCATTGGTTTAAACAGATAAGAAAAGGGAAGATTGTGGTCAGAAAGGTGCTGTACACAACTGAGAATCTCCGTGAACTGCGCACTTTAGGCCTGATCCAGCCCTACACTCATGAAACGTTCATGTGCGTAGCGTGTTTACGCCAGTGTACCTACGATGCACTCCCATAGCCACTCCCCTTGGTCATACTTAGTTTTGCCTTCTAATGCCCAGAAAACCCTACGTTAACTTTTCTGATCATAACCGTGGGCGTCCCTAAGCTCATTACGTAGTTGCGACGCTTAGCACGCCCATTCTGTACGATTCAAATGCCTCATCCCGCCCTCGGTGCGTATTTACGGGTTTCATAAGGCAGGCACGCCCCCCTCGAGCGTTGTTACGAAGCTGGCACGCTCAAGGCCCATACGCTCAGAATTTATTAGTGTAGCATCTGCATCATGCGCAGTAAGTACAAATAGCCGTTTTTACGCCTACGACCGCCGTAAAAAACGCACACGAGCGTAGGTCTGGATCAGGCCCTTTATCTACATTTTAATGGGTGAGTACAGAAAAACATTTCTCTTTACATTGTGTAATAAACTACTGGTAATCAGTGAAGGGCGCTCTGTGCCGCTCAATATGGGACAAGCCTGTACCCCAGACATTACTGGCAGATTTACTGACTATGCTAATTTTACATACACAATTCCTATTTCTAACATTCATACAAACATTTCAGTTTTCATGATGGATATAATGAATTTTACTAAAAATGAATAATTAAATATACATAATAGAGCATGAATTATAATCTAATAAACAGATCAAGCAGAAAAACAACTATTTTATAAATCTTAACAATACCTGACACATATTTACAAAGAAACAAATAAATAAGCATAACATTCCAAATAAATAATAATAATAAATATAAATAAATGACAATAATAATAATAATAATGATGATAATAATATTATTATTATACACATATTATGTATATGAACAGAGAGATCCTCTTTACTTACAACCCAAGACCACCAGAGCGAGGACAGCCATTGTCATTGCCAGATTCTGGAGAGTGATGTTACAGCTATTCCAGAAAGCAACAGATAAAATGCAATTGTAGTTTCCTGTTTTTGGAGCAGAATGATAGATACTGGATTTGTGGACATACAGGGCGATCAGCGATTGGATGGTGAAATAGTCACATGATCTTTTCATGATTATGAAGAAAAAAGAAAAATATTCATATAATGACTTTCTGTAAAGGGGTATTTTCATCACGACTGGTATGTACGCCAATGGCATAGCATTTCTCTGTGTACCTCGTACTGTGTCCAGTCCAGAACAAATGAGCGTGTTATTAAGTCACCTGAGATCGGAGGGGCAGAGGTAAGTGCGCACAGTTCATCGCTGAATATTTGCATCAATCCAAGAACACAAACGATTGTGATTAATCTCCTGAACGCTTCAGCAAAGGTATAGAAACGCTGCTTATGCATTGCTGTGTGTTGATTAAAAAATTTTTTTAAATAAATAAAAAATATTGTTTATTTCATTTTATTTAATACTAAGAATATCCAAAATTGTCTGAATCCAGATTTATGATAGCATCTGATGCTGGATCCCTATGGGCGAGGAGAAGCCACTCATCTAACTCGTATGGAGATATGATCCAAGGACTCTACCTTAAGACTTCCGCACTCAGGATCCAGACTTCCATGCTAGAAGCATTTCAGATGGCGGGGTGGCATGAGGCAGGAAGCATATGGCAAATGCGGTAGGTGGGAGAGGGGATCTATGTAGATTGGGTTGATTCAAGCCCTTACATCCAGTCTAGATTTGCGAGTCGTCCACACGTGGGGAAGGCAAGGAAATATTAAGGTAGGTTCCACTCTATCGTAATCTCGCACATGCTATGGGGAGTGGTCTCCCCTAGACTGCACAGGGGTTAGGATATAGGCCCTGACTCACAGATACGATTTTGCTAGTTTTTGCATGCATATTTTTGGGAGTGGATGAACTGCGCATGCGTAGTAACTTTTTCCACGCAAGTTACATAGTACTTACGCGCAGAAGTCCATTAGGCACGGATTTATGAATTGCATTTAGTGACATACATACGGAGAGGCGTGGTTGTCTTCCGTACGTGAAAGTGGGTGGAGGAGGCATTTAAATGGCCTTTTGAAGGTGCGGTTAGTAAAGTACGCACGTACGTATGGAATTTACGCACGTAAGTACACACATACAATTAAGGTTGACCTATGGAAGCATAAGTCACTGAAAAACCAGTCCGTGCGAGGGGACGGGTGCTACGTGTGTGCGTATATTTGCATACTTTATACATGCACATCTGTGAATCCGGTCCTATGAAGTGCTCACACAAAGCAAACCACCATCTCCCCTACACATAAAAGTGAACCACCCTACTACTCTTGTGTTTGGATTCCTGGCATTGGGAACATAATAACATACCTGCAGTGGGCTTTGCTGTATCATATGTAACTTGGTTTACTTGCATACTGATCCAGTGTTGCAATTTTGTTTGCATTTGGATTACAATTAAGCAGAGTTCACATTGGAGGGCGAGCAAATCATTGCAGCAAAGGTTCATTTGTGTATGGGGGACATTGTTAAGCAGATCGGGGCTAAAATTGTTAACATACATTTGAAAAGATATCAGATCGTCTCTGAAAACCTCAGAGTGTACAACAATGCTTTACACCACTTATTATCTGTGTATAGATCTGAGGGGAATGGTAACTTTTCTTTACAAAGAAAAGACCTCATGTAACAGTCACACAGAACTATATATGTATATATATATATATATATATATATATATATATATACAAGTAACAGCCGTTCTGGTGTCTGGTCTGAATGACTGCTGGGCCTCTAGATCAGTGGCTCTGAAAAACTCCTTACTAATACTTCCGCTTTCCTCTGAACCTATCTATCCTGTTGTTCTGTAGAACATTTTCCTGTGCTACGTTGTTTGTAAAACCCTTCACTTTAAAATAACAATTGGAACTATTCCTGGAACTCTGTTCTAAAAATATGATTTGTTTCTCTTTCTTCACACATGTATATCAAGACCCCACAAGACCTCTTTTACCCCAATGTTACACTTTAATTTGATTGTAATATATAGTAACATGGTTTCGTTATTATGTATTTATTTCATTTTATAAATAAAACTGGGAATGTGATTCTCTACTGAAACCAAAGTATAAGATCCCTTCTACTTCTCCCTTCTGGGATGTCTGGCTTATTAATGGTGCAAAAATCCGGTACAATCAATCCTGGCTGGATGAAGCAAAAGACTCTGAGTCCTCTGGTGCACTTGGTTCGAGACTCTAGTCATAGTCCACACAGCTAATGCACGTTTTGCCATTATTAGGCCTTTGACGAAGCCTAATACTGGCGAAATGCGCCAAGGTGCACACAAAACTTTGCCAATCTGTGTCTTTTTAGTGATTATCCCTTGGAGTTTTTTGAGACAAATCACACAATTGTGTCATTTTGGAGATAACAAACCGCCCTCCACCACAGTTCCAAAACCAGCTTGCAAACCCTCCAGCATGACCCATTCCACTACATACAAATTGCTCTGCTCCTGAGCTTCCAACAATCAGTTACTATGGTAACCCCCTGTGTTGGAGAAAAATGTTTTTTCAGAACATTCAGAATTGCATTAGACACTCACTGGCTTCATAATAAAAGACAATTCAATATCAGTGTTGAAAGTAAACAGCTTTGTACAATTTTAGAGAATCTGATTATTGTCTAGTGCAGAGGTTCTCAACCTGTTTTTGTGGAGTACCAGTTAAACCAGTGGTTGAAGTGGAAATTTAGAAGTGGTGGTATGAAAATATAGAAATAATAGAAGTGAATGGAGATTTATAGCTTTTCAATTAAACCAGTGGGAGAAGTGACGGTATGGCATACCCCTTGTACCCCCTCACTTCGATCCCTGAGCTAAACACCATAGAATCAAGTACCACTGAGTCAACACATACCCACCACACACACACACATACACACTTTCTGTATCATATGTAACTTGGTTTACTTGCATACTGATCCAGTGTTGCAATTTTGTTTGCATTTGGATTACAATTAAGCAGAGTTCACATTGGAGGGCGAGCAAATCATTGCAGCAAAGGTTCATTTGTGTATGGGGGACATTGTTAAGCAGATCGGGGCTAAAATTGTTAACATACATTTGAAAAGATATCAGATCGTCTCTGAAAACCTCAGAGTGTACAACAATGCTTTACACCACTTATTATCTGTGTATAGATCTGAGGGGAATGGTAACTTTTCTTTACAAAGAAAAGACCTCATGTAATATATATATATATATATACAAGTAACAGCCGTTCTGGTGTCTGGTCTGAATGACTGCTGGGCCTCTAGATCAGTGGCTCTGAAAAACTCCTTACTAATACTTCCGCTTTCCTCTGAACCTATCTATCCTGTTGTTCTGTAGAACATTTTCCTGTGCTACGTTGTTTGTAAAACCCTTCACTTTAAAATAACAATTGGAACTATTCCTGGAACTCTGTTCTAAAAATATGATTTGTTTCTCTTTCTTCACACATGTATATCAAGACCCCACAAGACCTCTTTTACCCCAATGTTACACTTTAATTTGATTGTAATATATAGTAACATGGTTTCGTTATTATGTATTTATTTCATTTTATAAATAAAACTGGGAATGTAATTCTCTACTGAAACCAAAGTATAAGATCCCTTCTACTTCTCCCTTCTGGGATGTCTGGCTTATTAATGGTGCAAAAATCCGGTACAATCAATCCTGGCTGGATGAAGCAAAAGACTCTGAGTCCTCTGGTGCACTTGGTTCGAGACTCTAGTCATAGTCCACACAGCTAATGCACGTTTTGCCATTATTAGGCCTTTGACGAAGCCTAATACTGGCGAAATGCGCCAAGGTGCACACAAAACTTTGCCAATCTGTGTCTTTTTAGTGATTATCCCTTGGAGTTTTTTGAGACAAATCACACAATTGTGTCATTTTGGAGATAACAAACCGCCCTCCACCACAGTTCCAAAACCAGCTTGCAAACCTTCCAGCATGACCCATTCCACTACATACAAATTGCTCTGCTCCTGAGCTTCCAACAATCAGTTACTATGGTAACCCCCTGTGTTGGAGAAAAATGTTTTTTCAAACATCCGTTAATTCAATAAAACCAGGTGAGTGACAGTTGGAAGCTCAGGAGCGGATTATTGTGTGCCTGGTGGAATGGGTCATGTTGGAGGATCTGAGCTTCTACAATCTGCTTAGAGAGAATGATATAGTGTACAGAAGAAATCAGATTCCCTGTGCTTAATAGAACAGAATTGCATTAGGCACTCACTGGCTTCATAATAAAAGACAATTCAATATCAGTGTTGAAAGTAAACAGCTTTGTACAATTTTAGAGAATCTGATTATTGTCTAGTGCAGAGGTTCTCAACCTGTTTTTGTGGAGTACCAGTTAAACCAGTGGTTGAAGTGGAAATTTAGAAGTGGTGGTATGAAAATATAGAAATAATAGAAGTGAATGGAGATTTATAGCTTTTCAATTAAACCAGTGGTAGAAGTGACGGTATGGCATACCCCTTGTACCCCCTCACTTCGATCCCTGAGTTAAACACCATAGAATCAAGTACCACTGAGTCAACACATACTCACCACACACACACACACACACACACACACACACTTTCTGTTGGGTGTTAATACCACACCCATCTGTTAAACCCCTCCCATTTGCAAAGGTGTGTGTGTGACAGATATAACTTCTTATTTCCAGGTAGACTGGATGGGTGAAAATTAAAGGCATAGACAAACTTCAGCTCCCCAGGTGCTTTGAAACTACAATACTCAGCATCCTTCAATAACAATAGACAAAGCATAATGGGAGTTGTAGTTTCACAACATCTGGACTGGTACAGATAACAGATTATTCCTGATAAAATATAAACGGATGGTGTCTTAGTGCCCTCTAATGAGCAGAAGCGGTAATGCAGCAGCCTACTAAAATAGTATTTACAAATCATGGCCGAGATCCAAAGCTACGTCCGCTAGCCTATTTACGCTAGCCAGAGGCGTAAAAACGCTATTTTGTATGTGCACATGGCAGATGTTACGTGGCTTAACTCTGAACGTACGTAACATTCTAGTATCAAGAGCGTAACTACAGACGAAGGGGCTTGCCAGCCATACGACACCCGTAATTACGCTTCGGAGGCTGGTGGGGCATTTAACTCGTACAATATGTACGGCACGTAAGTACGTGAAGCCATTACGGATGGGTTTGGAAAGCGTAAAATGGCAAAAGTACGTACGACCGAGGGGAGTGATTATGATGGTGGAAATACGCTACGTGTTGAAACCGAAAGGGAAATTAGGTCTGGATCTACCATGATGGGGCTGACCTAGAGTTTGAGTAAGTGCAAAACAAGCGCAAGTGTAGCTCTGAAGAAACCATATTGCTATGTGGGGGATGCAAATGAATATGAATCCTTTTGCATGCAGGGAACATACTTTTCTTTTGCACATAGAACTTCCGGCTTAGCTTTATGTTTACTCTGTACATTAGAGTTGAGCTAGGAAACTTCAGCTCTCCACTCTAATTCTGTTTTCACAGTTTAAATTTCCTTTCCCTTGCAGGGCAACATGGTTTTGCTCAGGTCTACACTAGCACTTGTTTTGTTCTTACTCTCACACTCTGGATCAGTCCTTTTGCACTTTCACCAGGGGGGTGTGGGGTCGCCACTTTCCCAGCCAGTTCCGAACTGTCTGTGAAATCGATTCACAGAACATCGAAGACTGCATACCTCCCAACATTTGAGAATTGGAAAGAGGGACCAAATTTTGTGACATGGTAGAGGGGGTGTGCCTTGTACCTCCCAGTGGGCATGTCTGGGGAAAGTGGGTGTGTCTTGCACCGCAGCGGGTCTAATGCCTGCCCCTTTTATTAATTCAGCCATCCATATGCCTGCCCCTTATTATTTCTCCAAACAGCCATATGTCCGCCTCCATGTCTGCCCCATTTATTGTTTGTCAAGCTTCCATATGCCTGCCCCTTTATTATTTGTCCAGCCTCCATATGCCTGCCCCTTTATTATTTTGTCTAGCCTTCATGTGTGCCCCTTTATTAAATGTGTGCCCCTAGTATATGTCTGCCCCTTTATTATTTGTCCAGCCATCCATATCTGCTCCTTATTAGTATGTCCGGCCATCCATATCTGCCCTATTAGTATGTCCGGTCATCCATATCTGCCCCTTATTATTATGCCCAGCCATCCATATCTGCCCCTTATTATTATGTCCAGCCATCCATATATGCCTCTTATTATTATGTCCAGCCATCCATATCTGCCACTTATTATTATGCCCAGCCATCTATATCTGCCCTTATTATGTCCAACCATCCATATCTGTCCCTTTTTATTATGCCCAGTCATCCATATCTGCCCCTTTTATTATGCCCAGCCATCCATATCTGCCCCCTTATAATTGTGTCCAGCAATCCATTTATGCCCCTTATAATTGTGTCCAGCGATCCATTTATGTCCCTTATATTTATGTCCAGCGATCCATTTATGTCCCTTATATTTATGTCCAGCAATCCATAAATAATCATTATTATTTATTTTCTCTTACTTACCTTTTAGAGTCTTCTCCCTTCCTCCGTGGTGCTGTCCCTCTGTCTCTCCGTCGCTCCCTCTCTGATGACTACGGAAGCCCTGTAGGACCAAATTTCTTTTGTAGAATGGCAGTGACCACATAGGTTCGGTCACTGCCATTCACAGTAACAGGTTTGGTCTTACAGGGCTCCTACATTTCCTGTACTGTGGTGGAAAAGCCCTGCCGCATATATCGCAGCAGGGCTTTACAAGAAAATTTTGTTCCGGGAGTCTGATCTCCAAGCGGGACTGTCCCGCTAAAATCGGGACAGTTGTGAGGTATGAGACTGTTCTGCGACTGGTAAGTCTAAATTTAACCCCAACCCTTACCCTAATCTTTACCCTAACTCTTCCCTTCCATTACCCTAACCATACCCTTTCATTACCCTAACCCTCCTTTCCCTGCAGCCTGACCCTAAGAATCCCTTCCCCATAGCCTGACCCTAAGACTCCCTTCCCCATAGCCTGGTCCTAAAACTCCCCTCTCCACAGCCTGACCCTAAGACTGTCTTTGCATGACCTTAACCCTCCCCTTCCATGACTTTAACCCTCCCCTTTCATTACCCTAACCCTAACCCCTCCTTCCCTGCAGCCTAACCCTATAAGTCCCTGGAAAGTGTTACTCACCTCTCCACTGTCCAGTCGGTGCCGCGGCTGCGACGGGTCTGCAGCGTTGTTTGCGAAAAGTGAATGGGTAAATATGCCAATCAGCATACTTATTCATAAAAGAAAATTCTAAAATGGCTGTGTTTTCGAAACAAACTTCTACTTCTAAAACAGCCATTTCTCTGCGGCAACTCCCTCCGCTCCAGGGATGGTCTGGCTCTCCGGAAATCATCATGTATAATAGAAATGATGGTGTGATCATCTAGCTTATTTGTGACATAAAGCAGAGCATAATTATTGGAGCTGCAGGGAAATACTTGACAGACGCTACTGCATTAAATGAATAAAGCTCATCAGGCTTTTATCTATCAATGATCTTTACAACGCTTGGACGCTGATTTTCATAGCAGGAAGCTTTTCCGTATTTTTCAGTTCACTGACATTTCCTGTAATCATGTCATTAAATGGCCTTGAATGGCCCTGCAGGGGGGGCGTATTCCTCCATGTCTGTAATGTGCTTGCCCATTGTCTTATAATCCAGCCATCCACCTGAAACACTAAGGACTTGGGACCTGATCACGGTCTATGTGCCTGCGGTAAACAGTCCGCAACTCAACCGCCACTCCCCTGTCTCGTCCACACTGGGATCAGCCGACTGTCACGGAACCACTAAAACCCGCCCCTACTATAAAATTTTCATGCCATCCCCGCCCACCTTATGGAGTTTAGGCGGGCAGAGGGGACGCACTGCCCTGTCGGATGGATCTCCAGGCGTACGGAACATGCAAGCTGCCACAATTAGTGCACGGAATTCGCCTGTCATACGGGGCTTAGGATTAGGTCATGGATGCTTGTCCTTTCTGCGCATGCATCCATCCGGCGCAATGTGGTAATGGGTATGCAATGCAGATTGGCGCTGTGCTGGAGAGGCGGCCTCCCCGTTCTGCTGTGCCGGTCTAGTGATTGCTAAGAATGGATGGCCGCCGCTGTTATACATTGTACTGCGCTCTCACCATTCCTTACAATGTTTATCTGCGGCTGCCATGCACTATTACTGCGCTTATCACACTGATGCAGCGAGTCATCGAGTCGGCACCAATCCCCAATCACACTGGCCCTGATTCACAGATAAGAAGGAAATATATGCGGATTCGCAGAAGTATACACCTAAATTGCTAGTCAACTCCCATGACACGCCCATCTTTCTTACACTTCTCTGCTGATTTCCACATCCATAGGGCTGCCTTAACTCTTTGCGGATTTTGTTAAAGTATGTGTGTAACCCCACACATTCAGCCCTATTTAAATGCCTTCCCCTGCCCACTTTTTTTAACTTCCTACTTACAGAGTAGTGACACGCCCCATTCTTACTTATCTCATTAGGCGTGGAGTTGAACTCAATGCGTAACAGGTTTCCATGCATAACATATGAAGCATGCATGTGCAAATCAGTAAGGAGTAAGAAGAGGGTTAGGCTGTGGTAAGGGGAGGGTTAGGCTGTGGTAAGGGGAGGGTTAGGGTTAGGCTGTGGGAAGGGTAGGATTAGGGTTAGGTTGCGGTAAGGGGAGGGTTAGGGTTAGGCTGCAGTAAGGAGAGGGTTAGGCTGCGTTAAAGGAAGGGTTAGGGTTAGGCTACAGTAAGGAGAGGGTTAGGCTGCGTTAAAGGAAGGGTTTGGGTTAGGCTACAGTAAGGAGACGGTTAGGCTGCAGTAAGGAGAGGGTTAGGCTGTGGTAAGGGGAGGGTTTGAGTAAGGCTGCGGTAAGGGGTGGGTTAGGGTTAGGCTGTGTTAGGGTTAGGCTGTGATGATGAGATGGTTAGAATTAGGGTTAGTGTTTGTGTCAGACTCTTTTCTTTCAACAACACTAGGGTCGGCATAATAATACTGAAGACCTTATTTACTGACAACACTAAGGTCATACACTGTCGAGCTAATGTTTAGTGTATGAATGTCACAGAAATGACTTAATAACTTGTATAAAACACCCATGTAGCCTGCTAGGGTTATACACAATATACACACATTGGTCCGGAGTTACGTAGTTTTCGTCTTACGTACGCTGCTTTAAGAATTGAGCTACTACGCATGCATAGTAGCTTATTTACGCTATCTACGTACCATTTCTGTACATAGATTGCGTAAGCACGGTCTTTAAATGGTACGTAGATAGCGTAAATAAGCTACGGCGCATGCGTAGTAGCTCAATTCTTAAAACAACGTACATAAGACAAAAAATACATAACTGTGAATCCGGACCATAGAGATAGCACCAGCTCAGCATGTGCCTCCTGTGCTCAAGTCACACTCATGTAAACACGCCCAACATTACCATGGTTTAAAGCATTACAGAGATCTTCACACAGACCATTCCTAGTTATCTTCATCCTCCGATAATGGTGCCTTATTTGCAGCGTCCTTGTTACTGGATCAATACAGAGCTGTCACATCTAGGGATCTGTTTTCAAGGCATTAGGGAAGATTAGCAAAACATCTTCAATGATCTCAGCATGAAGCAGGAGTACATGTAACCTGACCTAGCCCCAGAATGTATCCGGCTCAGCCCTTTAATCAATCGATCCACGGAGCTGTCACTGATAATGGAGAGGAATTGGCAATTTCATTACGTCCTATTGTATGCGTCCTCTGTCAATGCAGTGGCTGTTTGTGGATTTGATGGGGATGCTCAAGTAGGGGCAGAGACGCCAGCCCGTATTCAGACCACCGGACATATTGCATATACGTCCGGCGTTTACTGAAATTTGATACAGCGCATACGTAGTCATTTTTTTACGTAATCTATGTATCTTTTCGTTAAGTAGATTGCATGTATACGCAATCTACGTAACAAAAAGATATGTAGATTATGTTGAAAAATTACTACGCATGCACAGTATCAAATTTCGGTATATGCAATACGTCCGGTGGCCTGAATACTGGCAGATTCTATTTTGCGCGATGTGCCTGTGAAATGTATTTATTTATTTATTCTGTAGCGCTTTACAGAGAATATTTCACATTCACATCAGTCTCTGCCTCATCGGGGCTACATTTTAAGTTCCCTAACGCAGACACACACAGACTACGGCTAATTTATTCAGCTGCCAATTAACCTGGAGTGTGGGAGGAAACCAGAGCACCCGGAGGAAACCCACACAGACACAGAGAGAACATACAAACTCCACACAGTGCAATGTACCGGTATATGGACACATAGCTGCCGTGCTTGAAAGCCATGTAGAAGTACCATTCCGTGTACCTTAGGATTGCATACACCATGGGCACCATTGCTGCTCGCATGTTCGGCACTATGATTTGCCTGCGCCTCTGGAACAAGGCCATTGTCCCAGATCCTGACCTACGTCCGAAAAGGGACTTACGCAAGTCATTTGCGCAAGTCCCCTGTGTCGGAATATCTGTGAATGCGCGTGCCAGATGTTCCGACAACTAAGTTACGTACGTCAGTATGTACACAAAAGGGGCTGACCTCTCATTTACGATAGCCATATCCCCGCCATACAGGCGGGAATAGCCATTTAAGTGAGGGGTCGGGGACAGGGAAGCAATCCGCGTAAGTGTCCAGATTTACTACCAACAGCGGGAAGTGCAGGGGGAGTGCGCTCCCCGATAACTACTCTTTATGTCCATGCGGGGGTCAGGATCTGGGGCCATTGGGCCTGATCCAGAACTACGCTTCGGAGCGAATTTACGCATGGCGGACACGTAAATTCGCCCTTTGGTAAGTACTGCGCATGCGCACTATAGAAAATACGCTCCGTAACGTAGCGTAATTGTGAACGTATGGGCCATTCACGTATGTGTCACGTAAATACTTACGTGTGGGCGTGCCAATTTTACGTGCAACCAAAATACGTTTGAAATACAATACGTGAACGGGGGTTGTATTTAAAGTGTACAGTATGGGCGTGCTTAGCTGCGTAAATTCGTCTAGCCCATACGTACGTGTGTGTATGAATGCGGTTACGTTAGAAAAAGTTAAGGTAGGGTTTGGAAAGCGTATCTTGACAAATTACGTACGTTCAAGCCGAGGGGATTGTAACGAATTTACGCACACGAAAATACGCTACGTGAATAAACGTACGGAAAACGTAGTTCTGGATCTACCCCAATGTCATTACCCCTAAGCCCCCCACCCCCACCCTGACTAAACATTTCCAGTCATTTATATCAGCAAACAACCTTCTCTCTGCAAGTGAATTATATTGCAATAAAATCAGCCCATACGTACGTGTGCGGATCACTGCGGTTACGTTGGAAAAAGTTAAGGTAGGGTTTGGAAAGCATATCTTGACAAAATACGTATGTTCAAGGGGTGTGCTGAGGGGATTGTAACGAATTTACGCGCACGAAAATACGCTACGTGAATAAACGTACGGCAAACGTAGTTCTGGATCTACCCCAATGTCATTACCACTAAGCCCCCCCCCACCCTGACTAAACATTTCAAGTCATTTATATCAGCAAACAACCTTCTCTCTGCAAGTGAATTATATTGCAATAAAATTGATTGTAAACCTGCCCTTTTTCTTCAGAGTTGGTCTATTAAAGTATAACGCAGAATAAACGAGTACATCCACGGTATGTTTACACAGAGAGGGGGGAACATCTGTCCTGTTACTACAGTTACCAAATACATCAATAAATGTTTGGGTCAGTCTCAGTATAAATATGGCATTTGTGTGCTGAGTGACTGGTGGGAAATGGAAAGTCCAGGAGGAGGAGACATCAAATTATATCCTCCAATGGCAGCTCTCCCCTGATACCAGGATTCATCCTTATCTCTCTTCTTGTACTGTACAGTCAGGACGTCAGCTGTTGGTCATACACAGACCAGGAGCCTCACCAGAGGTTTGGGCTAGTTCTTCTGTACTTCTGAAGCCTACATTCCCAGCATGTCGGACAGTGAAGGGCTAGCTGTGGGTGAGTCCCAGATTTATTTTTACTTTCCCTGGCTGCACAATCTCACATTTCACTGTCCTGCAACTTAATACACTGGAAGCCCTGGTGCCTGGGTGCCCGGTGTCTGGGGCCTGGTAGAGACGGCATGATTTGGCAGGCAGGCAGTTTCTGTGAGGCATTTTTTTACAGTTACAGCCCCTGCTCATTGCAGAATGAGTCCAGTTATGAGCATGAAGCTTGTTATGATAGATGTGAAATGTATCAGCTATGGGCCAGATCCACAGTTAAGTACGAGAGCGTATTTTTGCATGCGTAATGTCAACTATTTGTATGCACTGTGCATAACTACGTACAAAGGGGCGTGGCATCCATACGAAAGCCGGATATACGCATTGTAGGCGGAGAGGGGCATTTAAATTGTACAGTATGGGCTGAGTTAGGCCATTACGTGCGACAATCCATTACGTACGAGCGTACTTACGCATGGAAAAGTTAAGGTAGGGTTAGGTACTCATAAATCTAGTACATTACGTGCGTCCAAGGGGAGTGAATAATACTTACGATCGCGTAAATATGCTACGAGATCGTACTTAAACAGCACTTAGGTCTGGATCTGGGTCAATGGGCCTGATCCAGATCTACGCTCAAGAAACGCTCACGTGCGTAGCGTATTTACGCCAGCGTACCCACGATGCACTGCCCTCGGCACTCCCCTTGGTCGTACTCAGTTTTGCCTTTTTACGCCCAGCAAACCCTACCCTAACTTTTCTGATCGTAACCACGGGCATCCGTAAGCTCAATGCGTAGTTATGACACTTAGCGCACCCATACTGTACGATTTAAATTCCTTACCCCGCCCTCGGTGCGTATTTGCGGATTTCGTATGGCAGGCACGCCCCCCTCGACCTTATTTACGAAGGTGTTACGATCAAGGCCCATACGCTCAGAATTTCATAACGTAACATGAACGTAACATCTGCCCCGTGCATGCGCAGTAATTACAAATGGCCGTTTTTATGCTTACGCCCGTCGTAAAAACGCACCTGAGTGTGGGTCTGGATCAGGCCCTATGTGTATGATAAGATGCATCTGACATAGAAAAAAAAACTGTACAGAGACCTCTAGAGAGGTTATTAAAGCAGCAACCCTGCATTGAATATGTTTTTATTTAAATAACAATTTATGTACATTTCAAGCATATCATTGTGTAAGGTTTCTTAGTTATCCTCCGACGATCATTATCTGTCACACAAGTAAAAATGACTAATAGACACAGCCAGCCTTTAAAAAGACACAGGATCACAGCTCTCAGCAGGTCATGTGATGACAGAGGATGGTTGGGGATGTCACTGAGCAGAGAGAGCCTACAAGGGTGCTTTGAGAACACATTATAGCATTAGTCATGTGACTGTGGTTGCCATGTTAGTGCAAATCACGGCATCGTGTTTGGATCACAGAATGCAACGTGAGTGAGTATCCAATAGTAGATCTCCGCCGTATCCAAGCACCCATGCGAGTGCTAGGATTGGTGCATAAATTCAGGTGATTACAGTCCAACGTCATTATCAGAAGTCAGTCTGTATTACTGCTTGTTTTTAGAATAATTTGAATGTTATCATTTTTTATATTATGCTTTATATCTTGTCATCATTGCCTCTGATTGTGATAAACACAGAGGACCCTCAATTAGCCTCGCACCCGCGTATTTTGTGGTACGAAGTTAATTGTGGAAATTTTTTTTTGTCATAGAGACACGCATAAAAATAATATCCTGTAATAGATAGGAAAAGGCGAATCAGTCACTTAGGGTTTGACCAGTCTTCTGAAATTTTGGCTACTTACGCAAATCACTTGTCAAAATGTGCGATGCAGCCCCTTAGCTTCTGTTTAAAATGAGCGTGCGCACTGCTGGTAGGTGTGCCCAGCCTACTATGCGGCGCAGCAATGACAGAACCAGCCTGAGCCCCAAACGGGATAGAGTGTCCCCCCAAAAGCCATGACGGTTGGCGGGTATGAGTCTAGCGAATCCAGGGCCAGCGGAACCCGGTAAGCAGGGTAAGCGTGGCGGGAGGGCGTCATGCCAGAGAGGCGTTTCCCTCCCACCACGATCACCCGGTGCCGCTGGTCCCATCGGCAGAATAAGAAAAAATGCACTTATATTGCGGCGCCGGCGCTCTCCTTCCGTCCTGGCTCCTCCCTGCTCACTCACTAAACGTCGGGCGTGACATCAGGAGCCAGAAGACAGGAGTCAGGACGGAAGGAAAGCGTTGGAGACGCAATAT
>WWET01000715.1:32819-73252 GCA_011038615.1 Limnodynastes dumerilii
AGGACCCTCTCCTGTGATACTGTAGTGACAAGACCCTCTCCTGTGATACTATAGTGACAGGACCCCCTCCTGTGATACTACAGTGACAGGACCCTCTCCTGTGATACTATAGTGACTGTGAGTTCTAAGCTCATATGATAAGGTGTAAAATGAGATTTTACACCTTGAGATTTTACACCTTATCATACATGCAAATAACAGCAGATTAAAGCCCCGCCCCTTCACTGGACAAACCACACACCCTTAATGGACATGCCCCCCAGGTATACCGAAAAAAAATGTTAGATTGTATGCATATGTGTCTGGAACACCGCATAAGAGATAGGAGGGACAGGGGAGTGCATCCCCCCATTCCGTACTGATCTCTTTGCGTACGCAAAACGTACGGACATCTGGATCAGGCCCATGATCCTTATCTGCTTAATGGTAAGACAATAAATATGTCAGGAAAAAATAAAATAACCCTTCTGTCTGTCAAATGTCTGGTAATTCTTTATGTACCTGATTTAGAGCGGCATTTCCATCTATTTTTTAAGTGGAAGCGCAGTGGGAAACCCCTCTGTGCCCCTCAGAAGCAGAGCAACCCTTCTACCTGTGACTGCTTCCGCGCTATATTTAAATGAGAAAGGGGGTGGCGGTCTAGTGCTGCTGCTGCGAGTAGCTGGTCGGATTTACTGTGCTTCTACCTAAAATTTTACACCATCTCAGGGATTGGTTCAAATGTAAAACAGAGAATCTTTTAATTCATTAAATTGCCAGTTTTAATAGTTTAAACACAGCTCTTTACATGGTACAAATATATAAAGATAATATTAATAGTTAATATAGCAGTATATTGCTGCACATTATACTCAGGCATTTTTTTAGGGGTTTTATTTGGACAGTGTGTTATATCCAGAGTGGCAAAATTTGTAGCTCTGGATAGGACGCACGCAGTGTAAGCAGAGAATTTGAGCTTCCACTGGGAGAAAACTTTGCATCAGGTCCTATAGCTTCTTATAGGAGTTTGTAGCCACCAGGAGGCACTGTTCTCTTTGTGCTGAAACTGAATAAATTGAGAGTGAACATTTCGTTCAGTCGCGTCTATTTCTAATGACATTTCATGCAAAATATGTGATGTCACTGTGCTGTAAACAACAGGTCTGATCATCTCCAGGACAGTGAAGTTTCAGCAGCCGAAAGGGGATTATGGACCTGGCATTGCTTGAAGATATCAAAAGAAATGGGCCCGGATTCACAACCCCGTACGTCTTGGACATACATCCTTAACTTCCCGATAGTTGCTACTGCGCATGCGTAGTAACTATTTTACGTAAAGACCGCATATACGCAATCTACATAATGAAACGATACGTAGATTACGTAAAATAGTTACCAGCAGTAGCTACTATTGGGAAATTAAAACCGTATGTGGAACACGTCCGGGGTTGTGAATCCGGGCCATGGTCTGATAGCTGGGGACATTGCATAATGACCACACACACTGGCCAATAACAATTCCCCGCCGTTCTGTGTGATCTGGCCTATCTGTAGGTCTTCGGGTGTTGTGAAACTACAAGTCCCAGAATGCTCTAACTGCATAGGTATAGCTAAGACCTGCAAAGCATACTAGGACTCGTAGTTTCACAACATGGCCTGGTCCATAGGTTGTGGCCAGTATAAAACCCATAGGGCCAGAGGTTTGTAAAAGTGGAGATGTTGCCCAAAGCAACAAATCATATTTTAGATGACTTTCTCAAGTACGTGAAAAGAAAGTGAGAGCAAGAATTTGATTGGTTGCTATAGGCAACAACTCCAATGCTGCTATCCATAGTGTAAATATGGATGAGGCGGGGCTTGGCGACAGGAATAATGTCATCAAGCCCCACCCATCCTTAGTAATGCTATGTTTAACAGACAGTGATAGATAAGTTCGCTTGGGTTGCCAAGGGAATAGCCATTCTGAAATGTGTGGTTTAGTCATGTGACCGAGCCAGGGAATACGCATTTTCCTTATGTTGGCAGAACACAGGACTGCCTGGTAAGAGCCCAGGCTCAGTTTTACCATGTTTTCTCAGCTCACAGGGATGGCAGGACTCCCTAGGAAGTATGGCAACCCCTGACTTATCTTACTGGGCTTACTGCTTGCCAAATCTTTGCCGCTGTGACTTGGTGTATATAAGAATATAAGAAAAATGTCTGTTTTATTCGTATTTTGTTTCTTTGGACCAGTTCCATACTCACGATTTCACCCTGATTTCAATGCGCTCAGATTGGATTTGCTTTTGCCCATGTGCGCGCATCTGTGCTACCATAAAATACCATAATCTGGTATTAACGTGCATAGTATAGGTGTGAAAATGTATCCAGACTCCCGACCTGCTGCTGTTTTAGTGTAGCTCGAGTCACAAAACGTAAGTTAGGGTGTGACTGTCTGAAGTTCGTTGGTGGGAAGAGAGGGGTTAGCGGAGTGAGAGAGGGTATCTGGATCCATACACAGGGGTGTAACTACAGGGGATGCAGGAAATGCAGCTGCTGCCAGAGGAGAGGGGGACCATGACAGCTGCTCCCCCTGCACTGTAAACAAGCTGTCAGCCAGCGGCCCGACAAAGCTCCACCTCCAGTCTCACCTAGCTCCGCCTAGTCCCATCCATCCATACTCGGGTGCTTCTCCTTGCTATAGGGCCCATGTTCCGCCCCTGTCCGTAGGCATTCGATAATCGCAGATCAGCGAACGTGCGGATTCGCAAAAGTATGCACTTAAACTGCAAGTCAACTCCCATGACACTCCTCTCGTTCTTACGGATCTTTGCTAACCTCCGCCTCGGCGCCTCCATAGTGTTACCTTAACTCTCCGTGTGTATATTTTTGCGGATTTTGCTAACCCCGCACACTCATCCCTATTTAAAGGCCTCCCTGCACCCACTTTTCTTAACTTCCCACTTACGGAGTACTGGCACGCTCCTTCTTACGAATCTCATTAGTCATGGAGTTAATTCCGTGCATATCGCGATTCCGTGCGTAACATCTGGATCGCACATGCATAATTCGCATAAAATCGCCAGAATACGCACACGACCTGTGTTTTTTTTAGGTATGTCTGAATGTCCTTTTTCTCTGCTTAGAAATCTGAGTCCTATATATTTTCACAGGGCATTTAAAACATGGCATTCTCCAAATAGATCTGCCCAGTTTGCATAATCTTACTATCATTTGCATTTTGTTAAGCAAATGTGTTGCCGTGTTGTCCCGACCAGTTTATTCTGAAAAAACCTGTCTGTATTCAGTACGAATGTTGACACAAGCTATTTAAAGATGTGATATATGTAAATGACCAATCACATTGCAGGAAACTAAAAGAAGTATTTTAATCTGACATGCAATTCTTCCCAGGTCTTTGTCAGCAGAGGGACAGTGACAAGTGGCAGATCTTGGGGAGATTCACATGCTCTTATTTCATGCAGCATTTCATCTTTTTGGAATCTATGTTTTCAACTGCAAAAATGCTTTAATACAGTGCAAACAAAAAGTACTGTTGGGGGATATTCAATTACCAGAGGTGGATTGGGATTTTAAAGTGGACCTGGAAAAAGAATCAGCAAAATAACACTTTCCTCAATAGTGGCTATTACTCACCATCACTATATGACCTACCTGCTCATTAATTCTAAACAATCAACATATATAAAAATATTCATTCATGGTATGGGAGCAAACTTTTAACATTCACATGTATGGAAATATAAAAGAGTGAAAAACAATCTTGTCTTATAATGTAAACATCCACTACCATCCATTATCCGGTCAGATGGTCCACTACCGATCATACGCAGTACTAATCACCACGGGGAACTGGCGAACCGGCACTCACTCAGGTGATTAGCTGTCTAATACAGTTACTATTAATAGGAAAGTACTTGCATTGAGTAAGGCTCAATCCGGTTACAAAACATGTTAAACTCATTTATATCCATTTGCAGGGCCAGATTAACAATGGGGCTAATGGGACTACAGGCCCCAGGCCTCCATCTCAAAATAGGCCCACACACACTACAGATCTTCACGGCAATGCATTAGGATGAATGTCAGGGACTGATATCCTCCTCCAAAGCATACAATATAGTGTGGGCCCTTGATCCTTTTCAGCCCCAGGCCCATATGGCCCTCAATCCGGCCCTGTCCATTTGTATAGTTAGTTTAGGACTGACCAGAAAGGGAAGACCTTTGTGTTAGTCAGTCAGCTTAACATGTATTGCAATATATGGAACTAATATCCTCTACAACACAAATATCACTGATAATGTATTCAGTGAGCTTATAGTACAAATCATTGGTACGCCCTCACCTAGAATACTGGGTTCAGTTCTGGAGGCCATATCTCCAGAAAGACATAAATACATTAGAGACTGTGCAAAGAAGAGCAACTAAAATGGTCCATGGCCTTTGTAACAAATCATACCAAGAAAGGCTAGAGGAACTAAACATGTATAGCTTGGAGCAGAGAAGAGCAACTAAAATGGTGCAAGGGCTGTGCCCAAAACATACCAAGAATGACTAGAGGAATAAACATGTATAGCTTGGAGCAGAGAAGAGCAACTAAAATGGTGCAAGGGCTGTGCCCAAAACATACCAAGAATGACTAGAGGAATAAACATGTATAGCTTGGAGCAGAGAAGAGCAACTAAAATGGTGCAAGGGCTGTGCCCAAAACATACCAAGAATGACTAGAGGAATAAACATGTATAGCTTGGAGCAGAGAAGGGAGAGGGGGGACATGATAGCAGCTTTCAAATACATCAAGGGTTGTGACCAGCTAGAGGAGGGGGCATTATACAAATGAAGAGGTGTCATAGAACACGAGGGCATGGATATAAACTGGAGGGTGGTAGATTCAAAGGAAATGTGCGGAAAAATTACTTCACTAAAAGGGTGATAGATAAGTGGAATAGCCTCCCATCTGAGGCGGTTGAGGCCAATACAGTAGAACAATTTAAACATGCTTGGGATAAATATAAGGGTATCCTAAATTGTAAACCAAATTGAGGGTAAATAGGGTCTAGGGTCAGTATAGTTTTCAATAAACAAATGGGCAGACTAGATGGGCCATGTGGCTCTTATCTGCCGTCACTTTCTATATTTAAACTGTTCTATGTTTTACACAATGTCATCACTCACAAACCAGTTTATTACATCAATTAAACCCTTTGACAATACTGTCATAGATCTTCATAACAGTTTGTGTTGCGTTAGCAACTACTGTGGCTATTTATGTGCTAACTCTTCCCACTTTTGTGTTAGCCACACTTACTGATGAATTGGAACTCCCACATGAGGCCATTTTGAGGATTTTTTTTCCAGTGCCACTTTAGGATCCTAACCCCCATACCCTCCAACATGACCCATTCCATTAGGTACAAAATACTCTGCTCCTCAGTTTCCTACTGTCAGTTGCTATGGAAAGTACCTTTGTTGAAGTTTTTTTAAATCAGTTAATTCATTTAAACCAGGTAAGTGACAGTCTGTAACACCCCTGGTTAGAACACAGGCACAAACAAATGTTAAGTGCTAAATATTTATTATTATTATTATTATTATTATTATTATTTTTATTATTATTAATTATAATAATTGGTTATTTTATTTTGTGAGAGAAGTAAAAGCAGTGGTTACACAAAAACAATAACAAACCTCAGTTATAATGTATCATCCAGGGTATATGAACAAGCACTTAACAAGTAAGTGGTTTCAGTGTCATGTGTGTTACTGTGTAATTGGTCCCTGCAGAGTTGTATATGGCGTTCTATCCTATATGTCACTGCCTCGACCTTAAAAGTACGCTGCGTATGTATAATGCCAAGATCACTGGATTATAGCAAAGGCCATAACAATTACCAGCAGAGAACTTTATTCAAACATGAAAGAAAAGGAGAGTCTTAAATGTCTCTATTAAGCATAAAGCATTTTCTTGTTCCTCCTCCTCTGTTCTGAGATGGGGTAATATATTCTGGGCCTGATGTAGATATTTTGTTGTTAAAAGTAGGTGTTTGCAATGAATGCACAATTAGCGTGTGATGACCTATTTATAAGAGTACCCAGCATTTATTATGTGTGTGTACAGACCTCCATCAGACCCGATGGGATGTGGTTGCCAGTCCAATTGCCAGTATTTCGAAAATGAGGCGGCTGCCAGCTGAATAGTGGCTTCAAATGTCGGCAAATAAAAAAAATGGCTAATGGGAACGTGTACTTATTTCAACCCGTTACCAATACCGACAGGCTGTGGCAGGCTCAGGTTAGGGTTAGACATGGAGAAGGGACGTTAGTAAGTGTTAGGCTTTAAGAAGGGAGGGTTAGGGTTTAGGGCTTAAGGGAAATGTTAGGTTTAGGCTGTGGGACATGGAGGGTTAGGGCTCAATAAGGGAAGGTCAGGGTTAGGCTGCTGGAAACAGAGGCTTAGGGAAGGGTTAAGGGTAGGGCTAGCATGCACATGCTTACCTGTCGCCAGGAATCGCAACACTGCTGCTGTTCAAAATGGAGACTGTCGTCAATCGCAAAACAGAGCCTTGTACCGCCAAACCATACCCAGACCAAAGCAGCTTCCCGTCAACACGGTCAGAGGCATATTACTTATGTGTTTTTTAACTCAACATCGCACATAACTAACCAGCTCATTGTCACAGCTGCCCTTTGATCTAAAGGTGGTTTTGGTGCAAATATGTGCAACTCATAATCACGCACATAGGCGTGCAGGTATTTTGGGCCTGGGCAATGCGAAAAAAAAGTTTGCTCACTCTAAAACCCATTATGTCCTCACAACTCTACATGAGGCTGTCTATGCCTTTGCCAATAACGGAATATCACCCCTAGTAGTGGATATTTAAAAATGGCGTTATGGACAATTAGAAGTGGTGGTATAGAGACATAGGACCTAACTCACTCTTCCAGGAAAAGGAAACTCCGCATAGACATTGCCTCTTCCCGCCACCCTCAAGAGTGAGTTAGGTGCGGACAGATTCACACCTAACTCATTCGTCCTGCCCTTAACCCGCCCACCGTTTTTAGGTACCTTATGGCTTACTACCTCAACTAACTGTGCAAAGTTTCCTTCTTAAGAAGGAAACTATGCACCGACAATGCCTCTTCCCGCACTCCCCGGTTAATCTAATCCCTCCCCCCTCCCACTTCTAGCTAAACACTCCCCAAGGCGGCTTAAGGTTACCTCTTTCTAACTAAACTACTCCGTTTGGTCTTTAAAGACCGCATGGAGGCAATCTACATACCTAACTGATATACAGAAATATACAGCTTTTCAATAAACTCCGTGGGAGAAGTGGTGGCATATCATACTCCCGTATACCCCTCACATCCAGCCCTGACCCCTAATGTTAGAATTTGCAATCTAGCAAATCATTTTGTTTACCTCTGTGGTATATAACATAGACAATAAATGCTGTATAAGAAAAGCTGCTTAGTACTAAGGGCAAATAACACATCTCCAACTGGTCATCAGCAGCTTTAGATTATTTTGTGTTTTCTTAAAATGCCAAGGTCATAAAACACAATAAAGAGCCTGTAGGATCTCTGCCAGTCTCACGCAGGTGACAGGTGTAGTGGCTGTTCCACCATCTGTCATTACAAAAACAACATCTTCCTCCAGTTACAGAAATGCAAGAAGAGTGAACTCTAACTGCGGAGGGCATGAAAGATGCATATATTACACATGTGACACATTACACCTACTATGGCTGCAAAGATGACATCAGAGGACTTCAGCATTGTACCTCATGGTGCCAAGTCAAGAGAAACATGTTCTCACTTTGGTAAAACATTATTGGACTGAAGAGGGGGCAGATATAAAGGGGCTAATCCTGACGCCCTTCGGTACACAGTCACAGTGCCAGTTGCGCGACAGAATGGACCGGCACAATTGCGTGTGGTTTCTGAGCATTAACGGTGCAAAATCATGCTTAAGATACGCCATTGCGTGTACATTCATCTCTGGATCATCACCTAAACGGGAAGTCAGGAGGGACATAAATCCGCAGAATCTGTCAGTATTGTCGCTGTATGCAATTGTTTCTTCATTCAGTTACACCCCTTTAAACATTAAAACATGATTTGTCCAGGGGCTTATTATCACCTTGTGCTGTTACCCCTAATTCTGGATCAGTCCTGATGAGGCTGATGAGCTGTGGCTGTTAATAGGACCAAAATTGCATTAATTTTGTGTGTGTGCCTCTTTTAGGACCAGATCCAGACCCCCGCACGCTTTCTGTATGTAGGCCCCTCACGCCTTCTGTATGTAGGCCCCGCACGCTTTCTGTATGTAGGCCCCGCACGCTTTCTGTATGTAGGCCCCGCATGCCTTCTGTATGTAGGCCTATGCTGCCATAAGCCTGCCTTATGACCACTGATCCACATGAGTGTGGGATACCACTTTAGCGGGCGGAGGGTAAGCACAGCCCAATTCTTCGGAAATGGCATTGGGCCGGATCCAGAACTATGTCCGTCTTCCATAGACAGACGTAATTCAATACACAATAGCTACTGCGCATGCATAATAGCTATAACAATAGCTACTGCGCATGCGTAATAGCTATTGTACGTAATCTGTGTATCGTTTTGATACGTAGATTGCGTATATGCGGTCTATTGAATTACCTCCGTCTATGGAAGACGGACGTAGTTCTGGATCTACCCCATTGTTTGAAGTTGCGCCCATTAATCAAAGCAGACCACCAGTGGCCTAATGTACCTAACTCTGGACCCGGTCCTTATTAGCAAATATAACTCTAAATCAGTTAGGATTTTATAACAGAAAAAAGCATTTTATTGTATCTATTATTTTTATATTTCATTTTTAACTGAAGTGAGTTTAGGCTCACAATTCCACTGTGCTTGTGCATAAGACATTATTATAAACAGCGATATCTGCATTCACGTATTGTGCTAGTGTTTTCATTGATAATGGAGAGGAATGGGTATGACACTATGGGATGGGATAACACTAGTTACAACCATATCATTTAAATATATAGGCAGGGTTGCCTATTTTTCAGTGCTTCCCTCCTGGAGAGAAACTATAGATGCTTGCATGGGGCGGGGCTAGATGATGCCCAAGACCCCGCCCCCTGACACTCAATGCCATTTTTCTTAGTATTACTAGGAATGGGGGCGGGGCTTGATGACGCCTATCGCGTCAAGGTCTGCCCTCACCCTAGAAACACTAGGAATACTAGTATTGCTAGGCAGAGGGGCAGGACTTGAGGCTGTGATTTACACAAAACCACGAGCTCAAGCTCACTGCGCGAGATTTGCAGGCTCTACCGGAATTCTGGGAGAACTGCCTGAATTTCGGGAGTCTCCCGGATATTGCGGGAGAGTCGGCAACCCTGTTGCTAGGAAAGGTACCAGAGGTCGAGAATAAGAGGAAAACAGATGGCAAAACCCTGAAAATCAGCATTTTGTTGTGAAGGTGTAACCTGTTTCCCTCTTACTTACATGGGGCCTGATCCAGACTTAAGATCATTTTACGTATGCAAGCGTACGTAAGTTACACACTACTAAGGATAATGCCCTCCCCCGGGAACTCCCCTCTCACATACTTAAGTCAGCTGACTTATGTGTTCAAAACCTGCCTTAACTTTTCCTTGCGTATCTCTGGTCGCACGTAACGTTTTGTCATACGTAAGTGCCTAACCCCGCCCATACTGTACAATTTAGATGCCTCCCTCCGCCCACAATATGCATAATCAGCTTGCGTAGGGATGTCACACCCTATCGTACGGAGTTACGTACAAGTTACGTACGATCTGAGTTACGATGCATAACATCTGTCACGCACATGCGCAGTGTGTTCCCGCAGCCACATTGACGCATGCCGCATGTGTAAGTTGGCTGTCGTTAAGTCTGGATCAGGTCCATAAATACATTTTGACTTCTAGGGCCAAATTTACTAAGCTTAAGGATTGGAAAAGTGGAGATGTTGCCCATAGCAACCAATCAGATTTTAGCTGACATTCTCAAGTATGTAAAAAGAAAGTGAGAGCTAGAATTTGATTGGTTGCTATAGGCAACATCTCCACTTTCCCAAACCCGCAGTTTAGTAAACCTGGCCCCTAGACTTTGACATATGGTAACTTGCAGAGGGATTACTATTTTCATGGATAAAAAGCTAAACATGTGATAAATGTAAATAAATGTAAATATAAAACTCTTTATGAACCTGCTAAATAGCTGCAGTTACAGGATCAATAATACAATTGAATGCTGCCAGTCCCTGAATGAGCATGTAATCATTTTTGCATTTGGCAGGTTGAATAGATATTATTGTAGGTGTCGCTCCTGATTGAAGGTGAAATATGGGTCACTAATAATGACTAGTGAAAGGCTGAGTTAGTTTTCACACCAGAAACTTTTCTGAACTGTGCTATTGTAGGATAAGCTGTAGCTTCCGGCATGGGAGCCTCACAAAGCATTTCTATCTCTCTCTCTGTTCAGTCTTCTATCCAGCCCCGGGCAGTTCCCAAGCTCTGCCCCTAGACATCACCCCTGCCCTGGAATCTCTCTGACATATCCCCTCCCATATAGCTTTACAGATGACTGGCTTGTGTGCTTTATTGTGGAAAAGGAATCCTGATACTCATCTAGGGTTACTTGTTACAGAGATTTAGCTAGGGAGATCTGTAGCTCTTCACTCTTAAGGGCCAGATTTACTAAGCTGCAGGAAAGGAAAAGTGGAGATGTTGCCCATAGCAACCAATTGGATTCTAGCTGATATTTTCTTGTATGTAATAGGAAAGTGAGAGCTAGAATCTGGGTTGGTTGCTATGGGCAACATCTCCACCTGTCATTTGCCGCAGCTTAGTAAATCTAGCCCTTAAGGTTCTTTTCCTACCCATAACTATAACAACAGCATTGCACAACTATAAATACATGCACAGCAATGAAGGGTTTTCTACTATTGATTTCTTGAATTGCTAGATCATTATACAGCTGTGCAGACAATATAATAGACTCAACCCACACTGTACAGTAGGAAAGTTACACATTACAGGAGTGCAGAGGAAATGGCAATATACATACAAACACATACAAAGCAGAAATATAAATAATAATAATTACTCTATTTTGAAAGGCAGCCTTTCAAGATTTTTTTATTGAGAATGGGTAAGTAGAGAGGTAACACTGTGTTGGGTCCATTGCTATTCTCTATTTATACAACTTCCCTTGGAGAGCTAATAAAGTCATTTGGATTTCAGTATCATCTCTATGCAGATGATACGCAAATCTACCTATCCACCCCTGATCTCTCACCTACTGTGTTGGCCCGTGTCACTGATTGCCTCTCTGCCATTTCTTCTTGCATATCCTCCCGTCATCTCAAACGTAATCTATCTAAAACTGAACTAATAATATTTCCTTAATCTATCTAAAACTAAACTAATAATATTTCCACCTGTGAATAAAAGCTACCCACCTGGCCTCTCTATCTCTGTCGACAACACTGAAATAATCCCTACTCCTAAAGCTCGGTGCTTAGGTGTTACCCTTGACTTTGAACTGTCCTTTGTTTCCCACATACAATCTGTCTCTAAATCCTGCTACATACATCTAAAAAACATTTCCAGAATAGGCAAATATTTCACACAAGACACTGCAAAAACTTTCATTCATGCACTAATCATCTCCCGCATTGATTATTGTAACGCTCTCCTTATTGGACTCCCACATTATAGAATTACCCCACTACAGTCTATATTACATGCAGCTGCTAGACTGATTTTTCTTGCCAAATGCTCTTCAAGAGCTTTTCCAATCTACCAGTCTCTACATTGGTTACCTGTATTTTACAGAATCAACTACAAGATAATTTTGCTAACCTACAAGGCCATCAATATGACTGCACCTGCATACATATCCTCACTCATCTCAAGATATATCCCAGCTCGTGTTCTTAGATCCTCACAGGACTTACAGCTCTCCTCCACACTAAACAAATGCTCTGACTCCTGGTTACAGGACTTCTCCCGGGCCACCCACTCTCTGGAATAACCTTCCTCACCCACTAAGACAATCCTCTACTCTCCAAACTTTCAAACGCTCCCTCAAAACTCACCTCTTCAGACAAGCGTACCAAATTTCACAACCTATATAACATTTGTCTACACTATTATTTACAACAACATTATTATATGACCATCACTTCATGATTAAACCAAACTTCTTCTCTTTCATTCTATACTAAAATTCCCCTTATTTCTGTTAGTAACACTGCTGTGTGACTGGATCATACAGAGCACTGAGCACTTTAACCATGCAAGCTGGCTGGTCCACTGTGTGATTATATAGCACTTTCCCTTATGTATCAATCCCTAATATCCTATGGAGTGTAAGCCTGTGGCAGGGCCCTCATACCCACCCAGTCTGTTACCACCCAGTCCTGTTATAATGATTGTTAAAATTGTAAAGCGCTACGTAATCTGTTGGCGCTATATAAAAACCTGTTAATAAATAAAATAACACTCTCCGGGAACTTTTAGGGCTAGGCTCTGGGAAAGGGAGGTAGAGGGTAATAGAAGGGGAGGGTTAGGGTCAGTCTGTGGGAAAAGGAGTCTTAGGGTTAGGCTACGGGAAAGGGGAATCTTAGGGTTAGGCTGCGGGTAGGAGAGTCTTAGGATTAGGCTGCGGGGAAGGGAGTCTTATGGTTAGGCTGCAGGGAAGGGAGTGTTAGGGATAGGCTACAGGAAAGGGACTCTTTGGGTTAGGCTTTGGGGAGGGGAGGGTTAGGCTGCGGGGATGATAGAGTTAGGGTTAGGGTAATGGAAGTAGAGGGTTAGGGTCATGGAAAGGGAGGGTTAGCAATCACAAGGCAAAAGCAATTGAATTCCCAGCCAATTTGGAACTGGCTGGGAGAGAACGCCCCTTTCAAAAAAGGGCCGTTCGCAGCGGCGGCGCACTACATGTGGGGTTGTAGATCACCAATTCTGTACGCTAGACTCTGCAGCGGAGCCTACCATACGTCAATAAGCCTTAACTGTGAATCCTGTCCAATGTCATTAGCTGACATCTTAGCGCTATCCTTTAACGGAATAGGACGGAAAGAGGGGCTGCAGCTTGCTTTCAGCCTCTGCCAATGTATTTATAAACTGCACAGTTTAAGCTGTCAGCCTCTGACAGCTTTCTGTGCACAGGCAGAACAGACAGCGGGCGTAATGTTTGAAACAGCAGCCAGTCTGTGCATGGTGTAGACGAGACAGCTGTTCTCCACATGTGCATTAAAGATGCGGCCTCTACGTAGGAGCAGAGCAGTGGTCATGCTGTGGATGTGCCAAGTGGACAGTGGAGTGGGTTGCCTTACTCCGCATACAAAACCTGCCGGGACCCATGGATGTGAGCAAAGGGAAACTCAGTTGTAGACATTTCAGCTTTAGGTAACAGTTTTTAAGCATCTACTTATAAATGCTTATAGATGAATGCTGAGAAACTGGTTTTATGAAAGATGCCAAGATCACGTATATTTCAAAATAAATTAGTTTTTGTTTTTTGTTATTTCTTCTTATATTGCATAAATTCTTTGACAAAGTATAACCATTAACATAAAACAGCACTATAAACATGCTGCTTGAAGGTTTTACAGCATATTTTGTACCACTTGACCGCATTATGAATGTATGCAGAAAACTTAATTTCACCTCTGTTCTTTTTACATCTCACTCTGGATCTTACCCAGTATCTTAGGGTACTAGAAAATGTAATCTCAGGTAGGCTTGTTGTAGATCAGATCAGATCTATGGTAGATATATGTTGTTATGTCTTTATATAATCAAATCTGCTTGCAAGATGGTATTTCTATTGAGTGTCGTTCTCATAAATGTAAGAAGCCCGGCCAAACAGTTTTTTTTTTCTTTTTGTAGATCAGACAACCTCCTCCCAACCTAATCCCCTGCTGTTACCTTCCTCTGCTGGTAACGGTCACTGGTCTTAGCTGTCACATAGACTTTACTTGTACACTAGGGTTTAGATAGCACTTGGAAACTGCCAGGGAGGACTATTCTTTAATCAAATGTTTAAAAGAGACGTAGCAAATTATGGGAAACAGTGACACTGATTGAGAATGGATTATTTTGAGAATATTTTTTCTCCTCTTTGTGGAAACAATAAGTTGCCTTGTTTATATGTCTGTACCTGGCATATGTTAAAATAAATGCTTGTGGCAATTTAAGTGAATGGAGGGTGGGTCAGCAATACAACTGTATCAAGAACATGGGCAGATTATGAGGGTGACTGCAATGGGCATGTCATTGTGTCCTGTGGATTTACCATTAGACACATGAGGTGACACAATGGCAGGAGGACAACCTCTATGTGACCTTCCACCCCAGGCCGGCGACAGGGGGGACATCTGTGATGGGCCCCAAGGTTCAGAGGGACCCCTGCAATACACTACTGAGGAGTGATGGGGCCCCCAAATATATAAGTGTACCCAACCCCAAGATTTCTGTTGCCAGGCCTGGTCCACTCACGCACTTCTGGGTCACAGAGATACCCTGGCAGAGTCCAGTTCCTGACCCCAATAAATGATCGATCTATCTATCTATCTATCTATCTATCTATCTATCTATCTATCTATCTATCACCTTATAAGGCATAAAAAGGACCATAATGGGCCATATATTGATTGTGTTTCAATCAGGGATACATAACTTTATACAACAGGACTCATGAGAAAGAGAGTATGTATATGTATGTATTTGTATGTATATATAAGTGAATGTAATTAGTGGGATGTATACAGTCTGTCTCTGTCAGTGATACATAACTATATATAACAGGACTCATATGATGAATATGAATGATATATATATGAGAGAGAGAGTACGTGAATGTATATATGGGGTGTGTGTGTGGTCCCCTTGAACTAACTATAGCCACACCCTACATTAAGTTTTCTGACTCTAACGGCGTTCATATGAATAAGAAACACAGTTGGTGATTCCAGTGGACAAGTGTGTGTGTGTGTGTGTGTGTGTGTGTGTGTGATTATTGGGATGTATACAGTCTGTCTCTGTCAGTGATACATATCTATATATAACAGGACTCATATGATGATACATATGAAAGAGAGAGTATGTATAAATGTATGTATATATGTATGTATGTATGTGTTAATGTAATTAGTGGGATGTATACAGTCTGTCTCTGTCAGTGATACATAGATACATAACTATATAACAGGACTCATATGACACATCTCGCCATGGAGGCGGGCGGGAGTCAGGGTTAAGCCGGCTGCTCGTCCCCGTGTCTCAGGCGTCTCGGCCGGGAAGTGGGGGCGGAGACATCGCAACTTCAAGTCCCTCATCCCGAAATCCCGGAGCCGGCCTCCTCATTCACCTCCCCCGCAGCCGCCGAGCACCTCCCCGGGCTGTAGGTCAGAAGAAGCAACAGCAGGAGCCGGGACCGCTGGTGGCTACGTTGCTTTTCCACGGGACCCCCCCCCCCATTTTGGGGAGTGGTTGTCATGGTAACCGAGGGCGGCTGCAGGCCGGAGACAGTACCCCAGCACCGGGGAGGAGGGAGCTGCTACTGACCCTGCTGGAGCTTCAGTACATAGAGAGACGAGAAAGAAAGCCTGCGGGAGCACTGAGGAGAGGGGCTGAACATCTCCCAGAATGGAGGACGGGTTCCCCAGCTACAACAGCAGCCTCTACGATACCACCTCTCTCTTCCACTTCTGCAATGGTGAGCATGTGGTGCTGCTTGGCATCAGGGGCACTTGCCCCCATATTGGGCTGGGTCACTGGAACCCCTGCCCTTTTCCTGCCATGCTGAGCCTGGACTCACTGGATAAAATGTGCCAGGCATCCCCAGGAGTTGCCAAACCTCTTGGTGATTTGCCAGTGGGTTACACACAACCTGTTAGGTACCACCCATCCCCCTAGCAACTCCATAGCTTTGCCACATTTTTGCGCACATGTATGCATTTTACCCTCTGCCTACATGGCAGAGGGTCAGCAGCCGGTCTCTGGCACACAGGTCATGTTAGGGTGGCAGTAGCTGTGGCACTGTAAGTCCCAGCAAGGCAACCCCTTACCAAAGTTTTAATTTGTAGCTCAATCACAGGGTGGTCCTATAATGGCTTACCCCCTGTTTCTTGTTATAGAGAGAAGTACCCCTACAGTAAATTAGATGATTACTCTTTTTTTTAAATATGGGGCATCTCTCCATATTGGGCTGGATCCAGAATTAAGAGGGAGGTTACACCTGGGCAAAACCATGTTGATTGCAGGAGAAGTCAAGTTAATTGTATTCTTTGTACGCAGGGATATATCTTTGAATTGCTTTCTGCGCACAGATACTGACCAGCTTTACTTTTACACTGTTGTTTAGACTTGGGATGGGAAACATCACCTCTCAACTCTAATACTGTTGCAACAGATGAAATATGACTCCCCTGAAATCAACATGGTTTAGCCCAGGAGTTACTTTCCTTTCTAAGCTCCTTCTTAAGTCTGGATCCAGCCCATTGTCTTTTCTCTGTTTAATAGTATGTGAAATATCTGTTTTCTCTTGTTTCAGTGTATAGAGTTCAGATAACCTTTTACTTTGAATCATACTGTGAAAATATATACACTGTTGTGTGTTTGTGTGGGGTTTCAGCAATGATGTAAATGGATTTGTTGCCAAACATTGGCACAAAGACTGTATGATCTTTTGGCAGACATGCCAGTAGTCATTATCTGGTAACAATTTTTTTTTCCCTATGCTCAGCTGTGTATATTGCATTTGAGAATCTGCTCTCATTTTGTGCCAAGAATTCACACAGTCACGGATTTGTGGGATATCAAAACTCAGACTCGATGTCTGTGAGCAGAGATGGTAGCTTCTGTTGTGGCATGATGCCCCAAGGAGTTATTAGACCCTGACTCTTGTTTCACATCAGTGTGAAGTTAGCAGGTTCAGGTTGTTGTGCTGAAGTAAGTGATGGTACTGATTGATTGCATTTCCTACAAGTGTGTTGCATAGATGTGGACGTGTGTTTATTAATAGTTCACAATAACTTTGGCACTTTATGTATGCATTACTAATTAGTGACGGGTGTGTCGTAGGTCTTGCTTTTGAAATACACTCTATTATAAATGAGACTGGTCAAACTAGCCTGTAAACGATTAATAGTGTTGTCTTTTAATTTGATTCTGAGAACACAGTGTAAATGGCCTATGAAAAGATGTCAAAGTTGTGGTAATCACTCATCAGGTTGGCATGCATAAGCTATTTTTCTGTTTTACGGTTGACTTTTACCACTGCCTAGTCCATACAAAGGTGTTTACCATTCCTCTTGATAGATGAGAGGGATGGGGTGTTTCCCATGAATATTCAGCTAAGCACAAAGCATTAAAACTTCTGTGTGTCATACTTTATAATTATGTCCCAGGTCTGGATCGTCACAAGAGTCTTTTACAAAATCTATCAGGCCTAAGCAAAGGCACAAGTTATGATGTAGTTGAACAGTGAAATCCTCTTACCGTCTGCTCTTAAACACTTGATGGTAAAATGTACAGAATAATATTAGGATTATCCAGCCTAGAGTGTAGCTGGAGAGATGGAGAGGAAAGTTTATCCAACGCCTTCCTGTGTATGTTTTCTATGGCGAGGACTTCAGTGAATCTGCCGTCAGTCTGTGAATCATGCCTGCATTTTACTTGGATGAGTTGGGGGTAGGGGATTTGAATCGACAGATTAGGATCCCGTATTATTTATTGTTTGAACCATAAAAACCAATATAGATTGGAGAAAGGAACTTCTTTAAACTGGAATTGAGGTGAGCATAGAGGTGAATGACTGATGGGTAAAGTAAACAAACCAGTCTCTTTAACCCTTGCAGCTTGTTACAGAAACACACTGTGCTTTATTTAGACTTCTGAATAGTGGGCGCTTTCCAATTGCCTGTTTTTTTTTTACTCCGGGTCTCTGATGGTGGTGCCTTACACCCACCTCCCTATCCAGACCGATGATCAGTCCCCATGTTACATTAGAATATATCGGCTGTCTAAACACAGGGGTCAGGACTAGGAAGTCCATGAAAGCAAAGGGCGGATAGGTAACTTAAAGTGGCCCTGGAGAAGAAATCTGCAAGAGGCCAGATTTGGGTGGGATAAATTATAGAGGAAGTTCAGGAGCCCCATAGCAAGGAGGTGGGGCATGGGTCTGGAGGGGGCGGAGCTCGGAGGCACTGGGGCGGGACCGCTACCTAATAGAAGCGGGCAGAGGCTGACCACTTAAAACAGTGCTTGGTACTCCATGTATGAGTGTTGAGCGTTGTTTATAAATACAGCGAGCGGCAGAGCTTTATAAACAGTGCTCAGCACTCATACATAGAGGCCTGAGCGCCTCGCGGCGCACTCTGCAGAATTACTCTGATGTGATCTTAGGTTATGCTAGTGTCATTTGCAGAGCGCATCGCGAGGGAGAGAGCTGGAGGGAGAGCAAAGGTAATTGTGCTGCGACGTGATTGGAATGGATGGATGTGAGGGCTGGACATGCACGGGGAACAAAGGTTGGGTGGGCAGGGGTTCAGTGCGGGCATCCCCTGTATAAGACGCACCCAGTTTTTAGACCCCAAATTTTTCTAAAAATTTTTTGTCTTATACTTGGGGAAATACGGTAATATGCACATAGTGACCTCTGATGTGTACAGACATCGTTTTAGTGACCACTACCCATTACTGTGTCAATATCCTAATGTTTTTAAAAGAAAAAAGCTTAAGCTTATGCCTCTAGAGGCCATCGGCCTACCGGAAAAATTCCCTGTAAGTCCTATGGCCAGTCGCCCCTGCCTGGTGCTCACATAGGAGGCTGGATACAGTAGGGATCTGGTATTGTTTCCCGGCTGGCATTAAAATCTGTACATGTTATAAACAGAACTATGGCTCAAGTCCACTGTGCCTTGATCTCCATGGTGAATTGATTGATTGTTCTTGAGAGCCAGTTGCATACATTGTTGCTGTCTCATCTGAATTTTCCGGGAAGACCCTCGAAAATTTGGTCATTGCTCCTGGAATCCCAAGAGAGTCAGCAAATATCCCTGGATCTGGGCTAGAGGCAAGTGTTTTAATGCAAGTTACTGCCTCAAGCCCAGAGTGTTACTAAGGATGGGTGGGGCTTGACAGCATCAAGTCCCGCCCCATCCTTAGTAACCCTATAAACGGCATCTTTGATTAAGCAGAGGTGGAGCTTCAAGCATGATTTGCATAAGCCATGCCCTCAATCCCCGCCTCCACGTTGCCGTCTTTTGTTTCTCCAGGAAGGGAAAAACAGGAAGTTAGCAACTATGGTTGCATGTTGCCTAGTTTGCACCCTGCTTTCAGTCAATCCACAGCTTTTTAAAGAATTAAAATATTTTTTAACATACTTATCCCAACGGAAGGGGAAAACTGTTGGTGCATACACATGATGATGATACAATTTGCAATTACAACCCAAGCAGAGACTGAGTCTTATGGTGCCCATTGCTCCATCAAGACCACGCAAACCAACTTAACAAGGAAAGAGGCAGTATGAAGGAAAATGACCCACCCTTCCAAGAGGAAACCGGAGCCTTGTCCAGAAGACTGTCTGGACAAGTCATTTTTCTTGAATACTGATGAGTATTTTGCTCTACCCCAGTGGTTCTCAACCCTGTCCTCAAGTACCACTGACGGTCCAAGTTTTTTAAATCTCCTTACTGGAGGTGAGCTCATAACTGGCAGTTACATTTTGAAAGCTCCACAGATTTTTGCAGGGAGACCTACAAAACATGGACCATTAGTGGTGTTTGAGGACGGGGTTGAGAACCCCTGCTCTACCCTTTAGGGCACACATGCTAATCATACGGGTACTGGTACAGGGCGGACCATATGCCATTTGATAATTTTACATAAAAGGGGCAGTGTAGTTTCGATGTTGAACCAAACATAAAATCTGGGCATGTTTACAGCTTGTACAAAATCCATAGTTAATAAATTTGCAGTTTTCTACTTCATACATTAAGAATAAACATATTATTATATAGCACAAATTTGAACATGGAGAAACAGCAGGTGTATACTTATTTACTCACTAGAGGGTGGCTTGTGAGACATAAAGAGGCATTGCATTACTTTTCTTGGTGGACCTTCTGATGGGAAGATTGGCAACCAACATCAATCACAATCCAGCTCATGGAAACAGCCCTATAGCTTAATTGCATGCTTTATTAAGTGCATTGTGTTTATGTACAGCTCAGCACACTGATGTAAGGCATTTTATGAATGCTTGTTCCTGGATGGCTCCTGTAATCAGCCTGGGTTTGGAATAAAGAAGGAGCTTGTTAAAAGATGCAATAGGAATTATATTTCACTGGAGGTTGGGCAGAGAGTAAGGTGTCAATAGCTGCAGGTATAGGGTTTCTTGAATAGAAAATGATCCATGTAATTTTAATCACACAGGTGGCAGCTTAATTAGACTATTCCTCACTTGGTCACCAATAGGGTCGCCGTGTCACATTGTCCATCCTATTGTTAAGGGCTTACCTGTCCCCAGTGCTCTCCTAGCCAGCAGCTCTAAGCTCCTTCTGTTGCTGTGTAAGTACCTTCATGAATCCTCACTCTTGGAATCCTGAAGATACTGACGGCGTTTGAAAAGGTGCCGGCGATCAAAGGACAGGTAACATAGAAAGTGACGGCAGATAAGAGCCACATGGCCCATCCAGTCTGTACAGTTGTTTATTTAAAACTATACTGACCCTAGACCCTATTTACGCTCAGTTTAAGTTTGCGTTTTAGGATTTTCTTATATTTATCCCAAACATGTTTAAATTGCTCTACTGTGTTACCTTTACCCCCTCAGATGGAAGGTTATTAACTATCCTTTCAATGAAGCTATTTGTTTCACATATCCTCTAAACCTTAAAGTTTATATGTGTGCCCTTGTGTTCTACTACATGTCCCCCTCCTGTACCTGGTTACACCCCTTACTGTATGTGAAAGCTGCTATCCTATCCCCCCCATCACTTCTCTGCTCCAAGCTATACATGTTTAGTCCCTAGGATATTTTTGTAAACATCAAAGTTTCTGTCTGCAGAACTGTCACGGTTACTGACAATCTTACATCATATGGAACGTCCGTATTACTTAGATTGTTATTAAATTAAAAATTTCACTACGTCTTTGCAGTTTCTAGCCATTTCTGAAGCTTATTAGGCTATATCATAGGGACAGGACGGCCCCAGGTAATCATTTCAGGCGTCAGAAGAGACACTTATTATTATTCACACAAGCGCTAGGAAAGTGGGTAATAATCATGTGTTGGGCATTAGAACAGGTGGTTGCTCCTGTCAGTCCAGGTCACCAGATGGGAATGTAAAAATTGATTTATCCATATTTTAAGACCTTAATCTCTTGGAACCCCAAGTCCACATAGTAAATTAACAACTAATCAATGTGAATGAGATCTTAAGGGATGGTCTAAAATAACCCAATTATTCCATGAGATTACTGCTGAAATTCAGATATAACATAAAGTATAGTTTACAATGGTTTACAACTTGAAAGTACTAAAATATATTGTAAGGACTTCCTGATATATCTATCTCGCTCTCGCTCGCTATCTCTTTCTCTCTCTCGTTAGATGGATACAGTGCTTTTTTTTGTCATAGAACGCAGTAGAACGGAGTTCCGGCACCTTTTTTCGACAGGTTTTCCAAGTTTTAAAAGTTGCAGTGGCAAAATCATTAAAGCGGTGCATGCGGCTGCTTGTGTGTCGAGTTCAGTGCATGTGTACTTCGTCCATGCTGGTTGTGATGGCACTGCTCGGCTTGAGTTGATGTGAGTTCCGGCACCTTTTTTCTTACAAAAAAAGCACTGGATGGATAGATTGATCTATCTAAGCATTGATGGACGCGGATCAATGCGTAAAATTCAAGCTATGGCTCTGGAAACGTAAGTGTCCAGAACTACTGCTAATAGAGAGTAGTGACGGGGGTGTAAACTCCCCTCTACCATGCATAATTTCAGACCCCGCAAAGTGTGCAGGAGTCTGACTCTGGCCCACCTTGTGTATGTGACATATGCATCCTGTTCCGCTCCGCCACATCCGTTACAGCATTACGGTAGTCTGGTTCTGTAGGATTCTGGTCCGGTATTGGAAGTGCACTATTTGTGCAAGAGCATTGGAAAAATGCATTTATTTTCCGCTCCCTTGTGCGGAGTCCTGTATGAGGAAGGACCGTGTGGAACGCGGGCCGTTTGGGAAGGACGCTGTATGCGTATCTTGGAACAAATTTGCAGGAAAAAGCCAAGTCTTGCCAAGGACATTCTCCTGTTAATCAGGAATGATGTTCAATAAATGATCAGCCCTCCCAAGTAAAACGTTTTAGCAGTAATTGCAATTTCGGTATTGGCTGCGGCTATTGATTACACAAACGGATCACTCTGCATTATTAGTGATGAGCTCAGCCCAGGAAAAATGTCTCCGTAATTGACAGTGGTTATAAATCGCCCGTTGCAGATTCTGGCGCATGGTTGACCTTAGTTCTGGTTGTAGTGTGAGTAAGCGTGGGACGCTGTCCTCTGATAAAACACATATGTACTCCTATCCGGTGTGAACATGTGATGCTTTTTGCTGTGTGACTCACTGCAGGTCTGTTGGCAGGGATTTCAATGCAAGCTGTGCCCTGTAATTTATTTTAGCTGTGTAGTACATGAGTGACTCAAAGAGTGCTGCTAAACATCACTGGTTCTCACAGATTTCTACTGACTCGCGCCCCAGCTGCATTTAATGCCCCACACACCGTCTAAGCAATGGAGACCCATTACGACCATAAGTTATGATTGGATAGTGTGTACGGTGCATATTTCATATATTGGACCTGGATATATGGGGTCGTGTTCAGGGAACCGTGCTCACGGCGAGTTGTGTGCATATTTTTAGGTACGTTTCAACTGTGAATGCATAATAAGGTTATTTTTTTTTACGTACTTCACGTAGACTATATGCGCGTAAGTCACTTACAGATGGACTTGTGAATCGCACTTGGGTGCATACAAGGCATTTAAATGAAGGGAAGTGGGTGCTACTATCATGAATCGCTACTATCATTTTGTGAATGGGTGAGTATTCCGTTATGACCGTTATCCTTCCGCCGCCTGCGATATCCCTCCACCGCACCTACGTTGCCGCTATCACCGGACCAGGAACAGGTGAGTAAACTATCTGTGCGGGATAGGGTTAGGGTCAGGCTGCAGGGGAGGAAGGGTTAGGGTCAGGCTGCAGGGGAGGGAGGGGTAGGGTCAGGCTGCAGGGGGGGAAATTCAGGATCAGGTCCATTGTCAGTCTCTGATTAGGAAATCTTCTTTCTGAAATAGAGACATCCGAAAGTTCCTTTTCGGATGTCCCTATTTCGAAAACTTTAGAATTTTTTTTTAGAATAGATGAGCATGTCATTCTGATTCGGAAATACCGTCGATGTCCTGCTGCCGCCGCTACTGCCTGACTGCAGAGAAGGGTGAGTAACCTCTCCAGGGTGCGGGGAAGTTAGGGATAGGCTGCAAGGGAGGGAGGGTTAGGGTCAGGCTGCAGGGAAGGGAGGGTTAGGGTCGGGGCAGGCTGCAGGCAGGGTTAGGGGCAGGCTGCAGGGGAGGGAGAGGTAGGGTCAGGCTGCAGGGGAGGGAGAGTTAGGGTCAGGCTGCAGGGGAGGGAGAGTTAGGGTCAGGCTGCAGGGGAGGGAGGGTTAGGGTCAGGCTGCAGGGGAGGGAGGTTTAGGGTTAGAATTAGGGAAGGGATTATTTTTACTTACCATTTACCGGAAGGTAGCTTTCGAAACTTCGTGGATCGATTGCTATGCCTTGTTAAATTCGCAGTTGACTGGGAGAAGTCAGACTTTCTAAGCGGGAGCCCACATGCACGTATGCGCATGAACATGCACACACATACATACACATATACACATATACACACACCTACATGTAAACCTGATCAGAGAGGTACTAAATCCTAGCATCAGCCAAGACTGCTCCCCTAACAATAAGTTTAATTATAAGTCGGACCAACTCTTAACATTTACTTATTCTTGTTATCAATGTTCTATATCTCTGAGAGTACTACATCTGAATATACATAGATACAATAAACATATAAAAATAAGCAGTAAACTATTGGTTTGATTGAAAGATGTAAAACAAAGCATATCAAAGCCTAACAACTTTGGATTGTTAATGTTGGAAAACAATAAAACATGGTTGATCACACTGTCTTATAGATAGCAATGCTTTACAGAATTTAAATAGCGATGTGAAAAAACTGGTTTAAAGCAAAATAAACAGTTTAAAAAAAATAAGTTTCTTCTATCCTTTTATTGAAAATATGTTGAATACAATTTTTGTAAGTTATCCTACTTAAACTCATTGTTGTAAAACTTGCTCTTTATCACTTACAGCCAAGAAGTTTCTGCCAGAGTCAGTGTTCCTGGCAGAGATCGCCAAGTGGTGCTGGGCACCTGCGGCGCAAGCTACTGGCATGAGAGCAAGTATCACAGCTCTGGGGATTTATGTCGGTTACCCAGTTCCTTAGCCAAATAGTTTGTCATCTGTAACAAGCCACAATTAGTATCTCTATCGTGTAAGTAGTGGAATGAAGCAGGTGGATCTCAAGTGAGACATTAAATCATGTCAAACCCCCAATTTGTACTCTCTTCAATAGTAAGTAAAGCCGCTTCTTGACATGGTTGTGTATTACTAGGCTTAATGGTTATAAAAGCACTCTCCTGGCTTATAATGGTTTTTTAATGACCTCCTAGTTTGTATCTATTTGTGTGCAACATTTTTTCCTGGATAACATTTTTCTTCTGTACTGTAGTAAAACTATAAAGATTACAATTCATGTTCTACTCTGGCAGGGCAGGTATGTATGTGATAAGCATATGTGTGAGGTATGTGTATGTATGTGATAAGCATATGTGTGAGGTATGTGTATGTATGTGATAAGTATATGTATGGGATATGTGTATGTATGTGATAAGCATATGTGTGAGGTATGTGTATGTGTGGGGTATGTGTATGCATGTGATAAGTATATGTATGGGGTATGTATATGCATGTGATAAGTATATGTGTGAGGCATGTGTATTTATGGGGTATGTTAAGTATATGTATGGGGGTATGTGTATGTATGTGATAAGTATATGCATGGGGTGTGTGTATGTATGGGGTATGTGCATGCATGGGGTATGTGTATGCATGTGATAAGTGTATGTATGTAGTAAGTGTATGTGTAGGGTATGTGTATGTATGTGAGAAGTGTATGAATGGAGTATGTATATGTATGTGATAAGTGCATGCATGGAATATGTGTATGTATGTAATAAGTGTATGTATGTGATAATTGTATGTATGTAATAAGTGTATGTGTATGTATGTGATAAGTGCATGCATGGGATATGTGTATGTATGTAATAAGTGTATGTATGTGATAATTGGTGTATGTGTATGTGTATGTATGTGAGAAGTGTATGAATGGAGTATGTATATGTATGGGATATGTGTATGTAGATACTGGACTTGATCAGATCTGAGCGCACATGTGAATGCGGTGTACCTGCTGTACAGGTGGATGTAAAAGTGGGAGGGGCTTGCTGCGATCCTATAGCACACACAATGGTGCCTTTGGATTGCAACCAATTACGTGGTTAATTGCCATTATTAGCGTACGGGTTCACAGGAGCTAAACGCAGCAGCTACTCGCCCAAGTAAGTTGCGCAAGAGTAGTGTTGTACGCTGTAACACTGAGGTTATGGGTAACGCGATCGCCTCTGCTGGAATGTATATGTCAGTAAATAGTAAACAATATTTTTAGAATTTTTCCTGAAATATGCATTTTATTACTGTTTGTAGAGATAAGCATAGCTATGGCAACGCCCGATCAACGATGTATAGGCGGGCGGGGCGAGCTAGTTTAATGAGGGTGGTGGGGGGGGGGGGCCAGAAGGGCGGGCTAAGTGGGCACACTGTGCTCCTGTGCGAGCGTATGGCCCCTTCCTTATGCCGGCTGAAGTTAGAGTAGCCTTCAGCCGGCGTAAGCAATGGGAAATACGCCCGCACAGGGGGAGTGTCGGGGAGAGTGGACACTCTTTAGTAAGCACAGTGCATCGGCGTAGGTCTGGATCAGGCCCATAATGCATAATATCATGGTAGCCATTTCTGACCCTTTGTAATGTCACATCCTAACACGAGGAGAGAAGTAGGTTGTGGAAAGTCGCCCCCCTGGACTTACAGTAGACCTGACCTGTGGATGGTGCATATATGTCCGGTGTTTAGCGATTTTTAATAGTCATGCGTAGTAATTTTTTTTACATAATCTAAGTATCTTTTTCTTACGTAGATTGTGTAAATGCGCCCCCCCCCAGGCGCTAAAATGTTTCGTTTTATCAGTAGTATCAATGTGAAACTACGACTCCCAGCATCCTTTTTCAGGTATCAGCTATGCTTATGCGGTTAAAGCATGCTGGGAGTTGTAGTTTGGCCACAGGTTGGACAGGCGTAGTCTAATATTTAATTACAGAGATTTTCACTAAATGCATGAATAATGTAACGTGCAGCAATGTGATAATTGTTTCTCTAAAATGTGTTTCTCCAGGAGCGAGAGAGAAGAGTTCCTGTATAAATGCAGTGATTTGCTATGGCCCGCAGCTAGTTAATTATTTATCTATCAGTATCTTGTGTGCTCTGCTGTTGCAATGTCAGTGTTGCAGAAAGTTATTTTTCCCATTAGTTGAACCCTAACCTCTGGAGAAGTCTTTGTACTTTGTTTCAATGTCCCATGGAGACTGACCGCTTAAAGCTTTTTTTTTCCTTCAACAATGCACTAGTAACACTGGTGGTTTAACCACTCCTAAAGCAAAGCAGCTAAGCACCGGATACTGATGAAGGGAGAATACTTTGCTTTTGCTTACTGCACACAGACACTGACCAGCTTCACTCTCACACTGTTATTTAGACTCGCGCTGGGAAACATCACCTCTCAACTCTAATACTGCTTGCAACAGATGTATCTGCCAGCCCTGCAATGCAACATGGTTTTCCCCAAGTGTACCTTTCCACCTTACTCTTATTTTTCAAACTCTCGATCTGATTCTTAATTCTTTAACTGCAGCCAGCGTTTTGTTTCTTATGGAGCAATACCGCTATTACTTTATAACAATTGCTCAATAAAGAGTATTATTGTTCTAAGAACCATATTTCTAAAAGGCAATAAAAATATATTGTCCAGTAACCCCTGCGGGTATTGTCCTCTCCAAAAATTCATTTATCACACAATTCTGCTTGGAAGGTTGGATATGAACGGCGTTCAGGAGGGAAGATGCTAGAGATGTGCTGTAATGTAATATTGGGTCATGGAGTTTTAGTGGAGAAGCCATTGGGCCTGATCCAGACCTACGCTCGCAAGCGATCGTACGCTGGTCGTAAGCGTAAAATCGGCAGAAAAAAACGCACTGCGCATGTGCAGAGTGACAACTTCTGGTTGTACCAAAAACCTTTTGGTAGCGGCGATTTGGGCGTCCGTATTCTTTTCGGGGCGTGTTTATATTACGAAGTTAGTACGGACTCTGGAGTTAGGGAATGTAGGCGGGGGGAGCCATTTAAATTGTACAGTATGGGCGTGCTTAGTCCGGTACGATCAGTGCGTCGCTACGAAAATTCGTACTGACGCCGGGAAGCGCGTCGCTAATTCGTACTGACGCCGGGAAAAGTTAAGGTAGGGTTCAGCCGTTGTACGGAGGTAAAGGTAAGGGGAGTGTCATGGGAGTGAAAGTTTTTATGCTGGAGCGATAATACGCTCCGCTCTCATGCGTAGGTCTGGATCAGGCCCATTGTAACACTAGCACAGCCATTCTGGCTTTATAATGCATGAAGTCTGGTTTCTGCTATTATTGTGTTATGTATAATAACTCACTAAACCTGCAAATATCATTAATAAAACACTGGAATTCACGTTTCTAGAAGGAGTCGTCATTGTTAACCTACTTGCTCTGAGTTGCACTTCCTTATGGACTGTGTGTTCTTGTGGAATGTTGTCATTCAGGGCACAATGATCTGTTGTTTGGTTTTATTTGAGGATTATGTCACAGTGTTTAAATGTCACTTTCAAATGCGCACATTTGCTCCAGATCTCTAAAGTTCAATGGAAAATCTTGTGCAACGCTTCTCAATTTGTGATATTTGGTTGTTGATATGGTGCTGTGTAGTGTAATGGAATCTCTCATAGGAACTTCACTCCCAAGTGTATGAAATATGCAAAAAATTGTTATTAAATACATGGAAGCTGGTACAGGGGTTGAAGCCACTTTAATATGCAATTTCCCCCCCCCCTGCATGGACTGGGTAACACCATATAATTACACTTGAGTGGTATGATATGAAATCTACAGTCATACACTCGGCAACATAAGATTTGAGTACTGTACACTAAGATCTGGGTTAGCCCAGTCCTTACTGTACAATTGACATAACCCCCGATTAATATGTTGCTTATAACTGAGCCAAAATGAAGCCAAAAACTCAAGAGTGTACTAGGTGGGTATTATTCCTCTGTGATTCTGGAAGTTGTGGAATAAGGCTATTATATGGTTGTCTTTGAGCTGAGCAGTATTAAGATATACTACACTACTTGATGCAAGAAGGAATTATTACTGATCACATGTTATCTCCTTTAGGTATAATGCACAGAGCACAGTCTTGAATGCTACCCGATACAAATGTGCAGTGTGTCATCACGTTGTCTATTGCATACATCTGTATAGTGCCTTGCTTATTGGGCCTGTAAGAGAGAATGGGTTTTATTTGCATTGACAAATACATGAGGAAACTGGCAAATTCTGTTCCTGGGGGTAGATTGTAAGAATGAGGGCCCTCTTGCACTGGTTAAACAGTCTGTAAAATAGAATAACAGTGGATTTCAGATAGTTAGGTGTAAATTCAGATGAAGGGTGCTGTTATGGATCTTGGCAACTTCATGGGGTGTTGGGTTTAAATTGTGTTGACAGAGGGTTTGGGAGGGGAAAGAGGGGGGTGTTCTAACCTGACACTTATACATTGTGAAAATAATGCTACCAAGGGCCAGATTTACTAAGCTACAGGAAAAAGGAACGGTAGAGATGTTGCCCATAGCAACCTGTCAGACTCTAGTTGACATTTTCTAGTATGTAATAGAGCTAAAGTCTGATGGGTTGCTATGGGACACATCTCCACTTTTCCTTTTTCACAGCTTAGTAAATGTAGCCTCAAGTGTTTGCTTGGGTGTGAAACCGGACAGTCTTTTTCTAGTATACCAAAAATAAAAAAAATAGTAGAAAATGCATTTTCATCCCTCTGTTTCAACAGTTTAGAATATGCAGCTTCCCCTTGTTTTTGTTCCTTTAAGCAAGGTCTCATTGAAGGATATTACCTACAGTGCAAAGGAAAGGGCCGGATCCAGACTTAAGAAGGAGCTTGAAATCAATACCCCTTTCACATCACCATGAAATACCCAGGATTTTCTCCAAAAACCCGGGCCTCTGCAAAATCCCGGGTATTTCGTGGAGATGTGAACGGTGCACTTCCGGTGGACCCGTGTCAGAAGACCCGGGAATTCAACCCGGGTGAAAAAAAGGGTTATTTCCGGGTCCGACACGGGTAGGGGTTCAGTATGAAAGGTGCTACCTGGGTTTTTTAACCCGGGTAGCACCTAACGCACTTTATTGGTGTAATTTTTTTTACTATTGGTCTGGCAACAAGTGTTGCCAGAGCAACGGTAAACAAATTACACATTGCTTTGACGACAGGGCAGACCCGGGTCTCTGAATTTCCCGGGTCTGCCCTGCAGTATGAAATGGGGTCTGTGACCCTGGGATCCTCTGCTGCCCCGGCAATATCCCGGGTCTGTGAACCCGGGATATTGCCGGGGCGGCGATCTGAAAGCGGTATTAGAGAGGAAAGTTACTCCTGGGCTAAACCATGGTGATTGCAGGGGAGTCGTATTTCATCTGTTGCACACAGTATTAGAGATGAGAGGTGATTTTTCCCAGTCCAAGTCTAAATAACGGTGTGATAGTAACGCTGGTCAGTATCTGTGTGCAGTAAGCAAATCAAAGATGTATCCCTGCATGCAAAGAATACAATTACCTTGACTCCCATTGAAATCAACATTGTTTAGCCCAGGTGTAACCTTGCCCTCTTAGGGCCTGATCCAGGCCTACGCTGGTGTGTGTAGCATACTATCGCCGAACGTACCACCGATGCACAGCAATAGACACTCCCCTTGTTCGTACCTAGTTTAGCATCCATACGCTCGGCAAACCCTACCCTAACGTTTGTGTTTGTTTCCGCGGCCGTCTGTACGTTCATTGCGTATTAACGATGCTTAGCACGCCCATACTGCACAATTGAAATGCCTCACCCCGCCTCTATTTCTTAACTCCAGCGTCCATACGAACTTCATACTATAAGCACGTCCCTTTGTCGGTAAAAACGCAAAGCATACGGACGCCCAAATCACTGTTTTACTACTGGAAGGTGTCACTAGGCGCATGCGCGGTGCGTTTTTTCTGCCAAATTTACGCTTACGATCAGCGTTAGCTCGCAAGCGTGCGTTGTTCTGGATCAGGCCCTTAGTGCCTGGTTTACATGCTTCTAAAGCGCCTATCTGGCTGAAATGACCTGCTGCGCATGCGTAGTAGGAAATATACGCTATCTTCGTAGCCGATCGGCAGCATTATGCCGCCTTGGGTGTTTTTAGGTAGAAGTGGGAGGGGGAAGGGCTTTAGATTAGCTGGGGACGGCCAGTGGGAGGCGGCGAGGTGCAGTGTCCGTACGGACATTGCACGGAGACATAAGGTAGCGCACTCGTAAGTGCCATAAGGTACCTAAAAACGAGGGGCAAGTTGGGGGCTGGAGGAGTGAGTTAGGTACGCATGTGCTCTCACTTAACTCACTGTTATCTGTGAATCAGGTCCTTCTTACGTCTGGATCCAGCCCTGTGACATCGCTTCCCGTTTATTTCGGTAGCTGTGTGGCGCTGTGTAAGACGGAAGGCGCCCCTGTGCCAGATAGCGTTACTACGTCAATGGATTGGACACTGATGGCCTGATCCAACGCGCACGCGAACGTGTAACATTTCTATGCATCTACTAAGCCTTTTAAAGTGTGGCATTGTTACAGCAAGTGTATTTAAGCTGCATGCATGCTAAAGAGAGAATGTTTCAAATAATGAAAGTAAGAAAAATATATTTTTAGAACATTGAATAAGAAAATAGTTATTGCATATTGTAAGAAATATTTATTTCTGTAATGACAAAGGTTATTTGCGAGCTCTATGTATGGGTTTGACTTAGACATGACCCCTGGTAGGTGCAAATGATTGCACGTATCCTGAATGTACACAAGGCAGTGTACAGATCGTGATTGGGTGCACTTGCTTGGACACACCCATCTCACGGACTATGTGCCTCCACTCCTCTCATGAAACGTCCTATATAACAAGCCGCAGGCAAATATGTGTGCTTGGGTTCTGCGTATAGGCATGTCAAGATCATGTTGAGATATGCTGCAATAGCTGACACATGCTCCCCTCTAGGTTGTGATTGTTATTACACTGTGCTTTTGTTGAAGTGCGCATACTACGCATTTCTGTTTCCTGCTTTCCATAATGGAACAATTTGCGATGGTGGGGCGGGCAGTAAGCGTGTGGGAGGGGGGAAGGTATGTATATTGTACTGTAAGGGTTTGGTTAAGCCATTATGTGCAATCCTGTTTTCTGCACTGTCCCATTTTCCATGAAGATGAGGTGAAAATTTTAAACACGGTCCTGCTGGATAGAACGGCGGATTGACAGCGGAATTCCTCCACTGTTTAGTGTTCCGAGCTCTGAAAAATTCTGGGGACCAGATTTACTAATCTTTGGGTTTGGAAAAATGGAGATGTTGCCCATAGCAACAATCAGATTCTAGCTCCCACTTTCCTATTACATACTAGAGAATGTCAGCTAAAATCTGATTGGTTGCTATGGGCAACATCTCCACTTTTCCACATCTGGCCCTTTTAGTAAATCTGGCCCTTGGGCTATTATGATGATGCTTATTATGACTCTGGAAACGTATGTAGAACTTCGGTAGAATACAGGATAAAAACAGATTCAGGCGACTGCGTAAATATCAAGGTTAATTATTCACTTTTAACTTCTAAGCATCCTTTGAAAACCTTTCGGTGTGACTTAGTGAACCGGTTTCCAGACCTCGTTGCCCATGAACAAAGCCAGCGAGTGGAATGTATTGTGTCTGCTCTGTGTACATTGTCAGTAGCGCAGGTTTACATTTGCATTTTCTTCAGGCTTTTGTGGGTATCCTGTGCTCACCATACTGCAAGTGGGATGTATCCTTTCTAAGAAGAATCCCCAATTACAACGTCTGCAGCAAGGGCTGAACACCAATCCCACGTCCCCTGTGAGTTTAGCTGGCACATTCTGTCTTACACATGTGCTCCTATAATTGATACAAAGAGCGCTAGATGGAATATGCAGACGCGTGTCATGGTAGGAGACTACTGGCCGGACTAGGGAAGCAGGTGTATGATACCGGGAGGAGGATTAATATTGGCTCTTTCTGCACCCAGCAGATCCTTTTCTTGTCCTCCCAAGGGGAATTTTCAGATCGAATTTCAAAAAGGAAGACATGCATGATGAATATTAAGTGGGTTGTCATACTAAGGAGTGACATGAGCCAGTGTAGATGATAGACAAGGGGCGTAGCTAATGAAATGAGATTAGGGCAAGGGTGCATAGGTTTAGCATACAGATAATAATAGATGGTTAGAAATATAGCTTTAGAAAATAAGGACCGGATTCACAACACCGCTAATTTTTTTTAAAACTTACGTGTCTATTTTTCTGTGATATAAATTGGAAGGGACGAGAAATAGGCCAGATAAAACGAGGATGTTCTAGTAATCATTGTGGGCAAGGGTGAGGCCATGTAATGCAATGTAATTGTGATGGAAGAGTTACATTTTGTTTATGGACACGTGACAAAGGATGTAGTTGCTGGAATGGCCTATTATTGCCGCTGATATAGCCGACAGCTTAATTAAGGCTGTATTTGTGTCGACGCTTGTTTAATAAAAAATATTTCAGTAACTGGTACAGTGTCGAATGCTGTTATTTCGACAAGGTACCCGTTCTGGTTAGGGTTTCACTACAGAACAGGTATGGTTAGGGTTAGGCTGCAGAGAGGGTTAAGGTTAGACTGCAGGACAGGGAGGCTGCGGAGAGGGAAATGGTTAAGATTAGGTTGCTAGAATGGAAAGGATAGGGCTAGGCTGCGGAGAATGGAGGGTTAAGGTTAGGCTGCGGGATGAGGATGTTTAGGATGAGGGGGGTGTTAAGGTTAGACTGTGGGAAGGGAATGGTTAGGGTTAGGAAAACCTACCTGTCGCAGCTGTGCTCTTTGCAGAGGCAGCATACAACGCTTTACGGAAGCTGCTGAAAACTGGTGGCAGATGTCGCTGTAGTGCCATAAAGTGACCTGTTGAAAGATAGAGCGTTGGGTAGTGAAATACACCCATACATCGCTGCTTTTTATACCAGGGTTTTACCAGATATGTTGCCTAACCCGATAAACGTCAGAAATTAGATGGGGACACCATGGGCTGCATTTTCCACATTACTTCCCTGAACCGAATCGAAGAAACATAACATTCACTTCCTTATGCTTCCCCTCAGTCACACCTCCTGCAAAACTCTAACTACAGTCCCTGGATAGGCGGAGCTGCTTTTGTCACATTCTTGGTATCATTTAATTAGCTTTAATAAAGGATTGCTAGAATCTAGTTGTTTTTTCGAGGGGGGGGGGGGGGGGGGGGGGGGGTGGGGGGGGGGGGGGAACAGTTCCACTCTTTATTATTAAATCGTAATATATTTTATGTGATTGTGACACGTGTGACTTGTATGGCAGAATCGACAATTTTATTACATCAGAAAAAGCTTTTCACAAGCTTAACATGACCTCCCACCTTAATAAAGTCATATCTGTCCTGCAGAAAGTCTGTAGATGATATTGGTATCTGGCCCAAGTGACAGGTGATAATTTGCAAAACTTGCTGACACTTAGTAGAACTTTGCAGGCAGAAGTTCACACTTTACTATATAGAGTGTGGCACAGAGACCTTTTGGGTTGTGTCCAGTTGCCGCACATATCTTTGTGTGCCTATTTATCTATTAACGGGTTTTTATATAACGCCGTCATATTATACAGGTACAATTTGAAACCATTATTCACATTAGTCCTTCCCCATTCGAGCACGGTCTACATTCCTTAATACACAGACTAGGGTTAACGTTTAGTCAGTAGCTATTTAACCTGCCAGCGTGATTTTGGAGTGTGGGCGGAAACGGGAGCACCTGCAGGAAACCCACACAGATGAGGGGAGAACATATAAACTCCATACTGATAAGGCCTAGTCCGGTAACGGTGGGAATTGCTGCCTCGAAATGTTACTTTTAGAAGTAGAGGCAACCGAAAACTGATTTTTGTCTGTCTCTATTTCGAAAAGGCTACCTTTTTCAAATTTGTGTAAGTATGCCATTTGGCATACATATCCATACATTTTTTTTGCAAGCCGCTGGACCCGTCGCATCGGAAGCCACCGGAGAAGTTAGTAACACTCTCCGGGGACTTTTAGGGTTAGGCTCTGGGGAAGGGAGGGTTAGGGTAATAGAAGGGGAGGGTTAGGGTAAGCTTGCAGGGAAGGGAGTCTTAGGGTTTGGCTATGAGGAGGGGAGTCTAAGGTTTAGTTTACGAGGAGGGGAGTCTTAGGGTTGGGCTGCAGGGAAAGGTTAGGGTGATGAAAGGGGAGGGTTAGGGTAAGAATTAGGGAAAGGGTTGGGGTAAAATTTTCACTTTCCATTCGGAGCTCTGTCTTCACTGGTCCAGTCATCGATTGCTTTGCCTCTGCTGGGAGAGAATGTCCCTTTCAAAAAAGGGCCGTACGTGACCCGCACCCATCTGGGAATTGAACTCCTGACCTCGGTGCTGTGAGGCAGAAGTTATAACCACTTCAGCCACTGCTACCTAAAACTACCTTTTTTTCTCTTTTGTAGCTTATATTTGTTATCAGCCATCTTTGTTTGAAGCCTACATATGTTATGTGTCACCAGTGGAAACACATTGATAATATGCATTAAGCTAGTGACCTAATAGCAGACTAAGGAGTATACTGCCCTGCTTCCTGCTTACAAGGCGCCCTGACTAATGCTCTGCTCTTATTTCAGATGACAGCGCCTCCGCCTCCAGCAGCATGGAGGTGACCGATCGCATTGCGTCACTGGAGCAGCGCGTGCAGATACAGGAGGATGAGATCCAGCTGCTGAAATCCGCCTTGGCCGACGTGGTGAGGCGACTGAACGTCTCGGAGGAGCAGCACGCCATGCAGAACCGGAAAGGACCCACCAAAGGTGCGCTCCATTGTGTAGCTTCACTTTACAGAGACAGAGGTGGTGCACAGGGTTTCACGGAATGGCCTATGGTGGGACAGTGATTGTAATGGGTGATGTCTCTAGGATACACTCTATATTGGTGGTGGTCACAAGTATATTGGAGATGGTCCCTAGGTGGAAGCTCTTGCATTGGATGATGGTCATCAGTCCTTCGTTGACAAATACAGGGCACAGTTACCAGTTTATTTTTATTATTTGTCAAATTATCTTAATCTGTGGAGATGACTGCATTATTACAACAGGGAAAGTCCAGAATATCAATAATATACATGGTTGTATATTGCAAATGGAGATGATACAGTGAATAAATGAAACAAACACTTAAAGGATGTATACAGTAGTTTTGCAAGTAAGGAAATGTTGCAGTACATCAGAGCATAAAGCATATAAGTAGTCTTGAGCACATTGTGGTGTATACTGTGTTTATAAGAGGAGAGGTTGTAGAACAAGGTTCCAAACTGGGTTCAAGAGAAAAGACTGGGAGCGCAGGGCTGTGAGGTGATAGGGTAAGCTCTAATGATGAGGTGGAATTTCGGAGACCATCTAAAGCTGAGAAGACCATGGGAGTGTCTGATGAGGGCTTGTAGGCTGTGCTTAGTGGCATGGGAACAGGGCAGTAGGTGTGTGGGGGAGGTTGGCACCAGAGGTGAAGCTAAGAGGGCAAGCAGTAGAATCTCTCTGATGTGGGGTCTCAGATGTATGAAGGGGTGGTGTGGATGGATTTGTAGGTATAGTAACTGTGATCAGTTCAGTTGTGGAGGGCACAGGGAGCCATCGTAGGGATTTGTAGTGGCACAATAATGAAGACTTAAGAAGGAGCTTGAAATTAAGGTCCTGATTCACACTTAAGAATCTTCTAAAATTAAGAACTTAAATTCACTCTTGGGCTAAACCATGTTGATTGCAGGGGAGTCATATTTCCTCTGTTACAAACAGTACTAGTGTTGAGAGGTGCTATTTCCCAGCCCAAGTCTAAATAACAGTGTAATAGTAAAGCTGGTCAGTATCTGTTTTCAGTAAGCAATTCAAAGATGTATTCATGCATGTAAAGAATACTATTAACTTGACTCCCCCTGAAATCAACATGGTTTAGCCCAGGAGTGACTTTAAGTTCTTATTTTAAGAAGCTTCTTAAGTGTGAATCAGGTCCAATAAGGCTAACTGGACTCAAGCAAAGATAGGGGAAATAAGGCTGGTTGGACAAAGAAGGAGGGGCAATAAGGCTGCCTGGGCACAGGAGGGGCATTACAGCTGGCTGGACACTCATAAAGAGGGGGCTATAAGACTGTCTGGACAAAGAGGGGGCAATAAGACTGGATGGTCACAAAGAAGGAAGGCACAATAATATCTGGACCCTAATCACAATACTCATAGCCTGGTCATTGTATGGTGCTTGTTATTAAAAAATGGTCGTAAATATCTCGTTATTGTTTGCAGACAGTTTTGAAAATGATATGGACATGTGGGCACTAGGGGCTGGATTCAGACTTAAGAAGGAGCTTGAAATTAAGGACCTGATTCACACTTAAGAAAGTTCTAAAAATAAGAACTTAAAGTTATGCCTGGGCAATATCATGTTGTTTTTGGGGGGAGTCAAGTTAATAGCATTCTTTGCATGCAGGAATATATCTTCGAATAGCTTGCTGCACATAGATACTGACCAGCTTTAGTATTACACTGTTATTTAGACATGGTCTGGAAATTATCACCTCTCAATACTAGTGCTGTTTGCAACAGATGAAATATGACTCCCCTGCAATCACCATGCCCAGGAGGGACTTTAAGGTCCTGGGCTAAACCATGTTGATTGCAGGGGAGTCATATTTCATCTGTTGCAAACAGTACTAGTGTTGAGAGGTGATATTTCCCAGCCCAAGTCTAAATAACAGTGTAATAGTAAAGCTGGTCAGTATCTGTTTTCAGTAAGCTATTCAAAGATGTATTCCTGCATGCAAAGAATACAATTAAATTGACTCCCCCTGTAAACAACATGGTTTTGCTCAGGAGTAAGTTTAGGTTCTTATTTTTAGAACTTTCTTAAGTGTGAATCAGGTCCTTAATTTCAAGTTCCTTCTTAAGTCTGAATCAGGCCCGAAATCTTTAGAATGATTTTTATTATAGCCAACTCAGTATAAATATTCCCGTATAATACAATTCTGATGTGAAAGTGGTCATTTTATTGGTTGTTCCACCAGTACCACGATGGTGATCTCGCCCTCCATTCCCCACCACCATATAGTTCCAGAGCAGATGATGACCGTGGTAGCAGAATATGTGTCGGGTGATAGTGGTTTATATATACCGGTAGTTTTGCCCTGCTAATAGATGAGGATTGGCCAATTATAACATTGCGCTATTAGTACATAGCTTTTCCTTATCCCTGGCATGACCTAGAGCTCTTATAGCCTGACTCCATTCAGTGATGTTCTATGTAGTTTCCTGCTTTCTGTCCGCTCGATGCCATCTTTTGTGTCTATTTCTTTTGGATTTCAGATTATTTAAAGGGCTCGTTAGTGGACAGATTTATAGCGCTCTGGAGTGTGTGTTGTTAGCAGCAGTATATAGCATGTGAAAAGGAATCCTTGTAAACGCTCTCTGGTCACGTTTGGTGGAGGCTGAGCTATAGAGCTTTCCTAGTTAAAATCCTTATTAGAAGTGGTTAAGTGCTTTATTGGTGTGTGGATTGAAGACTGTGCTGTGATGATGTGGCTGGGGATATCTTTGAAGTGGGGTTAATGTTGCTCCCCCTCTGTCCTGTTTTAAGTTCACAAAAAGGCTGTTGTAAAACAATATGTTCCAAGCATGAGTAGGTTAAAGCTGGCTGTACTACATAATCAGAGCAGTCTGCTCATTATTCACCAACAGCGCAGCTTACGTGGTAAATATGAATTACAGCGCAGCTTACGTGGTAAATATGAATTACCGCGCAGTTTGCATCTGTACCAGCAAAAAAAAAAAGGGCTGCAGCAATATGACTGGAAATGGCACATTTGGTGCTGACCCGATAAATCCCTCCCTACCCTATACTCCCTCCAGTATTCCACGTAAGACCCCTTAAATTCCGCACATGAGAGAGGAGTGTGGTGGGAGTGCATGCCTGTAATAATAACATCTAATCTAATATTTACTTAACTCTAATGTTATAAAAATACAGGCAATTGTTACAGGGTGACAGAATAGGATATGTTTTCTTTGTTTATTTGTGGTAAGTATGAGAAAGTTATATCCCCTATAATGTGAGGACTCCATTACTCTCTAGATCAAAGTACACATAAGAGGTCAGATAGTGACCGGTATAGCAGCTCCTCGGGATCAGGTAAGATTATAAGAAATAACATAGCATGAAATCTAGAATGGGCTTGAGGCATATGCAAGTGTGTGTTTTCTAACCCTTTGGATTTATTTAACATAGTTATAGTATGTGTTTTGTTATGTCTGGGGGTTGTTTCTTAATGTTCTAATATGTGGTGCATTGACCTTCATGAGTGTAGGGGGAATTGCATCTTCAAGCCAATCACCTGTCGCAAATCGAGGGCGAGTGGCTTGTGATTGGTCGTCACGATCATACCCTTTGTTATCATCTAAAGATGGTGCTGCATATTAACTACCTAGGACTAGGTGGAATTGTAATTTTAAACAATATAAATATATATATCTATCTCTATATCCGTATATTCATTCAATTGATATATAATATTAGTAATCTTTCAATGTAAACATGAAGTGGTTCCCTATTTTACTGTTAACAGTAATGTCAAAAAATACAAGGAAGTCTTCCTTGACATAAGTTTCCATGTTACATACATGTAATGGAGGCAGCCATTTTATAAGAAATCAGCCATTGGGTCCCGTGTGTAATAATGATGTCCGTTACTGTGATGTCTGGTAAAGGATTGCAGTTTTGCAGAATTTCTACCATTATTATGTATTTAAAGTAATATTTTTATTTAAAGTAAATGCTTAATGTATGAAATCTAGAATATATGAGGGATTTATCTGTTTTTATACAATGTTATACAATTTTGATTCAATAACGCCATTCAGTCTAATTTAATTTCTTACCTATTCAGTGTAATTTTATTAGTTTTTATGTTATAAAGTCATTGGACTGTACCCAGACGTCCAGCGGAGATGCAATGCCCGATCTCCACTGTGTCCAAACTGGTGCCTGCTAGGGGAGACGATTTACGTACGATAGCATATAGTATAGTACGTAATAATATACAGTACAGATATACAGGACAGGGATGGACAGCATAGTACATAATAATATACAGTGCAGACATACAGGGCAGGGATGGACAGCATAGTACATAATAATATACAGTACAGACATACAGGGCAGGGATGGACAGCATAATACATAATAATATACAGTACAGACATACAAGACAGGGATGGACAGTATAGTACATAATAATATACAGTACAGACATACAAGACAGGGATGGACAGTATAGTACATAATAATATACAGTACAGACATACAAGACAGGGATGGACAGTATAGTACATAATAATATACAGTACAGACATACAAGACAGGGATGGACAGTATAGTACATAATAATATACAGTACAGACATACAAGACAGGGATGGACAGTATAGTACATAATAATATACAGTACAGACATACAGAACAGGGATGGACAGCATAGTACATAATAATACACAGTACAGACATACAAGGCAGGGATGGACAGCATAGTACATAATAATACACAGTACAGACATACAAGGCAGGGATGGACAGCATAGTACATAATAATACACAGTACAGACATACAAGGCAGGGATGGACAGCATAGTACATAATAATACACAGTACAGACATACAAGGCAGGGATGGACAGCATAGTACATAATAATACACAGTACAGACATACAGGGCAGGGATGGACAGCACAGTACATAATA
>WWET01000715.1:93120-104630 GCA_011038615.1 Limnodynastes dumerilii
TGTGCAGCTAGGCGATTGAAATATATCAGGCTCAAAATCGAAACACGCCATTAGAGCGTTTCTAGGAGAGTGATCAGGCATTTTAGAAAATTCGTCCTGACCTTTCACTGCAACAATAAAAGATCCAAACTCCCCAATAATTTCTCTATTGTATGGCTAGATTTATGCTACAAACATAAGACTTACAAAAAGGGGGGGAAGGTTTCCGATAGCTATGATTGGAAAATGTCGAGTGCTGCATTCCCACTGTTCTGTACAGTACAGTAAAGCTGGCAATACACTATTAAGGATTCGGGACAATAATCGCTGTAGTGAGTGGTAAGGATGGATTTTCCAAAAGGCCAATAATTGTACTAAAAATGCTTTGGTACGATTATTTGATTATATGATATATTAGACTCAAGCTCCTGATAAAATTGCAGAGATTGACAGGAGGCCCGTGCAGCCAATCAGCTGTCAATCTTGGCAGCTCCTCCCACTTCATTCAGGATTACCGGTCTCCGCAGGAGAGGTGAGGGATGCCAAGATCTCGGGATCTTTCCCTTGGAAGAGTTCATCCCATTTATAGGTCATCTCCTGCTGGGAGCAATAGTCATGTTAGTGTATGCTCAATGTAAGGGTGTGTTAAGCACCCTCTGTACTATCCTTCCTTTAATTGGGGATGGTTTTGAACTTGCTATGGACTGTGTTGCTATGTCGGCTGCAGTCTGGAGTGGACGTGTCTTTCTCGGTATGAATGCTGATCACACAATATCCTCTGCGTAACACATGCTTACCAGACTCTGAGCTACCTCACGTTGGCTTTCATGCACAATGTCATATTGTAGTCTGTGGGAAGTGTGCATTATTTATTAATCACCTCGCTGTGCTCTTCTTTTCCAGCCTCGCCATCCATCCTGATAAAATTACCATAGCAACAGGCCAGGTTGCAGGTACATCTAAGGATGGAAAAGTAAGTGATCATCGTCTATGACATAGCAGCTCCATTGCTTGTATTAAATTATGGAACATCCTGGGTGCCCATAATGACATTGTAACTCACTTATACTGAGCAGAGGCCTCATGGCATCACTATTCAGAGCCTCTGCTGTGGGCTGATCTCCTAGAAGTCCCATGAGTTTACTGGGAGAGAGGGGGGTCCTCCTCCTACATCATTTAATAAGAGATCTGGGGCCAGGCTTACTAAACTGTGGGTTTGAAAAAGTAAAGATGTTGCCTATAGCAACCAAAAGTGAGTACTAGAATCTGATTGGTTGCTATGAGCAACATCTCCACTTTTCCAAACCCACATCTTAGTAAATCTGGCCCCTGATGACACAATGAGCTGTGAAATGAGGCCTATTGCTGTGTTGCCTAATGATATATTTGTTATCACGCCTCTGCCTTTCTGAACCCTCCTTCTGTCCAAAACATAGAAAATTACAACTCCCATCATGCTATGCCAGCTATCGGCTATACCTATGCTGTTGGAGCATGCTGGGACATGTAGTTTCACAACACAGGTTGCATTGTAAGAATATTATATATAAAGTTAATAGTTTGCTCTAATAAAGCCATTCAGTATATCCAATGTTCCAGATTTAAAGCATCGTTACTTTTTTACAGAAGCCAATTAAGCTCTGTATTAAAATCCATTTTTTTTGCCATGTGTTCATTAGGAATCTCTTGAGACATTTCTACTATTGTTGCAATATCAATGTCAATGGTAACAAACTTTGAATATTCAACATTTTTGTGAAATTTATATTGACTTTTTTTATTTATTTATTTTTTATATTAAATTGTGCTTTATTTTTACATTGCACTTAGTTTTTTTTCCCCCATTGGACTTTTTTTATTTATTTATTTTTTATATTAAATTGTGCTTTATTTTTACATTGCACTTAGTTTTTTCCCCCATTGTATCCCTTTAATGCCCCCCCCACCAAAAAATTGAACCAAAAAAAAGCAATGAAGAAATGATAATGAATATGTATATAACCATTTCCCTTGCTCAGTGAGTAGCACTTGGGCCTCACGGCACTGAGGTCATGAGTTCGAATCCTGGACTAGGCTTTATCCGTGTGGAGTTTGTATGATCTCCCCATGTCTGTGTGGGTTTCCTCCCACTGCCAAAAAACATACTGGTTGGTTAATTGACTGCTGATTAAATTAACCCTACTCGGTGTGTGGGTGTGTGGTGTGTGTGTGTTAGGGACCTTAGTGTGTAGCTCCATTGGGGCAGGGACTGATATGAATGTCAGTAAGTTAAAGGTTGTAATTGGTTCCCAAATCGCAGGACATGCAGAACCTGGTTACAAGTGGGACCGCACAGTGCAATACACCGGGGACAATTAATGGTGGTAACCACCTCTTTATGTGGTAGTTAATTGTTGGATAAAGATTTAGATGTGAAATGATTCAAATATTAACATGATACATATCTCTAAATAAAGAATATAGTCTAACATCTAGCAAAAATTAACCACATATGTATAAACATGAGGGGTGTTGCCACATGGGTCCTAATACATGGATATATATAAAAAGAACAAAGTTGGACCAATTTAGGGCACACTAATGACACAAACTATCTAGTTAATATAATGTTGTGGCTGACTTGAATTAATTCCCAGTGATGGATGTAGGGGGTGTAAGAAAAAATAAAAAATAAAATATAACTTTTAATAAATTTACTGTAAAAAGGGTGAAATATATACCCAAAAAATAAAATTGGGCCTTGACAAAGCCTAACGGTGAAACGCGCGTTGGCGGTAAGGGGTTGCCGAGGTGCACCTCGTGCTTCCCTGTTGTTTGTTTTTATAATTTTTTCACTGCTCAGACTTATTCTCTCCAATATCCATCCAGGTTCACAGCAATTAGTTATACATGGGGCACTTAGTGGTAGAATAGGGTCATTTATACTCCGGTTCTTACGGAGTGAAGTCCCGCCGTGAGGCGGCTAGGCACTCTTTTAGGGACAGCTTTTTGTTTTTGTAGACCAGGGAGTTTAGAACCTGGAGGATACTTATTTTTGAAATGCATATGTCTACATCATATTTTTTCTCTTACTTGCTCTGCTCCTATCTGGCCTCATTTGCAACATTTATTTAAATGTTGCATTATTGTTACATTTTGATTTTGCAACATTTCTGTCCCAATGCTGGTATATGAAAGTGATAAATTGCTATTTCTATTTGTACTATGGGGAATGCATAAAGTTATGTTATTTTTCAACCTGTTACATCTGTGATACAATATTACAGTGTTGACACATTAAATAACTTTCCTTTTAGATCGTTATCCTATCATTATCTTTATTCCCTTTGAATGTCTGCCTTAGTAATATTTATGGTATATGGTACTCTATGATTTCTTATGCTATACTGCGAGTCATTTGCCATTTTTGTCATTTCAGCACCTTTACCTACTTATTCTGACCTTACTGTGAGGTATCATTTATATTGTTCTTCTAAGGCCCTGTTTTTCATACTGTGGTAATTATTCAGAACGAGCAGTGAATTTTATTTTTTGGGTATATATTTCACCCTTTTTACAGTAAATTTATTAAAAGTTATATTTTATTTTTTATTTTTTCTTACACCCCCTACATCCATCACTGGGAATTAATTCAAGTCAGCCACAACATTATATTAACTAGATAGTTTGTGTCATTAGTGCGCCCTAAATTGGTCCAACTTTGTTCTTTTCATATATACTGCAGACAGTTTGTGGTGCGATATCAATAATAATAGTAAAACTCTCATGCAATAAAAAGTCTGAGCTCTTAAGATTATTGTAGAGTGTCCTTTTATGGCCTGTTTGGTGTTTTATTACATCTCTGATGGACGTGTGAGTCATAGAAGATTCTATTAAAGTGGAATAAGAGGGGAAATAGTGTTATACTGTCACTAAACAAATATTTTAAAGTAATAACTAGGGACCGGAACCAGACACTTGTCATGCTAATTTACATATTATAATGACAGTGTCTCTCTGATATACAAAGGGCAGCTTCAATAAAGTCCATGGTTGTTGGGAGCCATGGTTTATATGTATTGGTTCCTATTATGAGGAACATAAAACATTTGTCATTTAAGCCTTAGGGCCAAATTTACTAAAACTGCAGGTTTGGAAAAATAAAGATGTTTCCCATAGCAACCAATCAGATTCTAGCTCTCATTCTCCTATTACCTACTAGAGAATATCTGCTATGGGCAACATCACCACTTTTCCCAACCTGCAGCTTAGTAAATCTGGCCCTTAGAATAAGTGACCTCATGGTTAGCTGGTCCGATGATCTGAATCCTGATGGTTAACATGGCGGCACCTAAATGCTGACAGCATTCACTGATCGGCATCTATCTATTAGACTGTGATTACTGTGTCAAAATAAGTGTTTCTACATCTGGTGAAATGTCTCTCAATAGCTGAATCTGTTACTAATTGTTCCATATGTCATCCTTCCGTTCCCCAGCAATTACCGCCACACGTCCGTGTTTGGGATTCTGTCACGCTCAACACATTGCACGTCATTGGAATGGGTTTCTTCGATCGCGCCGTCACGTGTGTGGCCTTTTCTAAGTCTGTAAGTAGTAGATAATTGTACGGATCGTAAACTGCTTACAACACCCACACACGCGTTTCCATACACTCCAACATGACCCATTCCATTAGGTACATAATACTCTGCTCCTCAGTTTCCAACTGTCAGTTACTATGGTCACCACCTTTGTTGAAGAGGCAAATAGTTTTTTAAATATCTGTTAATTCATTTAAACCAGGTGAGTGACAGTTGGAAGCTCAGGAGCGGATTGAATTGTACCTAATGGAATGGGTCATGTTGGAGGGTCTGCTTTTCATGTCTGCACAGCCAGGGCACCTCCCGTCTCTCACCTGCAGATGATGTTCTCTTTGTTTAGAATGGAGGAGGGAATCTCTGCTGTGTGGATGACTCCAATGACCACGTGCTTTCTGTCTGGGACTGGCAGAAGGAAGAGAAGCTTTCCGATGTTAAGGTAATGTCTTTATTTATGGTGTGAATGCACAGCAGGACTCTATCTGTCTTTTTATGGTAATGAGTGCGATAATGGTGCTGGAATTCCTCCGAGGTGCTGGATGTGTTATCAGGTCCCTTAATGGAAGACATATCTACCTTATACAGTCCACAGACCTGGCCAACCTGGGACTCTACACGTGTCCCACCATGCTTTAACTGCATAGGTATAGCTGATACATGTCAAAGCATGCTGGGACTCGTAGTTTCACAACACCTGGAGAGCCACAGGTTGGCCAGACCTGCTGTAGCTAATGGTGTAATAGAAGATTGTATAAATGTAATATAGAAGCTGTGCGGTAAGATGATACATTTGGTACAGTTAATTCTCCAGGAAAAAGATCAGAGCCAGTAACCTTATACCCATTGCATACATAGACACCAGAACATACATACCAGAATACTTAAACTACTGACACACACACACACACACACACACACACACACACATACATACATACATACATACCATACATACATACATACATACACACACACACACACACACACACACACACACACACACACATACATACCAGAATACTTAAACTATTGACATACACATATATATACATACATACATACATACATACATACATACATATATGCATGCATACATTCCATCACACACACACATATACCAGAATACTTAAACTACTGACATACATACACACACGCACATACATTCATACACTTACATACATACATACATACATACATTCATACACTTACATACATACATTCATACACTTACATACATACATACATACACACACACATACATACCAGAATGCTTAAACTACTGACATACATACATTCATACATTTACATACATGCACACACATACATACATACATACATACATACATACATACATTCATACATTTACTTACATACATTTACTTACATACATACACACATACACACACATACACATACATACATACAAACACACACATACATACATACATACACACACATACATACATACACACATACATACATACATACACACACACACACACACATACATACATACATACATACACACACACACACACACACACACATACATACATACACACACACACACACATACATACATACATACATACATACATACATACATACATACATACCCACCCACCATGGCATCCTTCTTGGTATACTTTGTATTGCATCCCTATGAAATTAATGTCATGGTTATGATTTCCTTTTCCTTTCCAGTGCTCCAATGAAGCTGTATTTGTGGCAGATTTCCATCCCACAGATACAAACATTATCGTGACCTGTGGAAAATCTCACCTTTACTTTTGGACCTTAGAAGGAAATTCTTTGATAAAGAAACAAGGATTGTTTGAGGTACAGAGCGTTCCTATTAACACATCTACAGACTAATAACTTATGGTTACGCAAGAGCATGTTACCAGTCTGGAGACATTCAGTGAGATTATTACATATAGGGACCCCCTCTCTTGTATTGGAAGGGTTGTTCCTGTCTATTCTTCAGAAACAGGACTGTCCTTACTTACACCGTTCACACCAAATGGAAGCTGCTCAGATCAATTTATAGGTGAATGCAAACATGTGCATGAAAGACAGAGGTAATCTGCCAGCAACAGAAACACAAGAAAGGAAATGCCCCAACAACACTGCCATTACCCAGTAACAGACTCTCCCGTCCTAAACTTACACCATTCCAATATACAATGTCAACATCTTTCTTTTTAAATAATGGCGTTACCTGTTCTGGTCCGTCATCTCTGTTAGATGTTGAGTAGTGTTTGCTGCCTCTTTGCTTATTGTACATCACCTGTTCACCGATATTTCTCACAGAAACAAGAGAAGCCGAAGTTCGTGCTGTGCGTCACCTTCTCTGAAAACGGTGACACGATCACCGGTGACTCGAGCGGCAACCTCCTGGTCTGGGGAAAAGGTAAAAGATGACGGCTGTTTAATGACGAGGTCTTAACCTTTGTCACAGATTCCCAATACACATGAGTTATATATGTTATACACACGTGCGAGGGGAGTGCAGGGGGACCTATGGAATGTAGGCTGGCAGATGACGTACGTTAGCCTAAGATATGTAATTGTGTATTCGGTGTAGAGTGTGGACTGAAAGGTTACATGTGGTGGTCTTCCCAAATGTTTAGCCCATGTGACCGCAAAGTCTGGCCATTCTACAGCTTAATGTCCTGTCTGAGTGCACTATACATCTTAAATAATTGCTCATGGAGTAGGGGAGAAGGTTTATCCCTTTGGAAATATTTTTGCACAATAGGTTATATTAAACTCCTTTTATGTTGTGTGTTTTGCTTTCAGGTAGTTGTAGCTTTGAGTAGATCACATTTATGTTCCAGATTTTTATCCTGTATTATTATGTGGACATTGCTATAACTCTTACCCTCATGCCTTTGGCATTGATAGGCACAAATCGGATTAGCCATGCGGTCCAGGGAGCCCACGAGGGTGGCATTTTTGCACTTTGCATGCAGCGAGATGGAACGCTGGTGTCCGGAGGGAAGGACAGGAAGCTCATTTCCTGGGGCGGAAATTATCAGAAGCTTAACGCGGTTGAGGTAAGGGGACGATCTGTATCTTCAGGTTTACACAATATAGAGAGAGAGATTTCGGGGTCTGATCCAGAGTTAGTAGCAATATGAAAAGGAGGAGCAAGTCAGCACCAGGACAAGTAATGTTGCAAGGCGAAGGCAAATGAACGGACTTTCATTCAGGAAAAACACTTTGTTTTTGTTTATAGTTTAGAAATTCTGCACCGGATCCTGAATGAAGCACGACCAGCCCTCGGAAGTGTCCGCGGTAGAAAGGAACTTGCGCAAAGTGCGAACCTACGTTCACACGTTGAGCCATACCTTACGCATATGGCCCATCTAAAACAGGGCTGGTGCGTGATGGACGATCGTACGTTAGGTTTAACCAAGCCGTTACTGAAAGATTGAAATACCGCGCAGGTCGTCACACGGCGCCGTCGGAATGGGTCACTGTGCTTAAATTGTTTGTGGTGCGCTCCGATACATAACCTCTATGGGCTAGATCCAGACCTACGTGCTTGTTACGTTTGTTAGCGTAGAGTATTTACACTATCGGAAGTACTATACACTACCCTGGGCACTCCCATCTGACGCACGTACTTTTACTGATTTACGTCTACCAAACCCTACCCTAACTTTTCCAGGCGTAACCGCACACATACGTATCATCCTGACGGACGAAACTGCCAAACCCAGCCCATACTATACAATTTAAATGCCTCCCTCCGCCCCCAAAGCGCATTTGGAAAGTAAATACGATTAGCATATTTTAGGCAGGCCCCTTCATACGTGGTTATGAGAGTGTTACGTCCGTCCTGAGTTACGTGCCGTAACATCAGCCGCACGCATTCACAGTAAATACTAATGGGCGATTTTATGTCAGCAGCGAGTACGCAGTTCTGGATCTGACCCTATGTTAGCATGTACAGATCACTTGCACAGCAGCGGCATAACTAGGATTAATGCGGGTTCTGTGCGCCGCTGCCAACACACATTTTAGACATACACACTGCTGACACCTGATTGTCGGCTGTGTGTATTTTAGAATATGGCCTCGTTACGAATATGGCGTTGCAGACCCACCGCTTCCCAGTGCTCTGACAACCGGACAGGTTACTGCAGGGAAGGGGAGATGTCGTCTTAGGGTTAGGCTGTAGGTAGGGGATGGATGGGAGAAGGGGAGACAGGGAGGGGAGACTTAGGGTTAGGCTGTGGGAAGGGAGAATTAAGGTTAGGCTGCAGGGAAGGGAGGGTTAGGGTACTGGAAGGTTAGGGTAATGGGTTGGGGAAATAGAGAGTGGCACTTACCTGTCTGTAGTGGGGCAAGAAGTTTCTGAGGGCGGTTCTCAGTGGCGACCCACACCCGGTTGATGGAACCCAGGGCGTAGGAAAAAAATGCGCCCGCCCCTTATTATACTGTTTAAAAAGAAATAAACATGTAATTATGCCCTATCTTTGAACCTAGGTGTCCATCGGTGCCCAGGGCACGTACCCTATAAAACTCATCCTAGTTAAGTCCTTTGATGCACAGAGTACATTCTGAATACGTAAATGGCTTGTTGTACGCAATTCTGGATCCGGTCTTAAGATAGAAAACATCAGCTGTCCACTATGTGCACATTACACTTCCCTCCACTGCAATTCAAAGCTGGATCAACACAAGTGCATGCAAAGAATTAAAAGATACTGGGTCTCCTTTGGCTTTTCCTATGTACTTTATTATCAAATAGGAATATGGAAACTCTGCTTGAAAAAGATTTTGATTTATTATTGTAGACTACAATTTTTTTGCCATTTAGTAAACCAGTTTTGTTCAGTTACGGCTCTTTTTAGGTGTGTGTAGAGAGTGTTGCATGCTCAGATAGCTGCCTATCGGATAATTACTGCGCTCTATCGTCCCTAAGATTCCGGAGCAGTTTGGCCCAGTGCGGACCGTCGCAGAAGGAAAGGGAGATGTTGTGCTGATCGGTACCACCAGAAACTTTGTCCTTCAGGGGACTTTATCTGGAGTCTTTACCACAATAACCCAGGTAAGGAGCAGATTCATATATAAAGGACTAGAGCCGCAATTTCAGTTAGGTTGGCGCCACTAACCAATCAGAATGCATTCCTGTGCCCCATCCAGACTTAAGAGAAAATGCTTTCTGACAGGCGGAGTTGAGTGCAGAAGTGGGCGTTCCCTCCTAGTCAGTTTACAGTAGAGGTGTTCCCTCTTAATGCATGCCCATCTCTACTTTTGCAGTTGTCTGTATGCTTCAGTTGGAAGACTTTAACTAGACCATGGCTGTCACAAGTCAGCATTCTGTTATTTGTTAAAATGCTAATTGCAGCCCAAGGCTTGTAAATCTGTCAGATATTTATGCTCCGTGATCCATTCCATGTCTCCTCTTCCGTTCTTCTTCTGCTCTTCTTCATCTTTCTTTCTTCTCTTCTTATAACCATCTCATTTTCTTTTCCTCCTGCTCCTTTGTCTCTGCTTCTGTCACCTCTGTGTTCTACTCCAGTCACTATATAGCTGGTGTCATTTGGTTTGCATATAGGGCCATACTGATGAGCTGTGGGGGTTAGCTGCACACTCCCAGAAGCCTCAGTTTCTAACATGTGGTCAGGACAAGCAGATTACATTGTGGGATGCTACCAGCCATCGTCCAATCTGGAGCAAGATAATAGAGGTGTGTACAGCGGATGTCTTACAGTGTGTTTGCTGTTAATAAAATTTGATGTTTGTGTTATATGATGAAACTCTTTCTATTCCAGGATCCAGCGCAGTCCTCTGGATTCCATCCTAGTGGTTCTGTTGTTGCCATAGGGACCCTCACAGGCAGGTATGTGCTGCTGCAGATCGTAACACTGTGAATCCTTTACATTAAAGCTTAGACTAGAAGGAAGAAATTGTCACTTGATTTGCATCCAACACGTGCATGCTTTGCTGCAGCATGCTTTTCTCATCGGTGTTACATGTAGCTCATGACGGCATGTAAGCTGCTTGCTGTGTTTGGCTACATGCCTTTTATATGTTGTCTCCTCCTGTCCCTGGGCTGTCAGCCAATGCGCTCCACGGGCAGACTCTCCTCTCTGCACTGATTGGGCACTGTAGTCTTTAAATCTCCGTCCCTCCTGCAGCCAGGTGCCGGTTATAGCTTCATCGTTGGTTCGTTTACCTGCTGTGTTCTGAAAGCTTACCTTGATCCTGTGTGTCCTGTTTCCTTACTCTGCTTCCTGTCTGCCTCCACCGTTCGTCTGCTTTGTTTGTCTAGCTCCCTATTGTTTGGTCCACGTGTGAGTGAGTCTTTGCGGTAGCGGTGTGAGTGGTCCTGTTCGTGTAACCCCTCAAGAGTTACAGCTGCTCGTTCTGTTGTTTAACCCTCTGTGGGGTCCTCTCTGCCTGTGTACTGTCTCTTGTACTCTGGGCTGTGTTATATCCTCAGTGCAGTGTCCCTTGCGTATCAGCCCTTGGGTGACCAAGTATTCCATCTGCACTGCAGACCTTTAGTTTATCTCTCTATCTGCACTCCAGTGGTGTTTGGTAATTACTGTGCTTTACTACTTATGGTACTCTCCTGCTAGTCTGGTAAATTACATCTCTCAATCTGCACACCGGTGTACTCTGGTAATTACTGTGCTTAACTATTTACTCTCCCGTCAGTCAGGTGTCATCTGGTTACTCCTGTGTAGACTCACACTCTTCTATTTTGTAGTTATTCTTATTGATTGTCTATCCTGCTGGGTATCCAGCCACCGGCGTTCTGGTTTCTAGTTCTGTTTCTTTGTCCTTGGCCTATACTTACCTCTGCTCTATACGAGTTACTGGGACCTGCTATTTGTTCGCAGCCAAGTCCATCCCCACCATCAGGGGCTTTGGTGAACAGTGTCCAGTAGTTGGTCTCGGCGCCCTGTTGTACTCTACTTGTAACAGTCAG
>WWET01000715.1:144489-164562 GCA_011038615.1 Limnodynastes dumerilii
GGAATTCTGTGTATGTACAGAGGGGATATGGTCCCAGCGACTGTATATCGAATGTGATACACTTGCCAGCTGAATGGCAGCTGTATCATTGTTTGAAATAAGCTGAAAATAGACATTTGCTACTTATTCCCTGTTCATAATGGCCAGAGGTTGCGGCGGGTAGATTAGGGTTAGGCGGTGGCAGCTGCTGCGGGTTAAAGGTTAGGGTTAGGCTGCGGGGCATGGAGCATTAGAGTTAGGGCTGAAGAAGGGGCAGGTTAGGGTTAGGCTGTTATGGCATGGAGAGTTAGGGTTATGCTGCGATGCATGGAGGGATAGACTGTGGGGCATGGAGCATTAGAGTTAGGGCTGAAGAAGGGGCAGGTTAGGGTTAGGCTGCGGGCCATGGAGCATTAGAGTTAGGGCTGAAGAAGGGGCAGGTTAGGGTTAGGCTGTTGTGGCATGGAGGGTTAGGGTTAGGCTGCGAGGCATGGAGGGATAGACTGTGGGGTATGGAGCATTAGAGTAAGGGCTGAAAAAGGGGCAGGTTAGGGTTAGGCTGTTGTGGCATGGAGAGTTAGGGTTAGGCTGCGATGCATGGAGGGATAGACTGTGGGATATGGAGCATTAGAGTTAGGGCTGAAGAAGGGGCAGGTTTGGGTTAGGCTCTTGGGGCATGGAGGGTTAGGCTGCGAGGCATGGAGCGTTAGAGTTAGGGCTGAAGAAGGGTAAGGTTAGGGTTAGGCTGCGAGGCATGGTAGCGTGTTTACTATGCACTCCCCTTAGCACTCTCCTCACTCGTACATACTTTGGCCGTTTGGCCGTTCGCTTCCCGAACCCTACCTTAACTTTACACAGCGTGAGTACTGACGTACTTATAGGCAGCACGTACTTACGAGCCTAAGCACGACCATACTGTACGATTTAAATGCCTCATTCCGCCTCCAAAGTGTAATTACTGGTGTCGTATGGCTGGTACGCCCCTTTGTACGTAGTTACACTGATGTTACATGACTGGCCCTTACACTCTGAGTTACGTGGCGTAACATCTGCCACTCACATGCGCAGTTAGTACTAATGGGCGCTTTCACACTAGCGGCTAGCGTAAATTCACTCGTGTACGCAGCTCTGGATCTACCCCGATATGGGAGTGTAACCCCCAGACTGACTCTTTGTAAGCAAACATGTAAATATTAGGAATAAGATGCCACATGGGCTATAGGCAATATTTTGCACTTCAACTACAACTCACAACAGTCCAGTCCTAGCTGAAGGCAAAAAGCATGATGAGACTTATACTTTCACTGTCGTGTTGCAGGTATAACACATCACGATAGGCCATAATGCTATATCTCTGATAGGATAGCAGCGGATGTCGTTGTGGTACAATAACAAATTTAGCTGTGATAAATGATTCATAGCACTGGTTGTAGACGCTGTATAAATAGGGGGTTATATTGACAGGAACGCTATCATTCCACGGATAAGAAGCAGAATGATGATGTTACAGTCACACACATTTAACATCATTGCAGAGTCTCAGAAATCATTTTCTTCAGGGGCTGTAAACTCTGCATTGTTCTACTTGAGACATTCTGGCATTAAGTTACCATTAAATATTTATAGAAAATAAGTTCCTTCCTCATGAAGAGGTTGTTACCTACTGTAAGTCAATAGGGTTGTGGTAACTGGCCATAGTGATGTCTCGGAATAGCGGTGGCCATATTAAATTTTTAATTTTCAATTACTTCTTGTGTGACGGACTGTGCCTTGAAAATCAGACAACTCATTTTTTGCCTCTAGTAAAAAGAAAATCTAAATTACAATAGGGTTTTATACCTCACTTGTTTAACCAAGGAGGCTGTGTATAACTGACCCACCAGTGTGTTACTGACTTTAGCAGCAGCTTGGTCGACTGAAATCCAGTGATGTCACAGCAGCTTAGTCAACTGATATCCAGTGATGTCACAGCAGCTTAGACGACTGAAATCCAGTGATGTCACAGCAGCTAAGTTGGCTGACCTCTTTCTAAATAAAGTGGAACGTGACATTATAGCTTTAAATTTTCATTTAAATACTTTGGAGTTTCTTTTTGCTGGAGATGTAGTAGGTGGTTTCTTCAGCTCTAGTCCTTTTGGGGGCAAATATGTTTCTTACAGTGAAAGATATGTGTGCCCATTTTAATGAGCCTACAGTTTTCTTAATTACTTTTGGAAATCCTTATGCAATACTATTTTGCATCTGCTTGGCTTCCTAGACATGTTTGAAATTTGGTTCAGGAATAATCTCTGCCTTCGTAACCACAAAATGATGTGAATGAAATCATTTTTTTGCTTTTGCCTTGTAGATGGTCCTTTTGACAGGTGCTGTGTTGAGGAAAGACATAGGGATAGATTTAATAAACTTTGCAAGGAAAAATGGAGATGTTGCCCATAACAACCAATCAGATTCTAGCTGACATTCTCCAGTATGTAATAGGTAAGTGGGAGCTAGAATCTGATTGGTTGCTACGATCAACATCTCCATTTTCTTGTTGAGAGGTTTAGGAAATGTAGCCCATAGTGGTCAGTGTTGAAGTTCTTGGACCAATGAAGTCTAAAAGCTAAGAGGAGTAAGTGTGATTTATGGAAGGAAGATGTGTTTGAGAGATTGCTGGTGGCACCTTGGGTGGTTGAGGTAAGGAAATGAGCAATAAACAGCCAATGGTTACATTAAAATAATGGTGTGGTATCTGGCTGTAATGCAGAGGAAAGCTTGGGTATGTGATATAAAGGAGTAATAAAAAGGCAATGGCTACATTAAAATGGTGGTGGTGAGGTATCTGGCTGTAATATGAAGGAGGGTTTGGGTGTATGATATAGGGGAGTAATATATAGACAAATTATTTTAATTTACTTGCACTACTGCAGGTTGGGAATGAGAGTAGCATTGTTATGAAAGAAATAGAATAATTAGGATAGAGAGGGTGGTAGTGTTTTTGGGTTAGTTGTGACAGAGACAACAAAGATGTTACGTTTTGATATGTAGGGATAGAACACATGTCCATGGTAACCAATCGGCTTACGACTTTCATTTCCAAACCCATTATAGAAAATGATAACTAGACTCTGAGTGGTTGCTATGGGCAACATCTCCACCATTCTATTTAGAAACTCCATTATATATACCCCTGAGTGAGGAAATACAGCAGCCAATGAAAATCTTCAGACTGGCTTCCTTTCCGGGCGTCCTTGGCAACATCTGTGCCAGTGTGTGTTATTTATTACTGACAAAGGCAGAACTGAGATGTGTGGGTGTAAATCACATTATCTGCTAACACACTTAAATCATTCAACCGGGAGTCTCACCACAGTCCCATCCACCATAAATAGCTCACCCGTCGCTGCACCGGGCTCCAGTCTGTAATTAAATCTGTTGATTGTGTCTGAATACAAATGTAAACTTGTGTCAATAAAATGATTCCACGTTGTGGTGAGATTTCCGATGGAGACTATCACCAATTTACGCAGAAAATCTCGCAGGGGTTTGCGCTGTACATTCAATGAAAGTCGGATCCAAAGTTAATAATGTACAGGTGCTTATGAATGACACATGTGTACAGAGGCCCCTTACTTACAGAATGCAGCACGATAGATGCTGCATTCCGCGCAGCAACGACCTTCGACGGCGGGGCATGTCCACTTACTGGGCTGGATCCAGACTTAAGAAAGTGCTTGAAATTAGTTACTCCTGGGCTAAACCATGGTGATTGCAGGGGAGTCATATTTCATCTGTTGCAAACAGTATTAGAGTTGAGAGGTGATGTTTCCTATCCCAAGTCTAAATAACAGTGTGATAGTAAAGCTGGTCAGTATCTGTGTGCAGTAAGCAATTCAAAGGTATATCCCTGCATGCAAAGAATACAATTACCTTGACTCCCCCTGCAATCAACATGGTTTAGCCCAGGAGTAACTAATTTCAAGCCCTTACTTAAGTCTTGATCCAGCACACTGTGCGTATTTGTTGTGAGCAGAGTAATCTGTACAGATCATGCAATGAGGGCTTGGCTAAGCCCTTACTTGTGATGATGCATTGCGCACCTACCCCATTTTACGTGGGTCAGGAGCGAAACATATAAGGTAGGGATTAGAGCACGGAAGGTCTGTGCATGTGACAGAGCATGGACCATAGAATCACACGCATGTATGAATTAACTTATGTGCATGTTATATTATTATTTATATATTAACGCTTATGTATAAAGCGCCACTAATTGTCCACAGTGCTTTACAGAGAACATTACATTAGTCACTGCCCCTATCGGTGCTACATACTGCATAACACATTCATACATTTATATTTGCACACACGCTCAGAATAGGGTTAATTTAACCCACAGTCAGTTAACCTACCAGCATGTTTTTGGTGTGTGGGAGGAAACCGTAGCACCCGGAGGAAACCCACACAGACACAGGGAGAACATACAAACTCCACACAGATAAGGCCTAGTCCGGAAATCAAACTCATGACTTCAGCACTGTGAGACACAAGTGCTACTCACTGAGCCACCATGCTGCTGTTAAATCATGATCTGGTCCTTATGAATTTCCCATTGCTTGAAGGATGAGGCCTTGAAATGACAGCGGCAAATGGGGTCTTGGAGAAAATGTTGTGAGATTGATGAAAGAAGGAAATCCCCGAGTCTGGTTTTATCTGATCTGTGCATCATGGGGGAGTAAGAGAAGGTCTACGGCTGCACCTTGCTGTGTAATAAGTAGATGCCAGGCACTGATGCGGATTCTTATGATCCAGGTTTCTGTGCCGGAGTCCAGTCCGGTGGGGATGGGACAGCGGACTGTATTCAGATTTATGATTGCTTTAAGAAAGCATGGAATAGCAAAAACTCCGCACTTATGTGGCCAGTGCTCTCCCGTCTGACGGATGGAATTTAACTGACTTCCGCGTCCATATTCTTACCTTAACTTTTCCGTTCGTATCGTTGTGCAGATGTAGTGAACGTACATTGCGGAAGTGCCTCACCCAGCCCACACTGTACAATTTAAATACCCCCCCACCCACATTACGTATTCTCCCACGCACTGAGTAGGGTGACGCCCTGTCATACAGAGTTGTGTACATGTGGAAATCAATCAACTCCCTGCGTAGTGAGATCCGATGCGTAACCTCTGCCGCACACATGCACAGATTGCTTAAAAACACCAAATTACGCACATGGCATGCTTACGAGCGTCATTAAGTCTGATTATGGCCCAGAATACTTAAAGCATGCCCGCGTGGTGAAGAGGGAGGTATTTAAATTGTACAGTAAGGGATTGGCTATCCCCTTAGGTCTAATACACATTGAGCACTGGCCCTGCTTTAAGTGGTTTTAAGGTCAGGTCCTGCACACAGAAAGCCATAAGAGGAAGGGAATTGATCTCCCCCTCACACAGCGACCCTATAGCAGTCCTCTGCCGCCATAGGTCCTTTATCCCTCCCTCTGTGCGGCCCAGGGGAGACCGCTCTCCTCGCTTGCAAGGATTATGCCAGCAGACCCCTGCCTTGGTTAGTACAGAGGCATTTGGCACGCTCTCCCACTATTGTGACTGTGCGTCCAGTCCCGCCAGAACTGTAACTAGAAATTTTAGCGCCAGGGGCAAAAAGGACAAATGGTTCCCCCTGACTCTGAATTCCATCCAATTTAACCATAAATAATAACTTGCTGGTGCCCCCTTAAGCTTTGTGCCCTGGCCGACTGCCCCTATCGCACACCCATAGTTACGGTCCAGGGTCTCTCTATTGGAATGCTAGGTCGGAACTGCTGGGAATATTTTTTTTCATTACTGTACAGAGAAAATATTTGCCAACAGCTATTTCATACCATTAGTATTGTTTGTAAAGTGTCAGAATGCAGCACACGAGTACAAAATGGTTCTGTGAGTTTCAGTCCCTGTACTTTGACATGACCTGGGGATTTATTAATGTAAATAGTCCTGAGTTCCATCTGCGTCCTCTGGATCCCCTTGAATATCTTGCTAACCCTGATCATCGTCTGATAGGAGGCTCTGTCTCTCCAGCCATTCAGTGAAGTAGAGAGAAAAAAAATGAGAGAACAAGGACTTATTTGGAAGTGAAACCTCTTCGGAGATCTGGAAATGTGAAATGCGGTATGACAGACAGATGCTGCGGATTCTTTCCTTGTGAGGACGGCAGGCAGCTGTTTACATGTTCAGGATCCCATTGTTACACTGTACCACAGGATTTAAACGCTCAATTAACGTCAAGTCTCAAATGACCAAGTATCTGTTCCTTTTCCTCTCAATGGTCCCTTATTTTCAGTCAGGTGTTTCGCTCTCTATGAAAGGATCTACTGGAATTTGATAAATTCACATACGCTTTATAAATAAAGTTATGGATTAGAATTCTGCATTGTATGTAAGCAGAGGCATTGGCACCGATGTGGGGCCCCGTTGCAAATGGCTGGGAAATTGATTACTTCTGCCTTGCAGAGGCAAAGCAATGGATCCCTGGAACACGGTTCTCCGAATGGTAAGTATCCCCAACCTGTTCCCATAAATTACCCTAACCCTCCCCTTCTATTATCCTAACCCTCCCTTCCCAAACAAACTAACCCTAGCCCTCCCTTCCCCGCAGCCTAACCCTAAATCTCACTTCCCTGCAGCTTGACTGTAACCCTAACCCTCCTCTTCCACAGGCCAAACCCTCCCTTCCCCAGAACCATAACCTTCCCCCTAACACTCATACCCCGTTCACACTGAGCCAAAAACCTGGGACATTGCCGGGGCAATCCCGAAAATCCCGGGTCTAGGCTCAGTGTGAACGTGAACGGGCCTGACCCGGGAATTTCCCGGGTCTATGCTGCAGTGTGAACAGGGTTTTCCCTGCTTTTCTGCTGCGTGCCCCGGCAAAAACCCGGGTTTTTGCCGGAGCTTCAGTGTGAACATGGTATAAATGAACTTTCTGCTGTCACTACCTTGGAAAGCCACCGATTGGTACATCCTTCTGAGCTCAGCGACCACTGTAATGTTCCATAACGATCATGTGATGAACTCAGAGCTGTCGCAATAACCATTATTGCTATTTTCTAATATTGAAATGAAGTGTTTATGAAAAATGTAGTTTTTGTTTTTGCATTTTATTTTGTTTTCCATCGACGCAACGTGAGCGGTAAATGCCTGAAGATGGTATATGTCACAGGGGAGTTTTCATTATATAACAGTTGCTGTTAAGAAATCAAACTTAAAAAAGAAGTTTGAGATTGTTTTGTGCTTTTGCTGCTCTGATGTAAAGAGGCAGAATCATGACTGAGATGACTGTATTAATAATTCAGCGAGCAGTAGAGGCAATGTGGGGGTTGATGTCTCTCTGTTTGCAGGTTTGACGGCAGGAAGCTACATGGACGATATACTGTATGTATTTATAGTTGATTCACTTTGTAATGCAACAAAAGAACAAGCTCCCCTAAACAGACAGGTGTTTTCTCTGATCATGTGACCTGAAGTCAGTGTTCCCGATCCCAAAGGTGATGTGTGTGGTACATGCGTTTGAAAAAGTAGTGTGGACTGTGCGTGATCTAAAAGCATATACACCAATGAGAAAATACTTTACATTTTTATTTTCTTACTCAATGTAGAAATTATTCTTTTTTTTATTGTGCCATCAGATTTCGTAGCGCAGAGAATATTTTACATTTACATCAGTCAGTGCTCCATTAAAGCTACATACTAAGGTCCCTAACACATACACACTAGGGTTAGTTTAGTCAGTGGAGTGTAGGAGGAAACTGGAGCATTTAGAGAAAACCCACACAGACACAGGGAGAACATACACACTCCACAAATATAAGGCCGAGTCTGGGAATCAAACTCCTGACTTCAGCGCTGTGAGACAACTCACTGAGCCACCGTGATGCACATGTTGAAATGATTTAACACATGCACAATACAGTCATAGCGATTTCTGACACATTGCAATGCTGAAATCGGACGCGGAGTGTGAGCCCCTTGGACCTGGACATATCCTTCGGCTGGCGCAAATCTTTTGTCATAAACCGATTTTTTTTTTATTTGTGTTCTGAATCTGTATCTGGGGCAATTGCTTGGGCACTGCCATACTGTGCATTGACTATGTCCCTTCAACAACACTCCCCTCAGAACGCAAGCTGCCAACGCTTGTATTGCGCTCTAATCTGAAGCAGGCTCTGCAGTTCTGAGCATGCCTAGTAGCAAATCACGCAGAAAAACGTCACGTCAGCTGGTATATGCTCACCTCTGGATTGGGCCCAGTGACCATTGCATTATTCACATAAAGGAATCAAAAGCGTTTTACCATGTAGCCCACCTGTGATTGGCTGTTTCTAATGGGTGCCTCAAGCTCTTTAAAGCACTTGTGTTATTTGAATGGGTTTTTTAGTAATGTTATTGTGTAATCGCTTGTTACCATGTGTACTGGCAGCTGTTGTCTTTCTGGGCCTGCTTGTGCTTTTGGTTTATCTAACATTAGCTTCTCCTTCCATGGAAGGGGGCAGGAGCATGACAAAATAACAATAGTCAAGGCAAGAACAGCTGAAGAATTGTATGGTGTCCAGGATTCCTGCTCGCCAAACCCCAAAGTTCTTCAAACAAGCTCCGATTGAAGACTTAATAAGAGCTTTGACAACAAAGATTCTACTTGTTGCTTTATATCGAATTAGTCCCTATGAGGCTTATATAGGAGCGTGATGCTGTGACAAACAGCAACCAATCAGGTGTCTGATTCCATGACTGGGTGACAATGTGATTGGTTGCTCAGGTTTACAAAATCATTTTATACATTTCACTGTTAATAGATGCCAACATTGTTATAGAATTTTATAAAGTATAGGCAACCTGAGGCACCCCAGGTGTTGTGAAACTATAAGTCCCATCATGCTTTGCCAGGTATTGGCTGCACCTTTGCAGTTGGAGCATGCTGGTAGTCGTAGTTTCCAAACACCTGGAGTGTCGATGGTTGCATATGCCCAGTTTTTTAACCTGTATCCATTATAACTAAGCCAGCTACTGCCTGGCACATCACCTGGACTGCAGGGCATTACTAGCCTGGCCTACTCATGCTGTGCCAATGTAACAGTAACTACTGTTCAAGCAGACCCTCCAACATGACTTTTTCCATTAGGTACACAATACTCTGCTCCTGAGCTTCCAACTGTCACTCACCTGAATTTAATGAATTAACTACTGTTTGAAAAAGTGGTCACCATAGTAACTGACAGTTGAGAGTTCCGGAATAGAGTATTTTGTACTTAATGGAATGGGTCATGTTGGAGGGTTTGTTCAAGGCAATGCAGTGGATACAGTCTGCCAGCTGTACTTTGGGCTCCATGAACCTATAGACAGATAACTTAGAAGACAGCCGTTATTGCATGAAACCATTTCCATAGTGTTGGAGCAGAGTTTGTTACTACACTCCAAGGGATAGAATTAGAAAACTGTGCAACAGGAAAAATTGAGATGTTGCCCATAGCAACCAATCAGATTCTAGGTCTCACTTTCTTGTAACATGCTAGAGAATGTCAACTAGAATCTGATTGGCTGCTATGGGGCATCATCTCCACTTTTCCTTTTCTGCAGTAAATCTAGCCTCAAGAGTAAAGATCTGCAGATGATGGGCTGAATCCAGACTTAAGTAAGTGCTTGAAATTAGTAACTCCTGAGCTAAACCATGTTGATTGCAGGGGAGTCATATTTCATCTGTTGCAAACAGTATTAGAGTTGAGAGGTGATGTTTCCTATCCCAAGTCTAAATAACAGTGTGATAGTAAAGCTGGTCAGTATCTGTGTGCAGTAAGCAATTCAAAGATATATCCCTGCATGCAAAGAATACAATTAACTCCCCCTGCAATCAACTTGGTTTAGCCCAGGAGTAACTCATTTCAAGCATTTAAGTCGATTGCCCCCTCATCCCACTCTCACCTCCCCCTAATTACCCTCTCACTCCTCTCATTCCTCTCGCTCCCAGTATAATCACAATAATATATAATATAATTTAATTAAATTCTTTATTTGATTGTTATTTTTATTACACTAGATTACGACAATGCCAATCAATTTGGTATAGTTGGTAAGTAGGCCCCATTGAATGCAAGGGGGGAATTGTGCATCACTGTTAGACTATAGACAATAGTCGCCACAGCCTTGTTTTCAGAGCAGAGGCTGCGTAACTACTGTGGGGATCCACCCTCAGGCCCCACATACCTCCAGGCCCTGTAGATAAAGCACTGAGATCCCTCCAGCTGCTGCTTGCTGTAGATCATTGCGCACCTGCTTCAGAGCTAACAATCATACTGCGTTCCGGACGCTGAGTGGTTGATCCGTGGAGAGTCACAGTTCACCTTAAGAACCCTAGACAGCCTCAACAACTGTCCCAAGCAGTAGCGCTGGAGCCGCCTTACATTAAATCCAGTCCATCTGTTGAATGCACAGGTGTATTAGCCAAGGAAAAAATCACAACAGCGATTACAGTGCATACAGAGAACCCAGCCGAAGGCTGCAGAGAGCGCAGCCAGGTCTATTTCTGGAAAGCCAGTTTCCAGCTGGAGCTGTTTATTAGGTGTAGCAGAGATAATTACACTTGAAATAGAGCTGTGCCATGAAACCACTTCCGTGGCTGCTGTCACAACAGCAGATCCGTCAGTGCATTAATCTTATTTTTTTATATAGCTGTAAAGGCTGCAGTACAAATAAGATTCCAATGAGCCAGGAATGACCAGCACCTAATACCTCTTTCCACCCCTAGGGGGCAGATTTACTATAGTATTCAAATAGGGAAAGTGTGCAGCGGAGATGCCCAATCGACCAATCAGATTCTAGATTAAATTTCTATAAGGTACTATAATGAACCCTCCAACATGACCCATTCCATTAGGTACAATTTAATCCACTCCTGAGCTTCCAGCTGTCACTCACCTGGTTTAAATGAATTTACTGATATTTAAAAACTATTTGCCTCTTTAACAAAGGTGGTGACCATAGTAACTGACAGTTGAGTAGAGAGTATTTTGTACCTAATGGAAGGGGTCATGTTGGAGGGTCTGCTATAAACATTATAGGTAGAATTATTGGTCTATATGAGCAAAGCCTCCACTTGTTTTTATTTTAGAGGCGCTGTAACCACCAGCCGATTGGCTGGGGTCCTGGCTGCTAGGCAACAGTATTGGAGATGGCATAGGAGAGGATAGAGGCCAGGGGTGAGCATAATAAACTCTGCCTCCGCTGCAAAACCACCGTTTGGTATATGGGACAATCGGCTTGAGTTATATATGGAGTATTTATAATTTAATCACGAGTAATATAAGATGGCAGAAGGGAGCATGGGCCATAGAGATTATATAAAAGCTAAGGAACATGGTGGAGGGAGGGATGTAGGTGAAGTCAGGAAATAAGGAGAGTGCAATGAGGATAGAATGTGATTGGTCAGAGGCTCTTGACTACTATAGCGCAGGGCTGGCCAACCTGTGGCTCTCGAGGTGTTCTGATACTGCAACTACCAGCATGCTTTTTCAGGTATCAGCTATGCCTGTGCAGGTAAAGTATGCTGGGACTCGTAGTTTCACAATACCTGGAGAGTCAAAGGTTGGCCAGGGCTGCTACAGCAAGTAACTGGTACACATAGAAAAAAAAAGCCTGAGAACCGCTGATCGAGTGGGAAAATTTATTGGAAAACAATTAAACTTTTTGTGGTATAACCTTTATTTTAAACATCTATTAGAAAAGTGGTAAACAGGACACTTTTGCGGGGCGATGTTGCTTTAAGGCGTACTAGTTTGCATACCAGTAACAGTAGCTAATTGTAAGCCTCTTCTGGGTCCTTAATTAAATGTGCCTAATCTCTGTCCCACAGAGTCACTAAAATAGAGGCGTGAATATCAAGTATATGAAATGGCATGTATCGCGTGTCCAGCGCATTAGTAGACCTTATCTGCCACTATTAATAGCCGTTGCGTTAAATAAAAGGGACGTTCTGCTGTACTGAGGTTGTGAAATGTAGAGGAAATGGGCTGTGGTGGGAGACCAGACTTATTGGCTGAATTCTGTACACTGAAACCAGAGCAGAAGATGTAAATAGCGGAAAACAACTCCCCGAAGCAGCTTATATACCTGTGCTGTTGTTTTTTGTGTTTTGCCTGTTTTTATTTATTTATTTTATTTATTTAACATATATCACTGTGGCAGACCAGGTTGGTAATTACCCCCCGGCATCTAGTTGCCAAAATAGCAATCGCTATTTCGACAGTGATATATTCAACAGCCTAATGTCTAATGTCGGCTGTATCGGTTTAGACAGGATTCCAGTTTAGAAAAAGTTCATTTTGGCATCGGGTACACTAACTTAAGTTATCATTTTGACTACCCAACAACCCAATGATTATTCTTCCCGGGGTATCTGCTCTGATATTTACGCTCTCTGGGGTATCTGCTGTGATATTTACTCTCACCGGGGTATCTCCTGGGATATTTACTCTCTCCAGGGTATCTGCTGGGATATTAACTCTCACCTGGGTATCTGCTGGGATATTTACTCTCACCTGGGTATCTGCTGTGATATTTACTCTCACCTGGGTATCTGCTGTGATATTTACTCTCACCAGGGTATCTGCTGTGATATTTACTCTCACTGGGGTATCTGCTGTGATATTTACGCTCTCTGGGGTATCCGCTGGGATATTTACTCTCTCTGGGGTATCTGCTGTGATATTTACTCTCTCTAGGGTATCTGCTGTGATATTTACTCTCTCCAGGGTATCTGCTGGGATATTTACTCTCTCTGGGGTATCCGCTGGGATATTTACTCTCTCTGGGGTATCTGCTGTGATATTAACTCTCTCTGGGGTATCTGCTGTGATATTTACTCTCACCTGGGTATTTGCTGTGATATTTATTCTTTCCGGAGTATCTGCTGGGATATTTACTCTCCGGGGTATCTACTGTGATATTTACTCTTTCTGGGGTATCTACTGTGATATTTACTCTTTCTGGGGTATCTGCTGGGATATTTACTCTCTCTGGAGTATCTGCTGTGATATTTATTCTCTCTGGGGTATCTGCTGTGATATTTACTCTCTCCGGGCTATCTGCTGTGATATTTACTCTCTCCGGGCTATCTGCTGGGATAATTACTCTCTCTGGGGTATCTACTAGGATATTTACTCTCACCTGGGTATTTGCTGTGATATTTATTCTCTCCGGGGTATCTGCTGGGATATTTACTCTCTCCGGGGTATCTACTGTGATATTTACTCTTTCTGGGGTATCTTCTGGGATATTTACAATCTCTGGGACATCTGCTGGGATATTTACTCTCTCTGGGGTGGGTATCTGCTGGGATATTTACTGTTCTTGTTACCTGTGCACTCTGCTCTGTTTCCCCAGTTACTGGTTAGCATTAGGGTTAGGATTATTGTATCCACAGCGCTGTACAGAGGCAATAGCAAAGCCAATTACATATACAATACAATAATTAACAGAGGGTATAAAAATATGAATACAATACAGTACAATGCAAAAATAAAATACAGTACAAAAATAGTGGAACAATATGTAAGGAAAATAAAGATGCTGGATATGTGTGTAGGAGCAGGTGAATAAGGAGAGAGATAGACAGTAGAGAGAAAAAGGTGTTAAAGAGGAATTAAAGAGGACAGGGTAGAGGGGTGATGACAGGAGGGAGGAGGAACCTGCTCATAAGAGCTAACATGCTAAGCGAGAGAGGGTGAACAAACAGGAGACACAGTGATGAAGATGGGGAGGGCAGGTAAGCTTGGAGGATGGGTAGGCTAGCCTGAAGAAGTGGGTTTTGAGTGAGCATGCCACCATTACAATACTCCATTAGACAGAAAGCAGCCAATCAGTGAACATTTGGGTGTCAGCATGTTAAGTGTCAGAATTCAGGTCATCAGAACGGCACCACCTCCCCTTACCCCTAACTTCTCACTATTAATGACACAGCAGTGTTTGAGAACCACAGTCCAACTGTACTGAGAAGTGACGCTGTGGAAAGCCCCTAAGAGCTCTGTTTTGACTATGGTATCCTCCCCTGCTACTTCCATATGACCTGTCTGGGAGCTTTTATCCATGTACCAGATTATATGTACCTAGCAGCCCTCTTGAAAGATTTTGATAAAGGATTTGATTAGCTCATTGTTACTAATACAGTTCAATACCACCTTTTGAGATGGCCCCCATTTGCCCAAGTAAACTGGGGTCTTACACCTTTTAATCCCTATCCCCACAGTACCATTTTTTTTTAATTAAGAAGTTCCTCTTTTCCTCCTAGGAGCCAAATATCATCTCTAGCCATGAGTCTGAGGGCCAGATTTACTAAGCTGCAGGTTTGGAAAAGTGGAGATGTTGCTCATAGCATCCAATCAGATTCTAGATTCAACATCTCCACTTTTCCAAACCCACAGTTTAGTAAATCTGGCCCTGAATCTTTGACGGTCAGATATAGTTCAGAGATTAACCAGCAGAGAGCGCCACTAATAATTTCATCCTGCCCGTCATACTCTGATTTCATCCAGGAGTACAGTTTAGTATGTGGTTTCAGAGTTAATTGCTCAACCGATCCGGAAATCTCACTTTGGATGGTGCTGACTACATCTGGATGAAAACTTTTAACACTGCAAATTGTCAGTCACATAAAGAATTCGTCTGTCAGTCAGGACATCTGCTTCCAAATGACGTACGTACATGCCAGCCCTTGATCGCTGCTTTATCAGAAACAAATGCATTCATTCACATGCAATTAGCTTTTAATGATAGCGGCTAAAAACGCGAGAGGATGTCAGCTGTTCCGCCTCGCACAATCCGGGTCTGGCAGCCTCTCAGCCTAAACTGAAAACCGATCCACAATGTTTTCTGTGCATCTTTTTCTCTGCGGACCCTGACCCTGACAGAGACTCCTGAATATTCTCTCCTCTAGGGGTATAGTTATTGGGGTTTCTAGAGAGGAAAAAGGAAGATGTTGCTTTTTGTGAGTGCATATAGTGAAAGGCAGAAGCTGATTGGTTGATATGGGCAAAATCTTTATGTTTTTATTTTTGTTCCATTAAACATTGATGATACAGGTCCGGATTCACAGTTATGTAGTTATCGTCTTACGTACGTTGTTTTAAGAGTTGAGCTACTATGCATGCGTGGTAGCTTTTTTACGCTATCTACGTACCATTTCTGTACGTAGATTGCGTAAGCGCGGTCTAAAGACCGTGTTTTTATTTTTATATGTTCCATTAAACATTAATGTGGTTGCCGGTCCTGCCGCCCTATTTCGACAGTGATACAGGTCCAGATTCAAAGTTACGTAAGACAGAAACTACGTAACTGTGAATCCGGAGCACAGTCTCCAGAAAATAGAAAATAGATATTGGGAACTGGTACCTATTTTGACCTGTTCCCAATAGCCGCAGGCTGTGGCGGGTGTAAGGTTAGGGCGTAAGGAGAAGGTTAGGGCGTAAGGAGAAGGTTAGGCTGCGGAACATGGAGGTTTGGGGTTAGGGGTCAAGAAGGGGAAGGTTAGGGTTAGGTTACAGGATAGTGAGGGTTAGGCTGCGGAACATGGAGTGTTAGAGCTCAAGAAGAAGGAAGGTTATGGTTAGGCTGTGGGAAATGGAGGGTTAAGAAAGGGTTACGGTCAGGGTTAAATAAAAACACCTGTTGTTGCAGAAATCTGAACCACTTTGGGAGTCACAGCATCGCCGCTCTCTAAAATGGAGACTGCCGGCAGTCACCATTCAGCTGCTGTACAATAGTGTCCCACTCCCATTACATATACCCCCTGATGATGATGTTACCAATAACACATAATAATGTTGAATATTACACGTTTTATATAACAAAAAACAAACTTGAGCAATAGTTTAATAAAGAAAAGTAAGTACAATGACTTTTTAACACACATTTAAAAGTCAATGTCTTACTCTATTATTATTATAACAATTATTATATTTGTCTATGTATAATATTAATCACTGACTATGCGCTGCACAAGCTGATAAAGAAGCCACTATTGTAAGGAGGATGGGTCTCTCTCTCTCTCTATTTACGCACAGAGCCATTGTTAGAAATCCAAGGGTTAAAGTCACACTGGCGCCCCCTAGCTGTGATCTTGTGACCATATTAAGCTTAAATATTAACTTTCTTGTATTCACACCTAAGAGTGAGTTAGCTGTGGACAGATCCGCACCTAACTCACCCGTCCTGCTCCAAACCCGCCCCCTGTTCTTAGGTACTTTATGGCACTTATGAGTTCCATAGGGCTACGCACGGACCTTTCCTCTGCCCGCCTAATGTAAATCCCTCCCCCCTGCCGCTTCTGCTTAATCACTCCCCGAGGCGGCATTACGCCACTTCTTTCTAACTAAACTACTCTGCGCGGTCCACACAAAGGCAATCTACACACCTAACTGGTACGTGGATGGCGTAAATGACCTACTATGCATGTGTAGTAGGTCATTTTGTTACAATACGCACCTAAGAAGCAGAAGCAATACGACCCCTTGTGCCTACACCAACTTTGAGCAGGTTCCCTTCTTGCACACCCCTAGTTTTGCCGCTGATTATACACCCAGGTGTCAGCGCATTAATGTTTTTGATGACCGTTCCGATAGATTGCGTATAGCAACGTCTAAACAGTTGAGACAGCTCTCCCAGCCCTGTCTTTCAGGTTACAATTGTCTGCTTTCCATCACATATATGATGAGAATGAAGTCAATGTTTTGATCCACATTAACACCAAGCTATACCTTCATTTTACACTTTAACGTCACACACCTTGCTATGGTTTTGTTTATTTCCACAGCGTCTCACCCGTCTTATTTCCTGTCGTTGGTTGAACATCCTTTTCCTGTGTATTTTCACACGAGTATGTTTATTTGCTTGAATAAGAAGCGTCGTCTACCATCGATTAGAGCATAAAAGTAATGCTTGTCGATCTGTGAGTGCGCAGGGAAACTGCCATTATAATGGCGCCTGGGTGAGTACATTAAAATTGGCGCATTCCCTCAATATTATCTTTATCATCTAAATGGACAAAGTTATGCAATTATCTAAATAATAATCTTATTGCTAATATACAATACAATGACATCTATAATTGGTAGTTATTTTGTGGTCATAATATATTGAGGGGGGAAAGAAGACGAAACCAAAATATTTTCCATTATATTAAGTTATTTTATTATTGGCTTTTTCTTTTTACTGTGCTGTAAACAATGAACAATAAAAGGCTGACGCTGGGTGTACACCTATGTAATCATACATAAGATGTGATGAGTCTTGCTATTATAATGATGATTGCAATTCCTGAATACCAATTTACCAGCCGATCTGAGACCATCATCTCTCCTAAATATCTGCTGAGACAATCAAGACTCCATACACACTGTACAGATATCTGTCTTTTCTGCGTAGGAGATACCAGAAAAGTCGGACAGATTTTTGTACCTGCGTTCACACTGCACAAATTTGTCCGACGTTGCGATCGAGATTTTTCGAAGTATCATAAAACCAAAGCATGTGACCTTTATCACTACAGATCGAGATCATAGGAGCGTTCATACACACAAATGGTCGTAAATTGTATGATTGGTCTGATCGTTGCATAGGTGTGAACCCAGATTTATTCATGAAAGAAAGAAGCCAATCTGAATTTTTCAGGAGAGGGTTTGTTTTGTAGCTTAACTCTAAATTAGAGATTACTTATAAAGTTATTTGTGTGCAATAAGCTGTCAGTCAGTGTTTTCTCTGCATGCAGATATTATTTCTCTTATTTGCACACTTCATATTGAAGCATGGTTTATCTAGGTACAGCTTTGCATCTTTTTATGCTGGTCCTCCCAACTCTGTACCTGCAGCCCCCAAATTATTTTCACCAACTAATTGTATGGCCATAAGCCAACGTAGCCTAACCCGGACCCTTGCCAGTGAGCGGAGCCCAGAGTGTCTCCCGTGGATTAATAAACGTTTGCAGCATTGAACGAAGATCGTGGCAGATCACTTAAAGAGGTATAATAGGTGTGGCAAATTAGCACAGTGGTTAGCATTGCTGCTTTACAGCACTGGGTGTTTGGATGACATTGCCACCAAGGTCCTATCTGTGTTGGGTTTGTTTGCTCTCCCTGGTGTTATGCGGATGACTGGCAACAGTACCTATGGAGAGGGGCTGCTCTCCTGGGAATCCAACAGTCGTGCCTAAAATTCTGGAGTCTCCAGACATCCTGAGAGAGTTGGCGAATGCTCAATAACTTTTCGAAGATGCCGTAAGCGAGCGGACAATTGCACGATGATTATGCAGTGTATGGAAATAAAAGATCTGAAAGAATAAATAAGAACATGATTGTCTGATCTATGATCTGCTGGTTGGATGGTGCATTGGTCAGCCAGTCACATGATTATATAGCCAATGTCTATCATTTTACCTTCTGATCGTGCTGTCTGTACATTATGGAGCTGATCCAGATTAGAGAGTAAAGACGGAACAGGTACACGTGTAAAATGTAAATGTTCAAATGAGTATTAATTCTTCTGGATGCAGGGAAATACTTTTGCACAAAGAACTCACAGACTGCATAGCGTTATGTTATCTATAAATTAGGGTTGAGCTAAGAATTGTCACCTCTCAACTCCGATTCTGTTTTCTCAGTCTCAGTTTGCCTTCCTTTGCAGGGCATTATGGTCCGGATTCACAGTTAGGTAGTTTTTGTCTTACGTCTGTTGTTTTAAGAATTGAGCTACCACGCATGCCTAGTAGCTTAGTTACGCTATCTACGTACCATTTCTGCGTAAGCGCGGTCTAAGCTCAATTCTTAAAACAACGTACGTAAAATGAAAACTACGTAACTGTGAATCCAGACCTATGTGATCATTGGACCAATCCCAAAACTGTCCTGTAAAAATCCACAGTGTTGTAGCCGGCTTCACCGGAATAGCAGAATCGTGCCGAGCATTACCTTGCATTTCATGGTTTTCAAAAGCTGCTGAATTGAATAGGCATTTTTTTTCTCACATCCGGCCCCCAGCCATGGTTTTTTGCTCTGTACGTAGACCTGCATCCGCCTCAGTTATGCTTCTTACATGTTACTGCTGTCTTGTAAGAAATGCAGTGTTGTTGTCTTGTCATGGCTGATCACACACACCTGCAACATGTCCTGATCGTGCAGGGGTAAAAGCAGAATGTGTATAGGAGGGATTCCATGTCCTGCCCCCCAAATGTAGACAACCGGCTTGCCATTGGATATCATACTGTTTATCCCAAGCATTTAGTATTGTTCTGCCATGTTCGCTTATACTGCCTCTTATGGGAGGCGGCTCCACCTATCAACTACACTTTCAGTAAGAAATGTTTCCTCACAGTTCACTGATACCGACGACCATTGAATTGCGGCTGTATCAGTGTTGAAGTCAGTCGTATTACGAATATTCTTACTGGGAACACGGCATTATTTCATATAAGTACCAGTCCCCAGTCGCAATCGGGCTGCAGCCACTTGGTGAAGGCTAGACATGGAGGGTTAGGGTTAGTCTGATAGAAAGGGAGGGTTAGGTTAGTCTGATAGAAGGAGAGGGTTAGGATTAGGCTGCAGGACATGGAGGGTTAGGCTGATATAAGGGGAGGGTTAATCTGATAGAAGCGGAGGGTTAGGGTTAGGCTGCAGAACATGGAGGGTTAGGGTTAGGCTGATAGGTGGGGAGGGTTAGGATTAGACTGCAGGACATGGAGGGTTAGGCTGATAGAAGGGGAGGGTTAGGGTTAGGCTGATAGAAGGGTGGGTTAGGGTTAGATTGATAGAAGGGGAGGGTTAAGGTTAAGCTGATAGAAGTGGATAGTTATTGTTATGCTGCCAGTTATGGAGGGTTAAGGTTAGGGTAATAGAAAGGAAGGTTTCACCATTGGAGCAATCGGATCCTGATTGTTTGCGGCGTCCACACTCTCTGAATTCAGGCTGCAAAGAAATCCTTCCAATCGCACCAGGTTTGTGTTCTAATACTTCTCTTCCACGTGAAAAATACCATCCTCCTATAGCTAGTTAAACCCCTTGATAAATATGAGAGCTTCTATCCTATG
>WWET01000715.1:164586-180881 GCA_011038615.1 Limnodynastes dumerilii
CCCCCCCCCCCTTCAATTCCCATTGTACTTTAAGCTATATATGTTCACATCCTTTAGTCGCGTTGGGTATGATTGTAATGTAGGCCACACTCTGTATTTGGCAGGTATGCAGTGTACATTACTGCTTGTCATTGGGGATTTGTAGTGATTACATGTTCTCTACAGAAATATAGACATATTTTACATCTATTTAAAGTAACCTCATCTTTGTTTATCATATAACTTTATACAGCTCAAGCAGGCGTGGTGACAGGACCTTCTTACGCACAAGCAGACACCATGTAAGGAGAAAGTCTGCGGGCATTTAAACAATATTATTTAAGAAATGAAGCATTAACTAGGCTTTGCTAAGCATCTCCTCATTTGTTTCCATTTACATTCTCAGATGATACCAAAAATATCTTCCAAATCAGGGTTTTAATCTATTCTGTATATTAAAATAACTCTTAATCATTCCACTCTTGAGCTGGGGATATTATTATTTATTAACAGGTATTTATATAGCACCCCTTTATAAAGACTATTTCACAATCACATCAGTCCCTGCTCCATTGGGGTACATTCTAAGTTCTATACATACATACATACACAGACTAGGGTTGATTGAGTCAGCAGTCAATTAACCTACCAGCATGTTTTTGGAGTGTAGGAGGAAACCGGAGCACCCAGAGGAAACCCACACAGACACAGGGAGAACATACAAACTCCTCACAGATAAGTCCTAGTCCGGGAATCGGACTCATGACCTCAGCGCTGTGAGTCAGTGAGTGCCAGTCAGTTAGCCAGCGTGTTGCCACAATTTCATTTGTGTGAGTTGGAAAAGGCAGAGGTTTGGGCTCTTCTTATCCCATTTATTGTTATTTGGCGCCATACTGTTGATTTGTTGCAACAAAGTTACTACACTTTAATATAAGTAACTGTTTTTAAGAAGTTTGTTTTAAAATGGGATATACCAAACAAAGAAGAATTTAAAAGTTTGAATTGTGTGTGTGGCTGTGATGATGGAGTTACATTCTGTAGGGGCAGCAGATGTAAAAGAAGGAGCAGTTGTAGAAGACTACACTACAAAGCAAGTACATCTGGTAGGATATTGAGAATGAGAGTGAGACAGATAGATAGAAAAAAAATAAGCAGGTAAAGGTAAAGAGCTGTGTGTAGGAGGATGCAGGTAGAACACTGAGCTATAGAGAAGCAGCCTGTGGGTGCAGCAGATGAGGAAGAAGGTGCAGCAGTAGAGAGAGAACACCAGGAACGGGGACCCTGCTAATGAATGCTTGCATCCTAAGGGGCCAAGGGTGATATCACTAGAACCCATTTTCATAAACATTAATTCAACCTCCAATAAAGCGACCTCCATTGTTCCTTGCAATTGGCAGTGATATCATTCTGGCAATATTACTTGACATAGAAAATGTTTTTCGACTGTGACAGATGAGGCTTCTGGGAAATGCTGTCATTATCTGTCTGAATAATGTATTGTGTGACCCTGTGAAATCAATGGTTTATAGAATTATACGTATTACGGAAGATCTATAAATGGTCTGTCTGCTTCTTTTTGCATCCAGACAAGTGATTTTCCATGTTCATTCAAACATTGGTAATATGATGAAGTAAACTGTCTGTCACATAAAAGGGTCACTACTGAGCTGGAGTGGGCATGTCACGGTTGTGTTTATCTCTATTGTCGCCATATGCAGCAGTTTTAACACCATTCCACTTTTATGTCTAATTTTTCAAACGTTTATGGTTTTATTTTATTTTTTTCTGTTCCAAATCCATAATAGAATTATTTTATATGACTAACAGCCAATAGGTGGCCTTAAGACCCCCAGTTCCTTTCTGCCATATTCATACCCTCCAACATGACCCATTCCATTAGGTACAAAATTCTCTGCTTCCCATTTTCCAACTGTCCGTTACTATGGTAACCACCTTTGTCGAAGAGGCAAATCGTTTTTTAAATATCAGTTAATTCATTTAAGCCAGGTGAATGACAGTTGGAAGCTCTGGAGCAGATTAAATTGTACCTAATGGAATGGGCCATGTTGGAGGGTCTGCATATGTGTTTGTTATAGCTTGTAACAATTGTGTAAGATGTTTGCTGGTATGGAATTCCATGTTTACTGGTATAGAGTAAAAAATGGACGTTTACTGTTCTTCACGAGCGGTAAGAGCCCCTTTTGCGGTAGTTTGACTTCGGTCCAGTATTATTTGAAATTTATTTTCAAGATTACAGGTAACGTGTGACCCTGGTGATGGTTAGTGGGCCTCACAGGTTAACAGACATTCCTGCGATCCTTTTATATAAAAAAAAATGTAAAAAGATCAATGTCTGTAAATGCCCTTTAGTATTTCATAAGATTTTATATTAAGACTTCGGAGAGCTGAAATTCAGAATTCGCCGGCCTCTAGTGGTCAGACAGTTGACCTTTATAGAGACGCTGCTGGTCGATTGAACGCTGGGTTCCTGTTTACTCCATAATTTAAGATCAGAGAGGACTTTTCCATTTCTGACACTGTAAAAAAAAAAAAAACAGCAACTACTTAAAGCCACCTGAAAACATTTGCAAAAGAGTATTCCAGAACCCATTCTATTCTATTCACGCAGTCATTCACAGTTTAAAATATAATTTATACAAGCATTTGGGATTGTTATAGTGTATTAATAGATGCTTTGTTCTTTACAGTGGCTAATTGTACAGCAGTCATTGAAAGCCATTAGGGGAGCAGTAGTTTGACATTTACACATTTCTCTATGGAGGCAGACATTTTGTGGGCGGAACCATGAAAACAGCCTCAGTGAGTTGGTATGCAAAAATGGACGCCTTCTTTGTGTGTGCATGCACAATTTATCTTATGCGGAAACTGAGAGGAAAGTTTATTAAAAAGGAAAAGTGGAAACTTTCCCACAGCAACCAGTTTTAGCCATCGTTTATCCAGTACATTATAGCAGACCCTGCAACATGACACATTCCATTGGATACAAAGTGCTCTACCCCTGAGCTTCTGACAGTCCGTTACTATGGTAACCACTTGCATTGAAAAATTTTTTTTTTTCAAACACAGTTATTTTACTAAAACCCTTTCACCCTCGGCGCACTTAAGCCTTTCCCAGAATTCCGCGGCACTCCAAAAGCAAAATATACACACAAAAAAGCAGGAATTACAAAGTACATACACAGATATTACATATAATTGTTATATTTTATTTGATAAATGTAAAAATCGCGGCTAATAACTTTTTTCTTATAACTAATTTAACTATGTTAGCCCCCATCATGTGTCTGCAGCCTTCCCAGTAGTCCCCATTCATGTGTCTGCAGCCTCCCCAGTATCACCAATCATGTGTCTGCAGCCTCTCCAGTATCACCAATCATGTGTCTCCAGCTCTCCAGTATTCCGCATTTATGTATCTGCAGCCTTCGCAGTATCCCCTTATTTCCTTAAGGCAAGGTATTCCAGTGCTTTTTCCCCAGTTGGAGGCATTGCACCATGGCACACTTGGCAACATCCTGTGGCACACTGGTGGGCCATGGCACACTGGTTGAGGAGTACTGCTCTAGGCAACAGTTCCACTTTTTCATTGTAAGATTAAGGGCTAGATTTGCTAAACTTCTCAAAATAGAAAATGGAGATAGATGTTGCCCATAGCAACCAATACAATTCTAGAAGAATGTTGGCAACATCTCCAGTTTTCCTTTTAGAGGTTGAGCAAATCTAGCCCTAAGTGTTAAAACTGAGAGAGGCCTGGATTTACCACTTTCATACCTCTCTACACTAAAGGGGGAATAATACATCGTGGTGCGTGATTGCAGTAGTGCATGAAATGCGCGTGTTTATACATGAAATGGGTGTTCTCTAGCAAAATTACCATGTTTGGCTATGCAGAGGCGTGGCTAATGAGGAAGTAGGTGGGGTTAAGCCAGGGCTTGAGGAATATTTGCAGAGTTTAAGCATCAAAACAAAGACGCATTTTTTTTTTACAAAAAAAAAATTCTTGTCACCATGGAGACCTGGCAGACAGTATTTGTCAAGCCCAGACGTAAGATGACTGGTGTATAGCTATGGAAACCTCCTTTATAACGTTTTATATGTCTTGCTACCAGTGTGTTTATTTTCATGATTAGAAATGTCTTCATTTACATTTAGATACTTGGAAAAAATTATACAGGAGGGGAGGACTTTCAGTACCCCGCACAACATGGAAGTGTAATACAATGACTTTCCATACCACACTATAACATTCCCCCTGACTGTACACGTGACCTACAGTATGGTATCTACGGGTGTATATCTAAAAATATAGTGATGGATCTGTTGCATTCATAGAGCAGGAGCCCAGGGAGATGTGTGTTGTTTTTGTTTTTTGGAAACCGTTGTGCATATCCTCCAACATGACCCATTCCACTAGGTACATAGATTCTGTTCCTCAGTTTCCAACTGTCATTTACTATGGTAACCACCTTTGTTGAATATGCAAATAGTTTTTTTTTTATATCAGTTTATTCTTTTAAACCAGGTGAGTGACAGTTGAAAGCTCAGGAGCGGATTAAACTGTACCTAATGGAATGGGTCATGTTGGAGGGTCTGCCGTTGTGTGACTTTAATAAAAGTCCTGATTATGGGACCCTGGGGTTGTGGATGGAGATTGAAGGGCGGGCTTCATCCACCAGACCTACTCTGGGTCTTCAGGTGATCCAGTTTGTAAGCTGGTTAGTGATGACACCACCTTCATCGGGGTGGCTAAAAGGGCTGTGAAGTCTCTAAAGAGGCCTCTAGAGGGACCAGACGGCCAGGAAGGTTGTAGGCAACAACTGTTGAAAACAAGGTCCAATTTCAGTAGTCAGGGAGTACTACTCTGTTTAGGTGGAGGCCAGAGAGACCCAGGCTAATTGTTGTATGATTTTCTTTTGGTGTGATATAACCACACTACATTTATTTGCATCATATATGGACTGCCGTGAGCTAATTTTGGCCGCTATAGCTCGGTGCCTCAGTGAGTAGCAGTTGTGCTTCACAGCACTGAGGTCATGCGTTCGATACTTGGACTAGGCCTTATCTGTGTGGAGTTTGTATGTTCTCCCCATGTCTGTTCCTCCGAGTGCTCCACACTCCAAAAACATGTTGGTAAGTTACTTGGCTGCTGAATAAATTAACCCTACAGTATGTATGTGTGCCTGTGTCAGGGACCTTAGTATGTAATGTAATGAGGCAGGGACTGATGTGAATGTGAAATATTCTCTGTAAAGCACTACGTAATCTGATAGCGCTATATAAAAACCTGTTAATAAAAAAGAAATGATTATTGGTTACCCTGAGACACAGCAATGCAACACTGTTTGTGGCTATACGGTTTTGGACGGTCTTCTGGAAGCCAAACACTACCTGAGTTTTCTATCGCATGCAACGGTAAAATGGCGACAGTTTGCAAGTTTTGACCAATACGCAACGCGTTAGCATGCCTACACTGCCTAATTGTAATAAGTGTCACCAACTTACGAACGTAATGCGGCTGTTCTGTCAGAAGCTGTCCAATTGTAATGTCAGGGCTTATTGCATTACAGATCTAGTATTATAGATGTGCAGGATGAAAAACCGGACAAAATGCGATCTGGAAAAGGAGGAAAACTGATGATCTGATAGCACATTATTACTTTGAAAAGAACTAAAAAATCTGCAAATTGGTGGAGAGCTGTGAGCTGATGTGAATAAGCTTTTTACGGCAGACAAGGTCTTGCGCAGCTCCTGTAAATAGACTGGAGCCTGTGGTCTGGCAGCCAGCTTGAAAATAGAGCCGACACGGAGAGGAAAAGAGACTTTATTTTAGCAACATTTCACCAGTCACAACATTTTCCTATGTGCGGAAATAAACTCCATAAACCAGAATGTGTTGAAATATAGAACTGCAGCTTTTATTATAGGCTACGAGCCAGGAAATGGACATTAGGCACTGATGTTTTATGGGGCTGTATACCCCAGCCTAGTGCAATTACCGGCACAGTTCCTGAGTTCTAAACAAGTCACATGACTGGCAGTCACATGGTGCTTTCCATTGCTGCCAGTATTGTAAGCAAGTTGGCAGCAACACGAGCCCAGCTGTCACTGAGATAAGAGACAAATTTACAGAGAGAGGGCCTCATTCACAAGTGCGCTCTCTCTCCAGCTGATGGGGTGCAGTCACAGAAGGGCACAAGAATCCTCATTATTCACAGTCTTGCTATATAATGCCTTGTGACCAGTGAGGGGTGCAGGCAGGGGCGGAACTACTATTGGTGCAGGGGCACCGGGGCCCATGCTGATGCAAGGACTCACAGCCATCATTGCTGCATCGCCAAAGCTCCCCACCGTGTTACCTGGGATATCATCAGGGCCAAAGCATATTTTTTGCACCTGGGCCCACAACTCACTAGTTCCGCCTCTGGGTGCAGATAAATCTACTGAATAGATGCCGACTTTTTATTGCATTGTTTTCCGGCGATTTCGGAGGGGAAAAAAGAGATGGCAGTATGGGGGCGGGGCTTAAAGCTGATCACTGCCTGTAGTCTGGCCCTGTCTAACAATGCTGCGATCCATAGTGTTGAAAAGAATGGGGCGGAGCTTGACTCCAGTTATATTGTTAAGCCCCTCTTAGTCTTAGTGATTCTATTGATCACAGCATTGATAATCAGGGGGTGGGACTGCAGGATTGATTCACATAAAATCACGTCATCAAGTCCAAACGCAGGAGATTTACCTGCTGACCTGGGACGCTGGGAGCAATGCCTGAATTTCGTGAGTCTGCTGGGCATAACGTGATCGTTGTCAACTATGAATTTAGTATGGCTGTCTGATTCATGGCATCTGATTTAGGTGTCTGATACCCGGTGTAGCTAGCCGTGTCGGCGGAGGATTCCCAAGCAGTGGAACCGAGCAGGCGTCTGGGAAACACACATTCTGCATGTGAAAGTACAGTCACGTCCTGTGTGCACGCACAGAGGGGTCACGTCTCTGCGGACACTGGCGTTCACGCTGCAAGTGTTGCCATTCCTTTTGCTGTGTAGAGCTGACCATAGGATGGGACGATTATCTATCCTAGTAGGCGGTGGCCCGATAAACGGGAAGAATTCCCGCCAGGGCCAGTGCATTAGATCTATTTATTATGCTATATATGAAGTATACGTCAAAGGTGTCAGAGCAGCATAATACATTTATCTGCAGCAGTCAGTGCGGGGAGTAGTAGAGACAGGGATCAGCCAAAGCTGCGCTCCACACAGCGTGGCTTAAGCTAACCATTAGAGGGCAGCACTAAAAGAATAGGGAGCCATTCAGTAAGGTGATTGGCTCCCTTAAATTATTAGGCTCTAGCACCCGATTTAAATCGAGCAAGTTTAAAAATCCAATAATCGTATCAGAGCGTTTCTGGTGCATTTATTGGATGTTTTAAAAATTGATCCTGGTCACTAACTAAAACGATTTTGGGCGTGATCCACGATAATCGCTCCAGTGTATAGCTAGCTCAGGGCTGTAGCTACTAAGGATGAAGATACTGATGGCAAAACAGACTGAATTCAATTGCAAATTGCAACTAAATGTCCCACATCTGTCAATGTATAATACAGCCATAGGCAGCCTGTGTCACTCCAGGTGTTGTGAAACTACCCAGCATGCTTTGCCATGTGTCAGCTACACCTATACTGTTGGAGCATGCTGGGAGTTGTAGTTTCACAATACATGGTGTGCCAAATCTCAGCTGTGCCCAGTGCCCCATAGAATATAAATATGTATGTATGAGTTTTATTATGCCATATTCTAAGTGACTTATTGCTCATCAGATAAGAATAAATTAGTTTACATTAGCAGAGAGACTTTAATCATTCAAATCTCTTATCACTGTAAAGACAATATTTTAGAGGCAACCCTATGAATATACTACAAATGCCTTATTACCATCACCATGTTACACAGGACTATGGAACTGACAAGAGCAGTGCAATCACATGTGAGACAGTAGAGGGCGCTATCTGACAGTCATTGTCTAGTGATCAGACGAAATGAGAAACTAACTCTGCAGGTGGCTAATTTTTGTCTGGTGTAGATCGTCCTTGGAGATGGCTGGCATGCTTGCACTTGCAGTCCTAAAAACATTTATCTATTATCGGGATTATTGGGATTGAGTAGGTGTAAGAATTTAAGCACTCTCTTTCTGCTACATGGGCTTGTTGAGGTTTCTAAGCACATATTAGGCTCTCCCAGGAACTAGCGACATTTATCATTGTCAGGATGAGCCGCTTGTCATATATATGTGTGTGTGTGTGTGTGTCTCCCAAAGGGGCCGTTGTGTATTCCTCCACTCCTCAGCTCTGGATACCTGTCATCTGACATAATAAAACACTGAATAACACTGTTCTCTCTCTCTCTTTATTTCAGCGAACAGAGTATCTGTCAAGCGCGCGCGTCTGTCATGATCTACGATGACACCAGCAAGAAGTGGGTGCCAATCAAAGCCGGGCAGCAGGGCTTCAGCCGGATTAATATCTACCACAATACTGCCAACAACACTTTTAGAGTAGTCGGAGTTAAGCTTCAGGATCAACAAGTAAGTGGCAGCATCGGAAACGGGCACATTGTATGTTTCTGTGATTCGCTTGTAGGGTAGCGAGACATCGGCCCAGATCCAGAGGCGCACGGAATTCATAACTCACCGTGCTTGCCGCAGTTGCGTTCGTGAAAGTGGGGCTGGCTGCGTGCAATCCAAAAGCCCACATAACGGCGACTTTGGATTGAACGTAATTACGGCACATATAGTATGGGCGCACAGCAGCAGTGTAGCCAAATACATTGCGCAGGAGTGGTTAATACGGTGTTACGCTGACTGTGAATAGAGGTTCTGATTACCTTGTGCGTTGTAAACCTCACAAATTAAAGCAAATAACATTTTAATTTTTTTTATTCAAAAACATGAAAAAATATTTTTTCTTAATGTATGTAGAAATAATACAGCGACAGCGATTTCTGACCCTTCGCAATGCGTTCGTTGTGTCACACCCTAATGCCAGGGTAAGATATTGGTTGCAGAAAGGTCAGCTCCCTGGAATTAGACAAGACCTGAAGCTGGTGGAAACGTACAGCTCATTGGGTGCAGTTTCTTGAGCCCCGCCCTTACTGTACATTGAATACGACCCTCCGCCGCAGCTGGAGTTGCGCTCAGATCAGGATCGGCCGTGACCGCCCGCTCTTCTGTCCTGAGCTGTAGAAAGTCACTCATGAGAAACATCACGTCAGCTGGCAAACGCCCACCTCTCGGGCCTGTTGCCCACAGCTGCATCTCAGCAAAGGGCGTACTTGGCCACAGAGGGCATCATCTGACATAAATTTAACACCCAGTCCTGGGACATATTCTTTGGACAGGTGCTCTGTTATTGCAGCCTAGGTCCAGTCGTATCATGTAGATATATTAACATGACATCGTCTGTGATCACCGGGATCCCGGCCTATGTAGTTATTTAACAGTAGCCAAGCAATGTAACAAAGCAATGAGAAAAGCAAGTCACATGCTTGGTTGTATAAGGAGAGGAATTAGCAGCAAAAGAAGAAGTAGTGATATCACTTTATAGATCGTTGGTGTGACCTCACCTAGAATACTGGGATCAGTTCTGGAGGCCATATCACCAGAAGGAAATAAATACATTAGAGACTGTGCAAAGAAGAGCATACAGAGAGAGACTAGAGGAAGTAATCATGTATAGCTTGGAGCAGAGAAGAGCAACTAAAATTGAGCATGGCCTGTGTATTCAACATACAGAGAAATACTAGAGGAAGTAAACATGTAAAGCTTGGAGCAGAGAAGGGCCAGCAGCTTTAACATGCATCAAGGGGTGTAACCAGGGACAGGAAGGGGGCATTATTCAAAGAAAGAAATGTATTAGAACACGAGGACAGGTGTATAAACTGGAGGGCAACAGGTATGACCAAACCAGGGCAAATAATGCCACGAGCCCTGCACCCTGGGGACATTTGCCAGCTTCTATTGCAGAACCACGGCCGTGGCTCTGTATATGTTGCTGCCAGGGAGTAATAGTAGCAAAGGTTGGCCAGAACTGCTATCTGTATAAACGGATAGCGGCTCCAGCTGATTCCCGTGGCTGCTACCTTCCAACAGCATCTCCAGAGCCACGTCCCATTACTAATATACTGTAGCAATCATCCACTTCTCTTTAAATGAAGCTTACAGCTGTCAGCTGAACAAGTTTAAAAATAGCTATTCAGCTGCAGTTAGTGCATGCGCAATTTGGGCGCCATTCTGCAAAGAATTGTAAGGGAACCACTGAGAAGGCTTTGATGCCCCACCACTCCCAAGGGCTGCCATGGGCTTCTTAGCAACAGTAAACAAATCCCTCTGATGAGACCCGGGTTGAAAAACCTGGGTCACCACCTTTCATACCACCGCTTCTCTTTTCACAACCCCTTTTTTTTAACCGTTTTCTAAATCACCACCTGAGACCCTGGTTTTTAGCTAAAAACCCAGGTTTTTAGTGGTGATGTGAAAGGGGTATTTAAAAGTAGTTGATACGTGGAATAACCTCCCATCAGAGGTAGAAGAGGTAGTAGAGGACACAGAAGAACAGGTTAAACTATCTAACCACAGACAGCTAAGAATCAGCTTAGGTGTGAGGTCATCAAGAGTTTAAAAAATGAGCAGATGTGATAGACCAAGCATTCAAATATACCCATTAGTACACACAGATCTACATCATGAGTACTATTGGGTTAGTTATGTTGCAAAGTCAATAGATTTTACATTAAATGACCAATTAAATGTTAAATACTGAAATCTGGTTATTATGGGTTACAGTACGTTACTTGTATGTGCTCCATGTGTCTAAATATGCCCTAGAGAGTGACTGGGAACAGCTGCTCAGTGTTGTAAAATATCACATTTCCCTCTTTCAGGTAGTCATAAACTATTCAATTGTGAAGGGTCTGAAATACAACCAGGCTACGCCAACCTTTCACCAATGGAGGGACGCCCGGCAGGTGTACGGCCTGAACTTCGCAAGCAAGGAAGAGGCCACTGCTTTCTCCAACGCCATGCTGTTTGCGCTCAATATCATGAACTCACAAGATGGAGGTAATTACAAGCGACATTTTATAGACATTAACTTAAGGTGACGAATGTGCTGCTTGGCTGCAGTAGGGCTTTGGTTAAAGTGTCCATGCCTTGTGCGATCTCCAGAATGCTGCAATGTCTGTACTGTGCTACGATGACTACCATGTATTATATGATGTCAATAGAATTATGTACACATTTTGCGACTACATTAACCTTCTTAAGTAATGTCATCTGGCTACCGAGAAATGCCAAATCTGATTGGTTCTGGTTGCTGCGTTTACAATAACTTATTTAGTAATATTACAACTGACACCATTATGTCACCCATATCACTGCCAAAATCCTTAAAACAAGATTCATAAAAAATAAGGGTTTCTTCACCTTCTCTCCGCTCCTGCTCCCAACCGTTCTCTCCTCGTCTCTGTCCCTGATCTCTCTCCTCTGCTCTGTCCCCGATCTTTCTCTTCCGCTCTGTCCCCACTCTCTCTCTCTCCTCTGCTCTGTCCCCGCTCTCTTTCCTCCGCTCTGTCTCCGCTCTCTCTCCTCCGCTCTGTTTCCGATCCCTCTCCTCCTCTCTGTCCCCGATCTTTCTCCTCTGCTCTGTCCTCGTTCTCTTCTCCTCTCTGTCCATGATCTCTCTCCTCCGCTCTGTCCCCACTTTTTCTCCTCTGCTCTGTTCCAGATCTCTCTCCTCTGCTCTGTCCTCGTTCTCTTCTCCCCTCTGTCCCCAATCTCTCTCCTTTTCTCTGTCCATGCTCTCTGCTTTATAACTGGGAACAGAAAAGGGAGAGCGTGCATATGATAGAAGATTTCTTGTTTTAACCAAGTAGGGAGGAATTCTTCAAAGGAAGAGAAGTATTAGATCACGGGCAGCTCTGTGTCTGGAACATAGTAAGTCGTCATAGTAGTATGTCACCCATATCACTGCCAAAATCCTTAAAACAAGATTCATAAAAAATAAGGGTTTCTTCACTTTCTCTCCACTCCTGCTGCCACCCGCTCTCTCCTCCGATGTGTCCCCACTCTCTCTTCCACTCTGTCCCCGATCTTTCTTCTCGGCTCTGTCCATGATCTCTGTCCCCACTGTCACTCCTCCGCTCTGCTCCAGATCTCTCTCCTCCGCTCTGTCTCCGATCTCTCTCCTCTGCTCTGTCCTCATTCTCTTCTCCCCTCTGTCCATGATCTCTCTCCTCCGCTCTGTCCCCCGCTCTCTCTCCTCTGCTCTGTCCTCGTTCTCTTCTCCCCTCTGTCCCCGATCTCTCTCCTCTTCTCTGTCCATGCTCTCTGCTTTATAACTGGGAGCAGAGAAGGGAGAGCATGAATATGATAGAAGATTTCTTGTTTTAACCTAGTAGGGAGGAATTGTTCAAAGGAAGAGAAGTATTAGATCACAGGGGCAGCACTGTGCCTGGAAGATAGTAAGTTATTTCTGCATTGCTGTACAGTGCATATTAGATACAATATTGTATTTAAACTGGAAAGTTGCATAGGACAAGCAGCTCCTGTGATGCGATACGTAGTAGTCTGTAATTGTGTGTACATATTTTTGGTCCTCCTGTATGTGCCAGTGTCCGCCACTTCTTCTGAATGATTGCATACTGAGATAAGTTATAATTCCAGTATAACTGCTTGGTAAGATACACTCTCGTGATCATCAGCCTTTTATTTCCATCCTCTTGTATGTGCCCAGTCAACCACTTCTGCCAACTGTTGTGTGCCCAGCCTCCATTTGTGCCCCTTATATGTGCCCAGCCTCCTTTTGTGCCTCTTTCATATGTATCAGCCTCCTTTTGTGCCCCCTTTATATGTATCAGCCTCCTTTTTTGCCCCCCTTTTATATGCATCAGCCTCCTTTTGTGCCTCCCTTTATATGTATCAGCCTCCTTTTGTGTCCCCTTTATATGCATCAGCCTCCTTTTGTGCCCCCTTTATATGTGTCAGCCTCCTTTTGTATCCCCTTTATATGTGTCAGCCTCCTTTTGTGTCCCCTTTATATGTGTCAGCCTCCCTTTGTGTCCCCTTTATATGTGTCAGCCTCCTTTTGTGCTCTCTTATATAATTTTACTAAAAACTTTTTTTTTATTTAAATCCTAAAGTCACTTACCTTGCTTTATCTTCTTCCTCTTGCTCCTTCCTCTGCGGCGCAGATGTACAGTACTGGGTATACAAGGCTCCTACGGAGGACCAAATCTATTTCCATGAATAACGCTACCTCCTAGCGTTATTCAGTGGAAAGGATTTGGTACTCCTGGGCTCCCGTAGGTGCCCTGTATACCCAGTACTGTTCATCTGAATGATGCCAGATGCGGCCGGTGTCTGTGTGATCTAGGGGTGCACCCTGTGCAATAGCACGGCTCACTTACCCCTATAAATGGCCCTGATCATGCCCTGTACCCATATCACACACACACACACTGATTGCCAATGTTTCCTACTATAGATGCTCCCCTCCATGTCATGCTCTGCTCAGTACAGGACCCCTTGGCCCAGCGGTATTTCACACTGACAAGTGACATGTGATTCTGCATATAGTGAGGCAGCCCTGATTCAGACCAGGCATCTCCAGTTTCAGTGTCCTAAGCCTGCCTATCTGAATACATATATGGGCTAGCAGCCCTGCTGCAAGCTTTTCCTGTCACCGCAGCCCTGATTGGATGGCTTTATGTCCAAAATATCCCTGACACTCATTTGGTGGCTTAATTCTTGGCTTTTTTACAATGGGCATTTTCCCATGGACTCCCTCTGCGGACATAGGATTTCCCGATTATTCCTGAACACGGATTTGGCACCAGGACCCGTTCCACTCCAGGGACCTGATGAGTCATTTGGATACATATTGCGTCCTGTCCTTTGCGAGAATCAAGGCAAAGGACTTTTACATGCCGTTTTCCATGGTGCCAATTGGCAGATAAATTGTTTTGGTTACTATGCCCGGCCAACCAGCGCAGCAAAGCCGCTTCAAACGTGTGAGCTTGGCCACGATCAACCTGACCAGTAAGTATGCTGCGAATTAACCCCTCAAGTACCAGCCTGCCTATTGCAGACAATGCCATGTCCGTGTCAAAATAGTTTCAAGCGTTTAATTGAGTTACTTATGTTATCGATAAACGCGCTTGTAGACAACGGAAGTTTTTTCTCAAATTATATTTGTGCCCTGAAGATTAAATTAAATTAAATCAAATTTAAATTAAAAGCCATGAAAATCGATATAATGTTAAGACAGCTTAAAAACTAAATAATATCACTTCAAATTGAATAGGCTTCATTGATTGACCTGATTTTAAAATGACCTGTGAATTATTCTTTGCATGTTTTTTATTTTTTTTATTTATGACGTTATGCAGAACGTTACTTCAAGGGGGTTATGGCAAAAATGAGGTACAGTGGTTGCAGAGGGGAATTAGGCACCTGCTCAGTGATCTTATAATCTAAGAGGTGTCCTAATACATGTGACATAATAATAATAATGGACACTACTAATGGGGAACATATGTGTGGCTATAGCAAGTCTATTTATAGTTTTATGTATTTTTACAGCTCTGATATATCTATTTATCTGATCGGCAGCCATTATTGATTAATCCATAAACTATTTTCTTTAATTTGTGTCTAGTTGGGCATTTATATGTATGTATTTTTTTTTTTGTAACAAACCCCTTTATTTTAGATACCATTTTATTTATTATTTATATATTTAATTTTTTCTTATGATTCTGGGCCAGATTTAGACCTCGGTGCATTTTCGGTGCTTATTCACGGAGGTCTGGGAGTCCGCACGTCACTCTCCCCTTTCATGCGGTTATAGCAGCATTAATGCTGCCATAACCCTACCCCGCGCCAGATATCAGCATGCGGAAGTCGGGTGACTTTATTAAGTCGTCCCTCTGCTAGATAATTTATTAAGGTTTATTAAGGAAATGTAAACCTATTTTAAAAACTGTGGCTATACATTCCTGGGCATGTGCTAAAATTAGATCTCAATGAGCACTTTATAATTGAAATAAAAAAATATAATAAAAATTTTACTAATCGGATCCTGGCACATAGACCACGGACCAGATCCAAACTTTTGCGTTGACTGCGGGTAATTACAAGTCGGCTGCATCCAGAAATCTGTGTGAGCGTTCCTCCAACCTCTCCTTCCGCAGCAACAAATTTGTAATACCCATAGTAAAAACAGCACTGTTCTACGTAGCCTAAAAAATCATAAGACTTTAAGGGGCTAATTCAGTTGAGTGCGATGTCAGAGAATTTTGGTTGCGATGTTAGTTCGTGTGAGTTTACATTGTGGATTTTATCTCGCACCCCATAGAGGTGCATATTGAGATCGGTGGTGTTCGGCTACCGCTAGAGACAGGAATAGGTGCACTTCACACTGGCCATAATGTAGATCATAAATATAGGTTTAAATGCTGTGTTGGTAAAGATTTCCTTCTGTGGAATACATCCAAAAATCAAGTGTTCTTGGTGTGAACAAGCTAGGAAGTCCAATGATTAACTGAGCAAATGTCGGGGCTGGTCTGGTGGAAACAATGGACGAGTAGTGGAGGGACGGCTTGGCATGTGCTGTATTCTGAGGTAATGTGAATCACTCTGATGCGTTTCAAGGTAATACCTCTTCAAAGTGGTACTTTCTCGAAACGCGTCAGTGGTTCATTTTCTATAGAATTTTTTTATTTTGTTTACACAAAACAAATATATACAAAGACATAGCTCCTTCCCCAAACATAGGATCGCCGGGGGCCTGATTAAGGGCCAACATGGGCCTGGGGCTGAAAGGGCCTACATTGGAGTAGGTGTGATCAGCCATGCGTTTGTGTGACCAGTATGGCACAAGGAGCATATACTTACTAGCATTACTTAGCTCCCTCAAGGCATGCATGGCACATCTGAGCCCCACAGTGGCTGATGTGAGGAGCTGCTGCAGCAGAGCATCACCTGTGGCTCCAAAATTGCCCATTTTATATATTAATGATACCACAGATCTACTCAGTAGGAGAGCAGGGAGCAAGGTGCATGGGAAAACAAAGGCAGAATGCAGCATTTGGAAGACATGCAGCCGTCTGTACCACCGATCATCATATTAATTGGATTTCTTGATGGGCCTATTTTCAGATGTAGTCCTGGGACGGTAGTCCCATCCGCCCCATTGGAAATCTGGCCCTGTGTATCACATATCTGTCTTCCTCCAACCTATTACTATCAC
>WWET01000715.1:184120-195894 GCA_011038615.1 Limnodynastes dumerilii
ACTTACCTCCCCCCGCCCACCAGCACTAACGTGAGCGTAGGGACGCTGGGGGACGTCCCCTCCATTGTCCCCACGGCGCTGCTACGGACGCCCGATCCAGGATCGGGTGTTGCCGGGCAGATGTGCGCAGATCGGCTGCAAAGTAACTCTGGATCAGGCCCTTTGTCCGTACCAATTTCAACCACGTAAATAGCGTAAATAAAATTACTCTTCATGCGCAGTTAATCTGATCCTAAAAATATGCACGGAAATCCACGCAAAAAACTATCTGTGTATACGGCCCTTTATGTGTAAGTCTTTTTATGCTGCCGCAGTTTCGGTGCTGAGGACACTTATAATTCATACTTATTTCTTATCCCTGAGACCGCTGTAAGAAAAGCTTTGGGACCGTTTCAGATGTCACATTTGCTTGTGCCTTCTAATGTGACTTTAATGAATTTGAACAGTGACGTGCAGCGAGGTATTTGTTGGTCCATAAAGGCCTGTTTTTACCAGGCGATTTAATGAACAATCTATTGTGCAGCTTGGTAAAGAAATATTCTGGCTGACATTTCCACGGTCTGGTCTCCTTTCTCAGGATACCTCTCTTGAGACAACATTCACTTCAGTTTTAGAGAATGTTATTTGTCCCTTCGCTGTCAGTAGTGTCTTTGTACATCAAATTCGCAAATAAAATTATATTTGTGGATATGCAAGAAATTCTGTTTGTTTGACACACACATCTAAAAGCGTATCCACAGCAAACCATTGTTCCAAATTCTGGAACTGCCCCTGTAAAGTTATGCACCACCTTATGTGGTCAGAGGGGAGAAGAGTCCTCTTTACCCTGATTGGGGGTTTGCCCGAGGCTCTACCCGCCAAACTGAGGAATAGGCCCCTTTTACTCTGACTGGTCTGAAAACCAGGAAAACAGGGAAGGTTCTCTTGGCTACTTTTCAGTCAGCACTATATGTAACCTGTTAGCATTTGTCGCCAGATTTACTAAGCTGCAGGTTTGGAAAAGTGGAGATGTTGCCCATAGCAACCAATCAAATTCTAGCTGACATTCTCTAGTATGTAATAGAAAAGTGAGGAACAGCCATGGGTATTGCAGATATAACTTGCACAACAAAAAGGGAATCTCTGTGAGAGAGAGAATGTAGCAACTTTAAATGAAGGTTTAGTTCTAATTTAATTCTCGAGCCAAAATAAGATATTTCAGAGCCACACGTCAGTCACATAACAGGAATGTGGCCTGAGATAGCAGTTCTGATCGCCATAAATAAAGCTATATGGTGGGGAATGACAGAGGATCAACTGTTAAATTCAGGAGGAGGGGAGAGGGAAATGTATTTCAATTATGGCATCTGCTCTGACCACAAGTGATGAGAAGTCAGGATAAGAGCGTTATTCTCCGGCACAATGTTGTGTGCGCACTACTGTCTACACATCTCTTATCTACAATCATTCATAGACAGATAATAAAAGGAATCTCATGATGGATATTGCTACAGAAATCTGTAGTATAAAATGCATTTATTTAGTCTAGAATCATATATCAATTGGGACATATGTAGTACTTTGTTGAATACATGGATGATTATACAATGATTATTTGATTAGTATGTGAATAGGTTTCCCCCAAAAAATTGTAAGGTTTTTTTTGTTGTTTTTTTTATGTTTTGCATTAAATCTACAGTTTCATTTATGGGATTTGTCTTTGTTTCTCTGCTATACCCTGTGGAATTTTATTTGTTTTGCCTGTACTCATTTGCCCTGTTGTTCACCCCTTACCTTCAACTTATGAAGAGCAGAGGAAGATTTTTGGGAAGGTGATTTCGTCCCTCACCTTCATGTTTTTGTAGTGACTGCACCATGGTCGGGCTGGGCGGTTGCCTTCGGATTTTTTCGGGGCCGCAAACTTCATGTAGTGTGCAGCTGTTCACTCCACGCAGAGGGGTGCTGCCTGAGAAGCAGAGAAAGAAAGATACCCCACGACCCGATCAAAGGGGCCAGGCAGCATTTTCAACATGCCTCCTAGTTGGCAGCCAGACAGTGAATGACTGTTAGCATGCTGACTGCTGGATGAATGGAACTATATACATTAAGCAGAGTGCTGACAGCCATTTGCTGTATGGAAGCAAGCATTTATGCCCCCATTATAATGTAGAAGAAAAACAAAAAAATGTCCTGTAACAGGTAATAACCTGGGCAGGGGCAGACTTAAAAATATCCGGGTCCAATAGCAAAGGTGCTGGCAGAACTCTGGATAGGAAGGGGTAATGTGTGCCTCCTCCATCTGCCAACAGATGAAGGATGCTAATTCTTCTGCGCATGCCTAGCAATGGAACAGACCAGATGTCTATTGTAGAGCTGCCCAAACTGTCCTGCTGTCTCTTGCCCAAGGCAGCGAATCCTCACCCCCTGCATGCCCGGTATTTACGCCACAGTATCCAGGTGTCTGCTGAAAATGTACCAAGTACCCCCACAAAAATAGCGCTGACTATATGGCATTTTCACAATGAAATGATTGGTTTGAGGATATCTTGGGTGTAGCTCTCAAAATAGGAAACAGAGGAAGATGTCATGCCAAGTGGAACCTCTCCAAGCGTCTTGGAATCTTAAAGCTGTTCTGGCTGTTCCTCATAACGATCCTTTTAAACAGCGACTATTGAGAATTACCACAGACAAGTGAAACCCTAGCACTATATTAACACGTACTGTCGCTACAGAAAGTCGTGTGTGTGTCCGCACATTCAAATCAGTAATTCTATACAATGGGCTCCATCCACAGGCAAACGGAAATAAGAACGTTGTAGATGCGTGTGTTCCTAAAGCATGGTGCCTTTGAATTGCATGCAATTATGATACGTAGTGTATGGGAAAACAGCAAATGCATCTACATGGCCAAATATATTGTGCATGAGTAGGTTAGTAAGCTAGATGGGCTTTTATATAGCGCTATCAGATTACATAGCGCTTTACAGAGAATATTTCACATTCAGTCCCTGTCCCATTGGAGCTACATACTAAGGTCCTTAACACAGACCTACATCAGGGTTGCCCACTTTTAAAAGCTTCCATCCGGGAGGGAAGCCATAGATGCATGCAGGGGGCGGGGCTTAACAACTCGATTTATGTAAATTGTGTCATTAAGGCCCGTCCCTTGACTCTCAATTTCTACTTTCGGGGGTTTCATAGGGATGGGGGTGGGGCTTGATTAAATTTGTGTCATCAAGTCCCTACCTGTCACTAGCAACACAAGTAAACTAGTGTTGCAAGGCAGGGGGTCAGGACTCGAGGCCATGGTTTAATGGAAAATGTGGGAGATTTGCCGGCTCTTCCGGGATACCGGGAGAACCGCCCAAATTTTGGGAGTCTCCCGGACATTCCGGGAGAGTCGGCAACTATGACACACACACATTATGTTTAGTTTATACAGCAGCCAATTAACCTAACCAGGCCTGCAATACTTAATATAGTTGTGCCAACGCTCTGCACCAACTTATGCACCACCATCTTACATCTGCACAAGTCAGAAAGCTTGACGTAGGATATGGCGATCGGGAGTGGTGCGATCTCCGAGATCTGATGGATATGGGGGAAATTTGTAAAAATGAAGGACTCTGGATCCTGAACTAAATGATGAATTATACACCGACAGATTAACAGCTCAAAGAAGCCAAATCTAATTTTGGCATTTGCAAAACCATTCAAATTTTTTGTGCAGAAGCAGTAAAATGTAAGACCGTTAATAAATAAAGTGATTAATTTTTAATACGTCGCCTTCCCTTTGCGAGCAGACACATTTCAGCAAAAGTGATATAAAACAGACGACAACATAACAAAGCAGGTCATCAAATAATAAACAGCGTGACAAAGACAGGTAAAAAGTGAGATAGCGGCTGGTGGAGGCGTTGTCAGAATATTTAAGCTATCCCATAAGATAAGAGGCAAAGCACTTGCTCAAATAAGAATAAAGAAGAGACAGATGGAAAACTTAGGCAATTAATATTTAATCTAGAAATAGCAACTGAATTTCAATTGCTGTTGTGAGACGGATGTATTTATGCTAATTCGAGATTCATTTTTGTCTTAAATTTGTTTATTTTAGACCTAATTAAATCATTTTTTCTGGTCTTTGTGTATTGTGTTTTATATTGGATTTTCCCGTTGTACGGTTATACTGTCTTTTTTTTTTTATGTTTTTTTGTCTTTCAACTCCGGGGTTGGTTGGGAGGCTAAGAATTTGTGATGAAATATTCAAAAGAGTCTCCCTCCTCTGCTGTATTGAAGGGTTTGGTTACACTCTGTAACATTGCACTCTCTGGGAGAGCAGGTAAGTCGTGGGAATGAATCGTCTCCATTGAGGATTGTTCTTAGGCCCCTCTACTATGGTTAGCAGGGAGTGGGTCTTTCATTGCTTTTGTCTGTGCCACTGTGACTGCCTCGTCCTATGCAGAATGTCTTGTAGGTGATGGATATTTTATTTTTATGTATTTATTTATTTTATTTTTTTGGCTAAATTAGAATGTTTATTTATCTTATTGTATATTTTGTGGTTTTTTTATTATTATTTTTATGTATTTCTCTTTTCTAGGTTTATTTTTTCTTTCTGTCTTATCTTTTTTTAATCATTTATTTGGCATGGATCATCTGTCATTTTTCTAATATATACATATATAAAATACTAGTAAATAGAAAATATAGATGTTATGCAATTTTGCTTTGATTGGATACCTGAGCAAAACATTTTAATAACTCCAGTCTATTCTATCAAAACAGATGTAGTTTATGACATCGGATTCCTAACGATATCACTGTTTCCTAAAACACCTGTTTGTTAAAACTTTTTTCACTTTTTGTTAGTAACTGTTGCAAGGACAGAAATACGACAGCTCTTAATATTTGTAGACTTTTTTTTTTATTAGTCCTTATATGAATGAACATAATGTAGCTATAGTAAAATAATAATGTTAAATGTTGCTTATAATTTGGTTGTCATTGCTTTAGAGTGTTAGTTTTCTGAACATAGGAGAGTTTTGTATTTTTGACTTTGAATGTTAACTTTTTTTTTATCCTGCATATGAACACGAGTTTTACCTATAGACCGGCATGTGGTTTAGTCGTTACACACACATATTTATATTATGTATGGTATGTCAACTTAAGTTTAGTTGACATAACAAACATGTGGATGTGTTTGTTCCTTTTTATTCCATATTTATAGAGAATTCTTTTTTTTATTAGATTTTTTTTAACATTTGATAAAATTTCCTTTGCAGAGTGGGTATCGGCATACAAATGGCAAATTAGCTGTAATAGAAGCTAGAGGGATCAATGTAATATATGAGAAATTATATTCACCACCGTTTACACAGCTGCAGGAATATCTGCATCAATCTTTTAAACAGAAGTGCTCAGTTCTATACTCCAGCTGTTTTTCGTTTATGTGGCGGTTTTTAGCATATAAGTGGCAGGCGACTTTTACAAAAATGGACGCATACCACATTATTGTGTAATAACTGTTTGTGAATGCTAAAATACACACCTCTCTATATCAGTCATGGAGGATGACCCCTACAAATGTGTAATATTTGGACAAATAAGATGTCAATAAATGAATCAAGACAATGGAATATTCTGCAATATTCTGGAAGTTTGGCTTTTACATGTATTTATTAAATGTATATATATTTTTTAAGATATTTGCAATTTACCAGCCTAGTGCTGTAGTGTAGTAATCTATAGTAACCATTGCATATTTCATATATGTAGCCAAACAGTAATTAGAAAGGAGAAGGCTGATTATAAATTCACATCTAAACCTGGGTTAATATTGTGCACACTGGCAAGGGGGCGTGGACAAAAAAGGGTGTGGTCTGAATTTTGTGGGTGGGGCCTGGTCTATTCTCCCTTAACACCTGTTTGCTGTGTGTAATTCACCTTAAGTGTTGCCTTGCTACCTGTACCTCTCTCTCTTTCCACTGCTCCGCTCTCTAAATCCACCACTCTCTCTCTTTCCACTGCTCCCCTCTCTACCTGTACCTCTCTCTTTCCACTGCTCTGCTCTATTCCCTTCTTCCTCTCTCCACTGCTCCACTCTCTACCTCCACCTCTCTCTCGCTCTCCACTACTCCACTCTCTACCTGTACCTCTCTGTCTTTTCACTGCTCCACTCTTCTCCCTTCTTCCTCTCTCCACTGCTCCACTCTCTACCTCCGCCTCTCCACTGCTCCACTCTCATTCTCCACTCTCTACCATCACTTCTCTCGCTCTCCACTGTATCTCAACCTCTCTCTCTTCACTCCCTACCTCCACCTTTCTCTCGCCACTACTCAGCTCTCTACCTTTTTCCCTCTCTTCATGACTTCTCTCTCATCTATAGCGGATCACTGTAAGGCACTATGTAGGCAGGCAGAGTAACGCAGAGTAACTGACCGCTTGGTGCCCTTGCTCTGCAGAAATGCAGTGTTGGTGACTTCAAGCACAGAGGCTGCACCAGTGATGTCACAGCAGCTTAAATACCTGCTACCTTGTATCAAATTGTCCTAGATATGTGGGAAGAGCATTTGAAAGTATGTACAGTGCATTTTGCATAGGATGATATCACATTGGATGGGCTTTACATTTTGATTCATTACTGCGTTTTTTGTATAATAAATCCTGTGTGTGTGCACATGCTCTGTAAGCTCCTTATTACACATGTTACATAATAAATGTATTCTGCTCTCATGGTCCCTATCTGTATCACATAGTCCCTGACTCTCCTGGAATGTCTGGGAGACTTCCAAAATTCAGGCATTGTTCTTGGAATACCAGGACAGCCAGTAGATTTCCCGCATTTGGCTTGATTTAATGCAAATAGATAATGGCTCGATTGAGAGTGGTACGGAGGATGGGTGGGGCTTAATTATTTATTTATAACAACAAGCCCCGCCCAATCCTTAGCAACAGTACGGGTCATGGGCTGGATCCAGACTTAAGTGCTTGAATTTAGTTACTCCTGGGCTAAACCATGTTGATTGCAGGGGAGTCATATTTCATCTGTGGCAAACAGTATTAGAGTTGAGAGGTGATATTTCCCAGCCCAAGTCTAAATAACGGTGTGATAGTAACTCTGGTCAGTATCTGTGTGCAGTAAGCAATTCAAAGATATATCCCTGCATGCAAAGAATACAATTACCTTGACTTCCCCTGCAATCAACATGGTTTAACCCAGGAGAAACTAATTTCAAGCACTTACTTAAGTCTGGATCCAGCCCCATGTCATTAATGGACAGGGGGAGGGACTTCAAGCAGTGAATAAATTTCCCGGGAGAAAGAAAAAGTCTACAACTATATAATATCAATAAGTAAACCTGTAGCTGCTCTTTCCATACGGGACAAGAAACTCAAGCAGGATTTTATATCCTACACTGCAGATCTGTGACTGATGAGTGAATTATGGGCTTTATTAGAAATGAGATCTTACATAAGTAGGGCAGCTGTTTAAAATTCCGCTTCTGCAGCAAAATCAACGCAGCAGATGTGTATATGATAACATGTTTGTCTTATACGAATGCATTGGTTTTTCTATCTCCACCATCTTCTAGCATAACTGCTCAGCATGAAATATGTAAATATCATGGTAATTTCCATGAAAAGATTGTCAGAGATGAAAGAAAGATGTATTCATGTTCTTTGATGTTTCGTTATCCTGACAGTGCATAAAATTAAGAAATCCCCCGTTGGGTAATTAATAAATTAAGGAGTCTGTCAGTGGACAATGCTACAAATTAAATGGTGAACCATTTAATTAAAGTCCCTTTAAAGCAGCAATCCCACTAGATATTTTGGCAAAATACCAGAATAGTGAGGATAAATCAGATTCATACTCAATCTCCTCTTTAAGACTGCTTGACAAACCAAAATGGCTGCCTAGCACCATCACAGTCCATCTGCTACACAGACACTGGCTCATAGCTCTCAGTGTGTCATGTGATGGCAGAAGAGGAGGATTGGATTAGTGCAGACAGAACAGACTCCATCTTGTTCCAATATAACTGTTTTGGTGGTGCAATATTCACAATTATTAATGGCCTTTCTAGCCTGGAAGTGCTTCTTAATACTTAAACATATAACAGTTTAAAATTTTATTTTACGCAAGGATGGATATATTTTATTATTCCATTTAGGTTAATAGCATTTTTATTTGTCTTTCAGTAGTTTTTATGTACTTTTGGTTTTTTTTTTCCCCTCAGGTCCTGCAGCTCAGCGCCAAACTCCGAGCATCCAAAATGGACCCTCGCCAGATGAAATGGAAATTCAGAGAAGGTGAGAGGGACCGTAGAAAATGCCAGTGATTATACATAGGGGAGCTCCCCTGTTTTGTGACATTGACTAGAGATCGATTATGTCACTTAAGTATATTTGCCAAATGTTACCATTTAAACAAGACAGTTCTGTTTCCAGCCAATCCCAGCTGGGAGGAGTGTCCTGTTTTGGGGGCGTGACCTTACTCTACAGTAGTGAAAAAGCTGTTGGTAGAAGTTCTATAACTTGTTTTTATGAATGTTGTGTCAGCTGACTACATACTTTTTTGTTATTTGTTATTTTGTTCTACGCCACTTTAACATCCATTTTAAACACATATATTTATTTCTTATTCAGTACTAACCTAGAATACAGCCTCATCTGGAATACTGCGGTCAGTACTGGAGGCCATATCACAAGAAGAACATAAATACATTAGACACTGTGCTGCACAGAAGAAAAGCTACTATAATGGTGCATGGCCTGTGTCACACAACATACAGAGAAAGACTATAGGAAGTAACATGTATAGCTTGGAGCAGAGAAGTGAGAAGGGGGGATATAATAGCAGCTTTTACATATATATTGAGTTGGTATGGAAGGTGGAATTGTCCAAAGTAAGCAGTATCTTAGAACATGAGGACATGAATATAAACTGGAAGGTAGTAGATTCAAAGGAAATGTTCGGGAAATATAACTTTATTGAAAGGGTGATAGATAAGTGGAATAGCCTCCCATCTGAGGGGGTAGAGGCTAACACAGTAGAACACTTGAAACATGCTTGGGATAAATCTTTTACTTTATTTTGATGCTAAAATAGTGTCTATGGTGAGTAAAGTTTTAAATAAACAAATGGGCAGACTGTATGGGCCATGTGGCTCTTATCTGCCATCACTTTCTATCTTCTTGTCTTCACTGTATCTCTTGAATCTACATTTGTACAAATTTAAATAACTGAAGCAGTTGTTTTGGACTCCTTCCCTCACATTTATAATTCCAGACATTACTAACACTTTATATTTTCATTACCTAGTGTCAATCAGTGTTATCTCTATGGAGCACATTTAATTAATGAATGTTGTGTTTTGGATGACAATTATCTACTGAAGCAGCAACGCAATAAAATGTATCTCTGTATGGATTACTATTAATGAGTTACAGTTCTGTCTGTATTACACAGATGTAACGAGCAGGGAGGTTTTGTAATGCCACTGTTTCTGCATTATCATTGGTTCCCCATCGTTCTAATTCTTGCATACATATGTTATATACCCTCCAACATGGCTCCTTCCATTCGGTACAGAATACTCTGCCTCTGAGCTTCCAACTGTCACTCACCTAGTTTTAATGGATTAACTGATGCTTGAAACACATAGTTCTCTTCAACAAATATGGTTTCCATAGTAATTGACATTTAAAAGTTTAGGAGTAGAGAATTTTGTACCTGATGGAATGGATCATGTTGGAGGGTCTGATGTTTTGCTGAGAGTGGTCAGTTTGTGTGTCTGTTTGTCTGTCAACATCCTGGACCTCCCTACAGAATTTTTTTTTTAAATCTCTTTATTTAATGGAACAATTTGGTTTTTCTCTTTTTTTGGTTACATCCAAAAAAAAAGAAAAAACATCATAACAGTTAGCATTGGTCAAGCATAATTGGTATATACAATGTACAAGATGATACATGCATTAAACAATGAAAACAGAGAATCTGCAATTGCAGGACAACCAACACCAAACTGTACATTGAAGAGAAACATTTCTAAAACACAGAATTTTTTATTTTTTTTAAGTAGATATTTATAACTGAACAGATACATTCTTGAAAAAAAATCTTTGGAAAAGCTATTTTTTGGTATGGACATAGGGGTAGATCCAGACCTAAGTTATTTTTATGTTCGTTGGCGTAGCATATTTACGCTATTGTAAGTACTATGCACTCCCCGCGCTTGTACGTACTTTACTCGATTTACGTTTGCCAAACCCTACGTTAACTTTTCCAAGCATAAGTATGGACGTACTTAATGCATCGTCATACGTAGCGGCCTAACCTGGCCCATATTGTACGATGTAAATACCTTCCTCCGCTTACATTCCGGGTGTCGTATGGAAGACGCCCTTTCGTTCATAATTACGCTGAAGTTACGTACGATCAGAGTTACATTGCTTAACAACTGCTGCGCACAAGCACGCATACACACAGTTTGGTGATTTTACGTCAACGGCTAGCGGACGTAGCTCAGAATCTGTCCCATGGTCTTACTTGATAATAAAAAACAAAACAAAAAAATTGATAATTGACAACAAACATGTTCCGTTTACCTGAAACAAGCACTATTTTGACCTGTGTCACATTTGCTGCAAGTTTGCAAAAACCAGGAAAATGCAATATGCAACATATCGTTTTTTCCAGAACCCTGACTCCCGTGAGGATTGTGTAGGATCCCTGTCTAGATGTACATGTTGTGTACATAGTCTGCTATCTATCAAATGCCTCACCTAAAATCCCTCTCCCTGAAATAACATAAATAAGTCTTTGTGTAGACTTTACATGCGTTCCATGGAAGCTCTTCTCTTGGGGACGATAAATATGGAGGCAACTGGGAATTGTAGTGTATAGGAAAGCAGCTTTTGCACCTACTATATTGTAAGCATCGAGCTACAGTGCAAAGCTAGAGACGAATCAGTCTGTGGGCTGAACCTGTATTTAGGAAAATAAGTAACTGGTGACATCCATTAGCACAGATTACATTCTTATTGAAATGTGGTCAGTGCTCATACAATGGCTTCTCATACACACCATATAATAACCGTGGGATGCAGTTGCCGCTTCTAACGGCTTATTTCTGACACTGATAGAACCAACAGCTGTATCGCAGCTGAATCAGTGCCAGAAATAGTAGGAATACAGAATATTCCGTCTGGGAACAGGTATTATGTGGAATGGCTCCATTTCAACAATCTCCCGTTTCCTGTAGCAGGTAGGTTAGGGTTAGGCAACAGGACATGAAGGGTTAAGGTTAGGCTGCTAGAAGGGGAAGGTTAAGGGATAGCCTGTGGGACAGAGAGGGTGAAGGTTAGGTTGCTAGAAGGGGAAAGTTATGGTTAGGCTGCAGCACAGGAAGAGTTAGGGGATAGTTACAGTACCTGTTGCCGTTGGAATTCTTGGATGCTCCAGGCACTATCACAACACTTTCTGGCAGGAAACTGGTCGCTGTTGTATCCTCATCACTATTCACCCCCCTCTCCGTACCTCCCTTTACTCATCACTATTCACACTCCCCTCTCCCTACCTCCCCTTCCTCATCACTATTCACCCCCTCTCTCTACCTCCCCTTCCTCATCACTATTCAAACTCCCCCTCTCCTTACCTCCGCGTTGGAATTATGCTCCAGGCACTATCACAACACTTTCTGGCAGGAAACTGGTCGCTGTTGTATCCTCATCACTATTCACCCCCCTCTCCGTACCTCCCTTTACTCATCACTATTCACACCACACTC
>WWET01000715.1:204971-226464 GCA_011038615.1 Limnodynastes dumerilii
GTCTAAATAACAGTGTGATAGTAAAGCTGGTCAGTATCTGTGTGCAGTAAGCAATTCAAAGGTATATTCCTGCATGCAAAGAATACAATTAACTTGACTCCCCCTGCAATCAACATGGTTTAGCCCAGGAGTAACTCATTTCAAGCACTTACGTAAGTTTGGATCCAGCCCAATAAGTAAATGGGTTGGATGTATGGATGGATGGATGGATGGATGAATGGATGGGTAAAAGGGGCTAGCTCCATAAAGGTTAAATAACTGATGTGCATAACGCTACAGAGCTGGCAATGCCATTACACAGTGCTTGAGTAGTTAATTACCAGCACTTCTGCTTTAAAGTTATCACTACCTCCCTGTTGGTCCAATGGACATCAGGGGCAAGATTTACTAATCTGCAGGAAAAGTGGAGATGTTGCCCATAGCAACCAATCAAATTCTAACTCTCATTTTCCTATTACATACTAGAGAATGTCAGCTAGTATCTGATTGGTTGCTATGGGCAACATCTCCACTTTTTCAAACCCGCAGCTTAGTAAATCTGGCCCTTGGAGCTTGTTTTACTAAAACATTTAAACAGTGGATGTATTGATCATAGCAACCAACCAGGTTACAGTTACTATTTAGTAAAAATGTTAGCTGAAATTTTATTGGTCGTTATCGGTAACACCTGCTCATTTCCATTTTAGGAACTTTTAGTACATATTTTCTTTATAGTATTTTTTTTTTATACTATTGAAACATTTTTTTTCATCTATTCGTATTACTAATAGGAATAACTACAGACCAAGTACATTTTTTTTTATAATGATTTAGTGCTCTCGTTCTAGTTAGGTTGAGTAAAGAATCAGTGTCATCGGTGTTATCCACTTTACATAATAGAAAAATCATTTTATTCAAATATATTTACATAACCAGAATATTTACTTACAAGATTAAGGTATTAGAACACAATTTAATTATACTGTAATTAAATACGGTTATATTGTGGGTAGAGCAATGCATATTATTTGATCAATCTTATTCATAGGGGCTAGACTGAGCTGCCCTTGTATACAACATAGCAATACTGTATTAATACATTTCTGTCTAGTGCAAGAACATTGGTATAGACTTTGTAATGTAATTATAGCATTATATTTGCTCTTTTGTGGGGGGGAGGGGGTTATATGTTAAACATAGTTATTGATTATAAGGGGAAAATTATAAGATTAAACCAGCAGTATTTGAAAAGCTTCTATTTAGAATATAAAAAAAAAATAGCTTGAGAGCTGGACCTTTCACCTCTGCAATGCATCCTCCATAATTACAAGCTATTTCCTCCACCTGGGTGTGGCTGCATTAGCTTAGACGGTTATTATGCTAATCAGGCAGTTTAATATGCTAAATAGCCCTCTAATGTTTTCACCATTGCTGCCTGGTTTATGTCCTCTCTGGAGACTAGTAACTTGCAGTAAGGATCTGAGCGGTATGTAATTGCCTACACAGCGCTCTTAATAGGTTTCTCTAGAGGCCGCCGGTCTTTGATTAGAACGTATTTACCCAATCCCGCCACAGAGATGACCGTTTCCAGAATGTCAACAGAATAGCGCTAATCATGACTCCATGCTTTTAATTGTAATCATCTCTGTCATTGGTAAATGACAAAAGGTTATGCTCAGAATGTGTAGGATGTACAGCATCGTAATATTAAATGGAGAACTGCGACCGATTAGTAGACATTTTGCTGTGGACTAATAAACGTCATCTTGTTATTGAAGGTCCCATGCTTCCACCCGGTCACCCTTCTTCTGCTGCTGCGGTAGTCGGTGTAGCTCCTGCTCCAACCAGTGGACCTCCACCGCCACCACCCCCTGGTCCTCCACCGCCATCAGGAGCAATGCCACCACCTGCTCCGCCTCTACCAGCCGGAGGAAGCCAAGGGGTGGTTTATGAAGACAGTCCAGCCTCTGGGCTGGCCGCGGCTTTGGCCGGTGCCAAACTGAGGAAAGTACAACGGGTGAGCCTTGGCTATGGTTGACATCTCTCTCTGGATTGCGTGGACCTTCTCTATAACTTTATCTTTTGTATTAAGCAACCACACAAAGCTAAAATACAAAGCTAAAATATAGATGGTTAAATAACTTGTAAATGAAATAATAGATGAGGTTTGCTGCTTATTTTTTGCCAAAATACCAATTTTCTATCATGGTTTTGGTGGACGCACAATCGCCTAAAGATCACATTTGTTATCTCTGTAAGTCTCAGGACAGCAATTAAACCATTTCATCTCTTTAAAGCCAGAAGATGGTTCGGGAAGTTGTAGTCCCTGTGGGGCTTCCAAAACTGATGCCAATCGAACAAGCAGTGGAGGAGGCGGAGGTGGATTAATGGAGGAAATGAATAAACTGCTGGCAAAAAGGTCTGTGCTCTATTATAGCCACATTAATCATAGCAATATTTTTTCTCTGCGTTCTGTAGCTTAAGACCTGGAAAGACACACAAAGGACAACTCCACAGATACACAGATATTCTTTACTTCTCTCGTATGCTAGTTTGTTTTTTAAATACATTGGACCTGATTCAGACTTAAGAAGGAGCTTGAAATTAAGGTCCAGATTCACAGTTACGTAGTTTTCGTCTTACGTACGTTGTTTTAAGAATTGAGCAACTACGCATGCATAATAGTTTATTTACGCTATCTACGTACCATTTCTGTTCGTAGATTGTGTAAGCGTAGTAGTTCAATTCTTAAAACAACGTACGTAAGATGAAAACTACGTAACTGTGAATCCGGACCTTAGTTAGTATCTACTGACAGCTGACATCATTTAAGGTATGATCGATCAGTACCCTTTTGAGTATTAACAGCTGTTCTAAAATGGCCATACAGTATGTGTGCTGTGCAAATGATCATATATGACTTAATCAAATTGTGGATTTGGATGTGCAGTTTCCAGTGCTCCACCAATCAATATGCAACTGAAATTGTTAGGGCAAGTTGAAAACTCTGCTCAGCCAATAAGCAAACTAGGTTTCTAGCAATATCATTGGTCAGCCTGACCACTGTGCAGGTTTGAGCCGGTGGTCAAATAGGTTTAAGATTTGTCAGTCATATTGGCAAGTGTGTGCTCATCAGATAAATAGGGAAATAGATGACCACCACTTTGTAATGACTACATATCAATGGTTTATGTTGTAGAAGAAAAGCTGCCTCACAAACAGAGAAACCTGGGGACAAGAAAGAGGAAGAATGGCAAAATGTGAGTGATTTTATTGTATTCTGGGTCCATATATTGTTATACAGTCCTGAAAATACTTTTATAGAGATCTGGACAAAATAAATCTGGCACCCCGGTGTTTCCAAACACTCCCCTGGTCAGCCGAGAAATGCCCAATTTTAGTTATATGCAACTAGACAATCCGTGTTGCCTTTGTAAGGAGTCCATATAGGTGAACTGGCATACAAGAAAAATATTGGTTGCTTTTGCTTATTGCACAGAAATGATTAAACTCTTGTTTAGAGCTGAGCCACAAAACATCCCCACTCAACTCAGATACAGCGATATCATTTTGAGGGTTGGTCCCCGTCGCGAATGGCCCTATTTCGATTCCCAGATCATAACTGGCTGCGATATTGATTGCTTATGCCTCGATGAGGCATAGCAATCGATCCCCGGCACACCAAATACGGTGCTCCTAAAGTCTAAAAACTATCCGAACTGTTTCCCTAATTCAAACCCTAATCCTTCCGTTCCATTACCCTAACTCTAACCTCCCTTCCCCGCAGCCTGACCCTAACCATCCCTTCTCTATAGCTTAACCCTAAGACCCCCCTCCCCACAGCCTGACCCTAACCCTCCCCTTCTGTGACCCTATCCCCCCCAACACTAAAAGTCCCCAGAGAGGTTACTTCACCTCTCCTGAGCCATTAGTGGCAGGTCCCGCGAAAATATAGTTACTGCACATGCGTAGTAACTATTTTACGTAATCTACGTATCGTTTACATAGATTACGTAAAATAGTTACTACGCATGCACAGTAGCAACTATCGGTTAAATACGGACATATAAGCAATATGTCCGGTAGTGTGAATCCAGGCCTTAGTTCTAAAGTGGGCGGGAGGAAGCATGCTAATTGTGCAGTGTGGGAGGGGGCTTCCACACTCATTAGGATCAGCGGTCGTATAGATGCTGACACATTCATAAAAAAAATTCTAAATGTCTGCATATTCAAAATAGAGACAGACGAAAAGCAACTTTCCCCTGTCTCTATTTTTATGTGCAGCCGTTCGTAGCGGGGACTGCAACCGTATAATTTTATACTACCATATATCTTTATGTTACTTTATGTTTAGGAGGATTCCAGTCTCTCCTCTTCACCCAACACTCGAGGGCCAACACCTCAGAACTCTGCAGGTAACGTCAGCATATAAATAAAGCTTTACTTAGTACATTATGACTCAAACCTATATTAAGATACACCAATAGCGGGTCTATGTTTGCAGGAATGTCAAGCTTGGTAAACACCTATGCAATTAACGGATGATTTGGAGCCATGTGGCACGAGTGTGCACACTCACTATCTTGATTTGTTGTCATAAAAAATGTAACATGGCACAATATGGTTTCGTGCAGTGTCACAGATGTGTGTGGTGTGTATGCAGGTACAACCTGGCCTCTCCTGTGCAGCATAGGCAATAATCAGTGATCCTTTAACCCATCTCTAATACGATTGCATAGGTGTGGATTTAGCTTTATTATTTTTATTTAAAACGTTTTAATAAAAACAGTATTGACATTTATTTAATCTTCTTTAGCAAATTCTCCTTCATTAATCAACAATTTAGCAAATGGCATGTTGTAGTTTCATGTGTCACCATTCCCTTTGCCATTATGCGCAAAAGAGATTGATGTGGACACATGAACATTGATGTTTATAATTTATGAACAACATACACATTAACTGTGCGCTTTAATCGCATATTACAAATTATTAACATAGGGCCGGATCCTGACTTGCGATCAGGTCACTTATGCAGGCAAGGTGCGTAAGTGGCCTGATTTGTGGAGGGTGCATGCGCTCTCCAGATGTTACTCTGGTATTATGATAGTGACACTAGCGTAGCAAAAATCGTACAGCATTAAGGCCCGGTTTCACACTACCAGGCATATTGCTTATATGTCCGTATTTAACCGATAGTTGCTACTGCGCATGCGTAGTAACTATTTTATGTAATCTACGTATCGTTTCGTTACGTAGATTGCGTATATGCGGTCTTTAGGACCGCATATACCGGTATGTCCGGTAGTGTGAATCCAGGCCTTAGTTCTAAAGTGGGCGGGAGGAAGCATGCTAATTGTGCAGTGTGGGAGGGGGCTTCCACACTCATGCGGAACAGCGGTCGTATAGGGCTTAAGGTAGGCTTATAGCAGCATAAGCACGAGAGAGGAGAGTGACAGGGGGTGTGCACTCCCCTCTCTCTGTTGGACGGACAGACAGGTCTTCTTGTCCCTCTCTCTCCCCTTTCCTAATTATTTAATCAAATTCTCCTTCCTTAATCAACCATTTAGCAAATGTCATGTTGTAGGGTCAGTGGTCACCAATCCCTTTGCCATTCTACGTAAGAAGTGTTATCTTTGACAGAATCAAAGTTCAGTCAGAATATGGAAGAACAGCTGCCCCAATCTTTCAGCTATAGTCCAAAAATAGACTGACAGCCCCTCTGCCTGATGGATGCATCTGAATGGTCCAGTCCCACTGTCAGGTAGCAGTGACTCAGTTTACAGATGTGGATATGAAAATCACACAGAGGTTATGCCAGAATTACAGACCAATTATTGCAAAACTTCCCTATTGGCACACCAGGAAAAAACACCGGAGTAGTTAGTGGTCTTATGGTGATGTCTCATGAAAGCCATCCATGTAGTCCTGCTAGTTTGGGTGAGGGTCAGTACCATACATGGACATCTAGCTCCTTGATAGTTAAGGGCCCTGTCTGTAGATTTGAGGATGGCCCTGTAAAAAAAAAAAAAAAAAAAACTTACAATAAAAAACAGAAATGGACTTTGACTAGAACTCCAATTCCTGGTCTTGCTCCTGTCTTAGAGAGAGAAGGGGCTTAATTGTGGTCCTTTCTCCTCCTTCTGTAGTGAATACTAAAGATAAAAAATGACTTAACTGAAAGGGTGATAGATAAGTGGAATAGCCTCCCATCTGAGGTGGTAGAGGTAACAGTAGAACAGTGTAAACATGCTTGGGATAAATATAAGGATATCCTAAATTTCAAACTAAGTTGAGGGTAAATAGGGTCTAGGGTCAGTATAGTTTTAAATAAACAACTGGACAGACTGGATGGGCCATGTGGCTCTTATCTGCCGTCACTTTCTATGTTTCTATCTATCATATCATTGCCACCATCTACAGTATGGCAGATCTTAACAATTACTTTTGCTCACAAAAGGGAGTCACATTTGAGGCGCAAGACTATTAACACAAAGGATGTAGATACAAGTCCCTTTGCTTGAGGAGAAGCTCCTAACTGAAGTCATGGTGTTGCTGGTGACACCATCAGTCAGCCAAAAACTAATAACAGTGGTCATTCCAATGCGATTTTACTATCCATAAGCGGAAGTAGGAAAGTGGCTAGTAACTCCAATCCAGTGAGTCTTACATCCATAGTAGGGAAATGGATGGTAAAACAGTGAATTTTAGAAAATGGGAAACTTGTTGTAAATAATGGTGGATCTCATATCAAACAAGCATTGATTTATTATTTTTGACTAGAGATTGGATCCAGACTTCCAGTCTTCCAAGGACAGTGTGGATATGGTGCCAGGTTCCCGCTAGAGCCCAGGTTTCTGTGGAGTTGAGAGGAAGCCGCCCCTCTTGACTATACAAGAACACACCCGTGCCTCGATACCTCCGCGCTATCCACACTTAAAATGGGGATGTGCAGAAGTCTGGTTAGCATGGAGAGTGCTATGCACTCCCCTCACTGGACTATCCCCATAGCGCAACCGCTTTCCATCCCATCATTGGAAATGCTTTCAGTACAAAACTCTTAGTCCAGAGTTCAAAAGATATGCGACCTATGGCAGGAGTTGACTGCTGGGACCTACGATTAACAATAGGTGCCAATTGTTGCCTATATTAGTCTCAAAAAGCATCTAATATAGTCTAGGGTCAGGGTCATCATGGGTTAAATGGAAAAAAAAGGGGTTAGTTTAGATGACTAGAGGTGCGCACACACTATACAAATATCTGACAGATTATCTGAAAGATCTGGCAGTTGGAATGACTGATGGAATCTGGTAATGGATGAGAACAAATTGTATTGTCAGTTGCTCTCATCCATTACCACATTTTCATTCCAACAGCCAGATCATTCAGATAATCTGCCAGATAATTGGATAGTGTGTATGCACCTTTAGCAGTTACAGAATCTGTCAAAGACAAACATATTTGCACCATGACATCCATTCTGCCATGGGAGAATCCAGTTCTCCTGTGTCCTGGTTGATGTAGATCTGATTGCCAGTTTTAGCCCTTAATGCATATGGGCATCTCTGTTGTTTCTAGGGGCAACACCAATCACCAAATCTGCCTTGACTAGGAAATCTCTAAAGCATTTTCCATTTTTGACACCCTGTTTTGTTTTTCTTCCCTGTGCATTATTCTGTAATGTAATAATTCTGGATACATGATATCGTTGCAGACTTGGGCAAAAAGCTGTGGGAGAGGAGTAATTCCGTTGAAAAGCCTGTGCCCTCGTTACTCTCCAGGTGAGCGGAAGACACGGATGAACTGTTAATGCATGAACAGACTCTAGCAGTGCGCTAAATTCATGTGCTATCTCATTCCATTGCCATAGAACCCCACCCGTGGTGAAGAGCCCAGAAGCTAAGAGCCCCATACAATCTCAGCCACCCTCTAGGTACCAAACCAAACCGCAGCTCGTTGACTGTTTACACTCGTTACGTCCATAGTGTTGTCCTTTGGTGTTGCGTGCAAAACACAATTACTGTGGCTTTTCTTGTTGTATTGTTATGACTGTGTCCATCATTCTTTACTCACGGTGATAGCAGCCATTTTGTGAACTGAACCAATATTTTGAATATCAATTACTACTTGTTAACAGAGCGGGTGGGGTTGGGGCACTGATAGCGCGTTTCACGGTGAAATGCGTTGAGACCTCGTTCTTAGACCTCCTGCTCAGATGGGACATCTACAAAGGAGGAAAGCGTGCCTGTTAATTTCACCGAGGGCTAGATTTACTAAGCTGCAGGTTTGGAAAAGTGGAGTTGTTGCCCATAGCAACTAATCAGATTTTAGCTAACATTCTCTAGTATGTAAAAAGTAAGAGCTAGAATCTGATTGGTTGCTACAGGCAACATCTCCACTTTTTCCAAACCCACAGCTTATTAAATCTGGCCCCTAGAATTGATAGGCCCCAGCTCTCATTGATATTGCTTCAGTCCACACAACTGCTGCATCTACTGTGAGAAGGCAGCGTGTACACTTAAAGCATGTCCTTTTGTTATCATTGTGTATGTCCAGTTGTACAAAGGCCTTATGGACCCTTCTAGTAAATGGAACCTATAGCAGCATATTATTGTGTTGCTGTCTGTCAGGAGTGCAGAATTCAAGGTCATGACACAGAACCTTACTTTAAAGTACACAGAGGTCTGGCCAAGCTGCTGCTCTCCAGGTGTTGCGAAACCACAAATCCCAGCATTCTTTTTCAGGTATCAGCTATGAATATGCAGCTACAGCATGCTGGGGCTCGTAGTATCACAACACATGAGAGCCACCAGTTGACCCAGACTGACATAGAGCTTTAGTTGATGCTTCCCTGTGTTTCATCGCTTTCTGCAGTCTCTGCAATACATGGTGCTGAATGAGAATGTTGCTATAATGGTTTGTGAGTCTACAATTACAGTGCTAGTGGGTATTGTATTGATACTGTATTACAGCTCACAAGTCGTCCTGCTGGGAGGAAGTAGGGATTTTTGTCCACATACAGGAAATAGGCAGCAGGTCTAAAGCTGGTCACGGACTAGATCAGGAATGGCCTTGTGACTTGTGGCTCTCCAGGTGTTGTGGAACTACGACTCCCAGCATGCTTTGTCATATATTAGCCGTGTCTTTGCAGTCAAAGCATGCTGGGAGTCATAGTTCCACAACACCTGGAGAGGCACAGGTTTGCCACGCCTGGACTAGATCATGTCCCCAGCTCCAGACAGAATGCTCCAATAGCCAGGAACATTATAAAGTGGTTACATACTATCCTGTATACAGATATATATCCTATACTTTGTATATGCTACACAGTATACATAAGATTATAGAGACACCCTAACCTTCCCTTCCCTTCCTAAGAGCTTAACCCTAACCCTTCACAACACTAAAAGTTCCGCTGTCAGCAGAAGCAGATTATGGTGATTGGCACAGTCACCCATTCATAAAAAAAATATATAAAACGGCTGCCATTCGAAATAGAGACAGCCGAAAAGGAACTTTCGGCAGTCTCTATTTCTAAAAGCAGCCATTCGGATCTGGGACTCGCAACGGCAGCTGCTACGGGTCCTCCTGCATTGCAAGCAAGCAATTGAAGGCTGACAGCTTAAATTAGCACTCAGAACTCCATGTATAAGTGCTGAACGCTATGGTCAATCTCTGACAGCTTCCATCAGGCGGAGGTTCCACCCCCAGCACTGCCTGGCTCCGCCTAGTTCCACCCACCCAAACTTGGGCCTGGCCTACTTGCTATAGGGCCCAAGTGTGTCACCTTCCGTCCAATGGCTACAATTCTGAAATATCAGTCTTATGACCTGCAGCCTCTCCAATAAAAAGGATTAATATAAATGCTTGAATGATATCATATATTGCTGCCTAGGTCGGAATAGCGATCAATATTTTGAGTCTGGAGTCTTAATTACAAATCAATTGATGTTCTTAGGTGAATGTGATTCCTTTCCAAGATAAATTTTCTTCACTAAGTGCAAGTAACAGGAGAGGGAAAATGTTCAGGTAGAAAAATAAATAAAATATATGTGCGAGCAGCTTGCGCTAAAAGTTTGGTTTTAACTTTGTCACTTTTTAAGCAGGATGAAGCCTGTAAACAGCAGCAATGATGTATCAATGGACACCTTAGACTTTGACAGAATGAAACAAGTAAGTTTTGGAATTGTCACTTAACGTTTACGGATTTTGTTATAGAAATGTACCGAATGCAGTACCATTCTATAAGAAGAGGCCCTGTCTTATACAACCAGAATTATTATTATTATCATCTATGTGAATGTGAGGACAATGCAATGTTTGCTCTGATATTTAAAGCGATTGGGATATTTTTACAAATTGGGAAAGTTCAGGGAATAAAAACCAGTCAGATGCTAATGAGTTTTCTTAGTGCAGCTTAGAAAATAATGGTTGCTAAGAGCAGTCTCCATTTTAGTCCGGTCTGGCCGTTTAGTGCTTGGTCCTGATTCACGCTTAAGAAGCTCCGGCTTCTTAAATGGGTAATCTCCCGAAATTACCTACTACGCATGCGCAGTAGGTTATTTACACAATATATGTGCCAGTTAGGTAAGAAGGTGGCATGCTAATGCCGCCTCAGGGAGTGTTTAGTTAGGGGTGGGAGGGATGTAGATAAGGTGGGAGGGAGGTGGGGGGGGGGCATTCTCTGTGCGTAGTTTCCTTCTTAAGAAAGAGACTAGGCACGGTAAGATAAGGTAGCCTTATGGCACTCTTAAGTGAGTTGGTTAGGTGCGGTTCTGTCTGCACCTAGCTCACTCTTAAGCGTGAACACAGTCCCATGTGCCTAAAGCAAAGTTGTTGTTTTTTATTTTGTTTTTATGTCTAAATGATTGCAGAAATAGGTAACCCTGTTATCAGCTCTCTAGATTAAAATTCAAGCTTGCAAATGGGATGTGGTTGCCGGTCCCGCCGGCCGGCCCTATTTCGGTAATGATACAGCCGCCAGCTGAATGGCGTCTGTATTATTGTTCAAAACTATTTAGAAAGAGAATATTGCTGTTGGGAACAGGAACCTATTTCCCAGTTCCCAATAGCTACAGGCTGTGGCGGGCAGATTAAGGTTAGGCTGCGGCGGGTAGAAGGTTAGGGTTTAAGGAGAGGAATACGGTTAGGCTGCAGGGCATGAATGGTTAGGTTGTATGGCTTGGACTGTTATGGTTAGGCTGCGGGGCATGGAGGGTTATGCTGCCAGTCATAGATGGTTAAGGTTGAAGAAGGGGATGGTTAGGGTGCGCTGCATGGAGGGTTAGTGTAGAAGGGGAGGGTTAGGGTTAGGCTGCAGGGCATGAAGGGTTAGGTTGTGTGGCTTGGACGGTTATGGTTAGGCTGAGGGGAATGGTGAGTGAGGAAAGGGTTAAGGGTAGGGTTAGATTAAAAGACTTACTATTCGGCAAATGACTCTTCATGACTACAGGTGTCGCATTCTGCAATAAATTGCGAGCAGTCTACATTTAGCTGCTGTACGTGTCGGCAGACCACATCCCTTGTAAGGACGCCATTTGTCTGTCACAGTGCATGTCACGTTAGTTGAAGCAGCATTATGCAATATCACAATGGAGCGTTTTCTTGGTTTTTCTGTTTTCTTACTTTTACATTTTTGTTTTTTTACCTAGGAAATACTAGAGGAAGTTGTTAGAGAGTTACATAAAGTGAAAGAAGAGATTATTGATGGTAAGTTACCAATATGTCATCATCTGCTTTTGCTTCCATTAAACCATACGCAGTAACAGTGGTTCCAGATTTCTCAAAACCACTCCCCCTCTGGGGGGTGGAGTCTGTCCTTTGGAACTCCTCCCCTAATTTACTACACCTCAGGGGTGTTCTACTCCACTCCACAGTCCACTTAAAGTACAAAGAGCTGCATTGTAATTTCTTATCACTGTACAAGTCCTTACATTATGAAAGGCCAGAAGTCGCCCATAACCAATTGAGGTCTTATCACATCCTACACCTGTATGTCCCTGTTCTCACTCGTGCTGGCCTGGCCATACTGTGGCTCTCCAGGTGCTGTGAAACTACGAGTCCCAGCATGCTTTGTCTTGTATCAGCTATGCCTATGTAGTTAAAGCATGCCGGGAGTTGTAGTTTCACATCTGGAGAGCCACAAGTTGGCTAGGCCTATCCTAGAGAGTGAGGGGGAAAGACTAGGGATGTGGAGAAAGTGTGAGGTATGAGAAGCATTTTGGGGGAAATAGGGTTCTTAAGGCCATTTGTGTTGAGAAGAGCTCTGATTACAGAACGTACTTTTTTTTCATTATTTAATTTTTTATTAGGAAATTAGCAGCACGTAACTTTAAACCAATACATTTAGTACTTTTTAATTTTAGGGGGCTAGATATCACCCTTACAGTGGGTATAGGATTCTGCAGGTTTACGGAGCAGTACCACAATGAGCAGTGAGACAAATATAACTTTATAGACACGGCTGTCACTAGCAGAGACACATGCATTCATTTTCTGAGGGTTTTTGTTTTCTTGCAATGGCTGTTGAGTTGCTTGAGCCCATTTCCTCTGGATGTTCCATGCAGTGCAGTGTTCAGTCCATTAGACTTGTCATTTCCTCTATCTGCCCCAAGCAACTGTGGGTAATGCAAACGTTCCATGCCACAAGCTTCCATTCCATGGGCAGGGCACAAGCTATGTCATGTGTAATCTGACGACACGGTTATAGAAAGTATGACTTGCAGAACCATTAATGGACATTGCCCATTAATCTGCATTCTATGCATATATTTACACATACGCTTTTGTCACTATTTGCATATATACAGAGGAAGACAAAGGGTCATTATGGAGGTGGACCCGCACTGCATCAGATGGTAATATGACCTTGTACATTGGCATTTTGCAGAGTGTGCGATTACATATAGTGAACTGCTTCTGTGAGGAGACACTCCGTGCTGGCCGCAGCATTCAGGCTGCTTCTATTGACGTTGCATTGCATTAGCGGCTGCTAAGTCTTATCTGCTAGGAACAAGACCTGCCTTAGAAAGAAGGGAACCCTGCAGATTTTATAGCCTCCTATCTTAAAAGTAACCTGCCTGTACATTAAAGTGTCAAACAGTATAACACAAACAGAAACTTAGTTTTAAGGAGCATTTGTACTGTGGTAACTACAGTACACATTCCATGCATCCTATTTCCTATCCCTATGTTACCAAACATAATAGTAGATGAAGAGAGCAAGGGCATGTTCTTACACAGACCTGTGAATAAGACAAGTATATGCTATACTACATGAACAACATCCAAGCTAATTTACACTAGGAGCACCAAAGATGTTTTTTATACTGGCATTGGACCTGTATCATAACATGTGACATTGTAACAATAATAACTTTATTTAAAAAAAACAAAAAAAAACATGGAGGTGTTGTCAGTAGCAACCAGTCAGATTTCTAGCTATCATTGTTATATTACAAAGTCTTCACAAGAATCTCACTGATTGTTATGATCTCCATATTTATTTATTTACATTTTTTATTTAATTTATTAATTAATGAACGCTTTGTTGTAAATTTGCTGGCAAGCAGAGTAACATAGGGCCAGATCCTGGTTTAGTAGTTGTGGTCATTTACCACATGCTAAGAACTCAAGGTCCAGATATCCGAGCTGGAAGCTGATTTGGGCAGGGGAGGGTATGATTAAACCATGTCCAGATGGTGGGTGAAGGGCTAAGCCCTTACGTATGATCCTCATTTACACACGACCCCATTTTATGTGAGGCCGGTGCTTAAATGAATGTTAAGGTACATTTCCGCATAGGTAAAGCCGTAAGTGAAAAGGGGGCATGTTGTCCCCTCATACGTATGGTGATAAGGATCGCACAGTGATCCTATAACGAACCTCTGCCGCCTAAGGTCAACTATACCAGGACCCTATTAAATCAGAATAAAGTGAAGGTCGTTCAGCTGAATAAGCCCCAAGTCAAAACCCAAAGTCAGATTGCAGGGTTTGTATTTGTTGCCATAAGTGCTGTTGACTAATGCACCTTTGTCTGTTTGATTTCAGCTATCAGACAGGAGCTGAGCCGAATTAGTACAACATAATAATGGATGGAGCAAGCGGTCCAGTCTGGGAATGTACAGAGAGTCCAAATGGAACTTGCGTTGAGTGTTGGCACAGTCATTGACTTATGGACAGCACCTGCACTCTGCCCCCTTTTCCTTAGCAGACACACTTTGAAGCTTGTTGGAACCTTGGATTTGCTTTCAGTCTTACCATGGAAGAAAATTACTCTAACATTTGACATTACGGGGATTCTTTTCTTTTTTTTTTTTCTTTTTTTAGACTTCATCTGACATTGCACACAGAGATTTCTCAGCCTTTTTTTTTTTGTATGATATATTTGCTTATTTAAATGTATTATTTTTTCATTTAGTAGTAGTTTCAAAGAAAACCATGAAATGTGAGCCATTTGCTTTATTAGAATGACTTCAAGGTAATTTAACCGGTAGTCTGCGGTGTTAGGACCCTAATTTTGCCAATGGAATTTTATTGCAGAATCACGAGAGAACCAGACACGCTTTTACAAACGTCGTACGGTGACAAAATAAATTAAATAATAATAATAGTTTCCACTTCATCACAATATTAAAACGGTACATCAGTGCACCACAGTATCTGTATTCATATTGGTAATAAACTGTTTATTGTCCAAATTAGATGTGTGCTTTATTTTTTAACGCTAAAAGAATGTTGATGATACCTTGATTACTGTCAGAGACTGGTATGTCACTGGAGGAGACGCAGGTGCCAGGATAAACAGTCTGTTTTTGGTAATGGTTCATTTCAGCTGTACCATTGCAGACAGTTTTTAGTTAAGAAAACCTATATTCCGGAATAGGTAACAATGTCAGATGGTCTGATTTTGAGAAGGTTCGCTTTTCTGGTTGGTTTAGGCTACAGAGTTAGGCTGAGCGCTGTATTCAGAGATCCGTTTTTGAGGGGAGTTCCTGCGTATTTTTAGGATCGGATCAACTGCGCATGCGAGGTAACTTTATGTACGTAGTTTACCTTGACTATACGCACCGAAGTGCCTAAGGACGTACATGTGAATCGCACTTGGGGACATGCACATGGAAATCAGATGTACAGGAAAATTTACATAAAAGTGGGTGAGGGAACATATAGAGGCGCGGTTATCAAAAATCGCATGGACGGAGGACATTTACGTACATAAGTACACATGTAAAGAACAGAGTGGTCTAGGGATTCGTAAGTCACCGCCCGCACGTCCGGGAGAGGGAAGTGTCAGGGTTGTTGGTGGGTGTTTCCTTGCTCTGTCTGTGCCTATAATTGCACACATTAAAAAAAACGGATCTCTGAATACACACCATTGAGGGTTATGGTAAGGCTGACAGAAAGAGGAAGGTTAGGCTGCGGAACAGAAAGAGTTGGGTGCTGGCCACTAGGTTAACTGCTTTGCTTAGTGCTCTTTAAATACCTTGATTGTATTGTGAAATATTAGGCAATAGACATTTGATTGTGGCTTTTATACAAAACACTTGTTTTTTTTGTACGTAATTGGCTACACAACTCCAAAGCTCTTATTAATCTTTTAATGAGGGCCTAGACTATTTACTTTTTTTTTTTTTTTAACCCCACCTATAACGGATTCCAGGCTTCATGTGGTGCATTGAATTTTTTTTCCCAAAGCCACTTTATGCAGACCCTCCAACATGACCCATTCCATTAGGTACAATTTAATCTGCTCCTGAGTTTCCAACAGTCACTCACCTGGTTTAAATGAATCAACAGATCTTTTAAAAAAAACTATTTGGCTCTTTAACAAAAGTGGTTACCATAGTAACAGACAGTTGGAAACTGAGGAGCAGAGTATTTTGTACCTAATGGAATGGGTCAGGTAGGAGGACATGCTTTAAGGGCCTGATCCAGACCTACGCCGATGCGCTGTGCTTACTAAAGCACAGCGTATCGGCGTTCACTTACCCCAACACTCCCCCCTGTGTGGGCGTATGGCCCCTTCCTTACGCCGGCTGAAAGCTACCCTAACTTCAGCCGGCGTAAGGAAGGGGCCATACGCTCACACAGGAGTGTATGGCCGCCTGGCCCGCCCTCTTATCCTCATTAAACTACCTCCCCCCGCCCACCTACACTAACCTGAACGTAGGGACGCTGGGGGACATCCCCTCCAGCGTCCCTACGGCACTGCTACAGACGACCGATCTACGATCGGGCGTTGCCGTAGCAACGCCGGGCTACATCTGCCCGGCGCATGCGCAGATCGGCTGAAAAGCTAGGACGGCGGGCGTAGGTCTGGATCAGGCCCTATGTTCCCAAACCAACCTTGGCTGTGTTTACAATATTACAAAGATTCCAAAGTCATAACCAAGAGTAAGGAAAAAGAGTTCATATGCTCAGAATAAACTACTACATGGGCCACAATTCTGTAAATTTAATTGTTAAAATAAATAAATTGGGAGAAATGATCTACCTTTATAAGACCTGCTTTCCAATTTAAGGGCTACTTCCAACCACTATTTAAATCACCAGAAACCCTTCCAATAACCAGCAGTTAGTCAGTTTAGGAGAACTCACCACCCACTAGAGCAGTCTTTTGTTGCCTTCCGTCAGGGTTCGTGTGAAAACTCTGCCTCTCAGCAAGCCTTGCTATGTATTAGCTATGGCTGTGCAGTTAGTAAATCTAGTGCTTAATATGCTCTAAATGGCAGAAAAGGAAAAATGTGGCTGTTGCCCGTAGCAACCAGATTCCAGCTCTAACTTTCCTATTACATACAAGAGAATGTCGGCTAGAATCTGACTGGTTGCTATAGGCAACATCCCCATTTTTCCTTTTCTGACATTTAGTAAATCTAGCCCTAAGGACTCTCTCTTTCACAACACATGAAGAGTTCTCTGGTTGGCCAGGCCTAGACTGTAGATTTAGATCCAGTGTCCTGTTAGGACAGAACCACCCAGAGATAAACTCCTCTTTTTTCAATACAGAAGAATGGATTACAGCACTAAGGGGAGTGGGGTGATGCCATATTGCATCATTTTGCATGTGACACCTGCAGGTTTTGGTATCTGTATGGAGGGAATAGACATTACAGTTAGGGCCCAGATTTACTAAACTACGTGTTTGAAGATGCTGGCCATAGCAAACAATCCAATTCTAGCTCTCATTATCCTATTACATGCTAGAAAATGTCAGCTAGAATCTGATAGGTTGCTATAAGCAACATCTCTACTTTTCTAAATCCGCAGCTTAGTAAATCTGGCCCCAAGACTGGATTTCTTCTGCCTGCTTCCATGTACAAACACCGTTCAATACCAACTGTAAAAAAAATCCCAGGATATGGATATTAACTAGCAGCTATCCTTCCATTGTAGCTGTAACTTAAATTGCAGAAATATTAGTTACACATACTTGCAACTCTATGATAAGCCACCTGACACTTTACGATTATATGCTATTGGTCATATATATTGTGATTTAGAAAACAATTGAGAGCAAACTCACCTGTTAATATCTTCAATACAGCTTATGTGGCAGCTGCTGGCCCAGACACGGGATGCAGTTGCTGCTTAGAACGGCTTATTTCCCACACTGACACAGATACATCCTTTATACAGCTGTCGCAGCTGTATCCATGTCAGAAATAGTTGTATTATGGGAACAAGAATTATTATGGCAAATGACCTTATTTCGACAATTACCCGTTCCTAGTAACGGTTAGGGTTAGGCAGCGGGAGATGGGAGGGTTAAGGTAAGGCTGCTAGAAGGGAAGGCTAGGGTTAGGGTGCTAAAAGGTGAAGGGTAGAGTTAAGCTGTAGGACAGGAAGTGTTTAGAGTTAGGGTTGCCGACTGTCACAATATTTTCGTCTTTCAGCCATCTTGTGAAATTACCGTCACTGCTTTACTGTAGGGATGCGGTATGTCGCAAAACAGTTGTTCTAAGTGGAAAACCACATCCCCAGACACGCCAATGTCACAAAAACCAGTTGGCTAATACATTTATTGATCTACTACTGCATTTTTAAATAAATTCCTCCTCTCTTTCAAGTGCAACTACAATTATTTTTTTAAGCCACATTATATAATCTTCGAACATAATTTGTACAAAATATCAGCAGGTATTTATTATTATTATTATTTACAATGACTATAGACACAAAACGGAGCGTTAGGAACATGAAACGTTGGCTGCTATGATGCATTTGCAAGTTTGTATTTTCTCTTAATCCTTGAGTAGGGACCAATTTTGTCATCAAATATGAAATCCCAGAGAACACGAGCCCAGGACTGGTGCTGAGGGAGATTTTCATAGAATTCTGCAGCAATCTTCCGTACCTGATGAAGAAATATAAACCTGATATTTAAATGTAGAATATACACTGTGTATAGAATATGATGCATTTAAAAGGGAATGTTTACCCTTGAACCAACACTTTTACCAACCACAAAATACAAAATAAGTGGTGTAAATACTCAGGAGGCAGAGCCAGTGGTGAGGGGAGCACAAAGAAACCCCCAGTGTGATAGGGTTAGTTCTATACCCTTAAAAGAACAGAGCAAGACTGTACCTTGCATGTGTGCATTACAAAGCAGAGTATGGCTGTGATCAGACCAACTTGAGGAGACCCCCCCCCTAAACTAAAACAAATTTGTGATAGTGTCTGGCAAACCCACAGCTTAGTAAATCTCGCCCTTGCTCTTTACCGGTCTTTGACCCAACTTTATCAGTTCCATGTTGTTCTAGAGAAACTTGTTGTGTGACCTGTATGGACAATACAACAGTGGGACACCAGGTACCTAAAGAGTTTACCCACACAGGGGCGGGGGCATGATGGTACTGTTTGGGAGCTTTGGTCAGACCTCAAGGTCAGTTTTGAAGAGCTCGGATGGACAGCAAAAACCTCTGTCTGTTACCCAACCCCTACCCTGGAAAATTCTATGGCTGTGTATGATGCTGCTGGGAAATAGAAGCTAGGATAGTGGCTCCAGCTGAACCCTGACACTACTGCTACCCAGCATCATACACAGAGCTGTGGTATGGTAATGACATGGGGCCTGATCCAGACCTAAGATCATTTTATGTACGCATGTGTACACTAAGGTTAATGCTCTCCCCCTGGCACTCCTGCTTTACGTGATCCGGACCCTACCTTAACTTTTCCTGGCATATCTCTGGTCCTACATAATGCCTTGTCGTACGTAAATCCCTAACCCAGCCTATACTGTACAATTTAAATGCGTCCCTCCTCCCACAATGCGTATAACTGGCTTGCATAGGGATGTCACGCCCTTTCGTATGGAGTTACATGCAAATTACGTACAATCAGAGTTACGATGTGTAACATCTGCCGTACACATGCGCAGTGCGTTCCCACAGCCAGACTTACCCATGCAGCATGCGCAAATTAGCTGTCATTTTTTAATCTGGATCGGGCCCATAGGGCATAAGTATAGGGGGTGCAATGGGTACAATTGCTATAGGGCCTGGAAGCTTAGGGTGCCCAGCAATCACCATCATCAAACCTGTATTGGCGTCACCTGGTTCTTAAGCAGCAATGTGGAGTCTGTCTCCTCAGTGCTGCAATAGAGAGTCATAGTGGATGGACAGTCCATCCAATATGGGCTCATTCAGAATTCTGCTATAGAATCAAAGTTATCATTACACCCCTGTCTGGATCCCTAAAATACTAAACCCTGCCAATACACATACGAGGTAGGTCTATTAAATAACAAGACTGATTAAATAACTCACTTATTTATTGGTATTACAAATGTAATGCTTGTCCTCTTCAATATACTCCCCATTTGCACTAATACATCGCTGTCGTCTTGTTTTCCACTGGTGGAAAGCATGGAGCAAATCAATTTCTGTCAGTTGTTTTCTTCAACGGACTCAAAATGTGTCCCTTTAAGCACTGATTTAACTTTTGGGAAAAGATAAGTCACAAGCTGCTAAATCGGGCAAATATGGAGAATGTTCAAGTGTAGTAATGTGATTGTTGGTCACAGAAAGTGCTGTGTGAGCAGGCGCATTGTCCTGGTGAAGAATGAAACCATTTTTCCACAGTTGCGGCTGTTTCTGTCTGACTCTTTCTCTCAGCTTTTTCATAACTTCCTTATAATAATTCTGGTAACTGTTGTGCCTTCTGGAACCCATTCTGCCACATGTTCAAGGTCACTACGTATGCATTTATAACCAGTTCGGACTACTTTGTTTACTAGGTGGAATCACAGTCTCATTATTTTATAGACATACCTTGTACATAGAAGACACCATGACACTTCATGATTTATAGCAGTGCAGATTCATGACTGTAAACATCCATTAGTTTCAATGTAAGGGGTGTACATTTCCCATTGTGCATTGGTATAAGGCTGACTGGACATCTAAAGTAAATCCTATTCATAAAAAGAACAATGTATAACAAAAGACTTGATTAGGCACCTAATAGAAGAAGACACTTACCATGGGAAGCTTGCTACCAGGGATGCTGGGGAAGTCATGATGCTCTGTGTGGTATCCCACATTTAAAGTGATTAAATTCAGAGATCCGTAGTATGAATAGGTCTCGTGTCCTTTCATAAACATGTAATGTTCCGAAATAAAATGTCCAGATATTGGATGGAAACCCAAACAGAAAACTGAACCTGCCACCAAATAAACAAAGGGCTTCAAGCCACATGTGTAATACAGTAAGAGGTCAGCGGAAAACTGGACCACAGCGTTGCATATTTCCATCCTGCTGATAGGTTTGGGGTTCACGTATAGCGGACGCAATACGTAAAACAGTGGCTGGAGGATCAACCACAATACTTTGCGGCAGGGGCTGCAGAAAAACCACCCTTCGAAGTCTGTCGGTATGTCCACATCCAGGTCGTCTCCTCCCAAGTAGCGGTGGTGATCGATGTGATATTTTTTAAAGGATGCGGAGTATGGCATGCCGATTGGCAGGTTGGCAACCATGGCAAACCACCTGTTCCATTTGGCCTGTCTGTTGCCAAAAGCTACGTTGTGAGAGATGTCGTGGATGGCCAAAGTCAATGAGTGATTCACGCATCCACCAAAGGCATAGGCCCAAAACAACACCCATTTCCAAGCCAAGTCTCTCACCAAGTGACAGGCCAACAATTGAGCAGTAACCATAGCCAAGACGATCCATTTGAGGTGATGGTCCGGTCCCATTAGAGATTTAATTTGTGGATACTTGGCTACAAGAAAAACAAAAACTAAATAACCTCAGCTCTATGCACTTCTATAAAATAGTTGATAGGAACTTGGAGGCTGATGGTGATTGACAAATTTGGGCATTATATATATATTTGAGGTGACGGTCCCATTAGAGATTTAATTTGTGGATACTTGGCTACAAGAAAAACAAAAACTAAATAACCTCAGCTCTATGCACTTCTATAAAATAGTTGATAGGAACTTGGAGGCTAGGCTGAATTGACAAATTTGGGCATTATATATATATATATATATATATATATATA
>WWET01000715.1:245172-259491 GCA_011038615.1 Limnodynastes dumerilii
CGCCGCCATGTCTGGGCCCCGCGCGCCCTCACTAAGAGCACCGGGGCGAACAGTGTGTACAGGCTGGGGTGTTATGGGGAGGACGGGGTTGGGGGCCATCTGTAATACTGAGTTGTCAGTACACATCACAGCCTGTAGTGTTTCTGTGTACACTGCATCCAGCACAGTCACCCTCACAATATACTGTGCCCAGTGTATAATAACATATATTTACTCACACACAATATACTGTGCCCAGTGTATAATAACATATATTTATTTACTCACACACACAATATACTGCGCCCAGTGTATAATAATATATATTTACTCACACACACAATATACTGCGCCCAGTGTATAATAATATATATTTACTAACACACACAATATACGGTGCCCAGTGTATAATAATATATATTTACTCACACACACAATATACTGTGACCAGTGTATAATAACATATATTTATTTACACACACACACACACACAATGTACTGTGCCCAGTGTATAATAACATATATTTATTTACACACACACACAATGTACTGTGCCCAGTGTATAATAACACACACATACGTACATATGTATATATATATACACACACACACACACACACTTTTTTCACTATATAGACATCCATTATATAGTCACTAAAACTGTAACCAGTGTATAATCAAACACATATATAGAAACAAAAACCATTTGTGTTCTCATTGTAGACATCCACACTATTGACCTGATTCACTGATTTAAAATAAAGAGGGAAATGTTACTCCTGGGCAAAACCATGTTGATTTCAGGGGGAGTTAAGTTAAGTCTTATTTGCATGCAAGGCGAATACTTTGCTTTTGCTTATTGCAAACAGAAACTGTTATTTAGACTTGGGATAGGAAACATCACCTCTCAACTCTAATACTGTTTACAACAGATAAAATTTTGACTCCCCGGCAATCAACATGGTATTACCCAGGAGTAACTCTCCTCTCCTTTTTAATCTCTGATTCAGGTCCTATATTTTTATAAACATCCAATATATAGTCATTCACACAATATGGTGTGCCAGTGTATACACACACACACCATGAATACTGTGTAGACTATTAAGTATAATAATCCACACTATATGCTCCCTATAAACATCCAGTATATAATCCCTAACAATATACTGTGTCCAGTGTATAATCACACACACTGTTTACGCTTTACAATAAAACACATGTTGTATAGGTCCCAATGTTTAACCCTCCAGCTATGGTTTTTAACCTGTTTTAATCATACATTCAGCTGGTATATTGTTTAGGACAATGGTTTTAACTCCTCACCAATGTCTACGTAAGGACTTGTCTGCGTCCAGGGGTCACACTCTCTATTCTGCATACAGTGTAATCTCTATAACATGTAGGACAGGTTTGGGTAGGTGCTGGTGTGTGAGTCTATGTGTGTAGGTTTGTATATATAACACAAAGGAAAAATTGCCCCAGGACACTGCTTATTTAGCAGTAGCTAATTTGCAATCCTGTCAGTAAAATAAAATGCAAAAATAGTGCATTAGTAAAAAACAAAAAACAAAAACCTCTTCTATATATTAAAACCTTCAAAAAAATAGTAGTAATCACAGTTTATTTTTGGTGGTTGGGGAATGCTGTTTCACTACTGTAACACCCTAACATATGATTGTCATTAGTATGTTTAAGAGATATTCATATCTTGTGCTCACAAGAGGTGGGTTAATACAATGTTTTCTATGGCACAAGGTCCTCTATACATATTGTAATGGAGGAACTAACCTGTGTGTAAACTCATAGCTTATTTGCTGAATGTTCGTTTTCCTGTCTCATACTGATTTTTGGAAAGGCATAGGGGTGTAGTTAGTGATAGAGGAAGCACTCTGTATTGCGTCCTTGTGGCCAGACTGTTACTGTAGGTTGTGGCAATGTGATTTGTGTGTATAGCTGAAGGTGGATTCTTTCTTGGGCTGTTATTGGTGTATCATTATAGAGAGTCTCACCATCATGTGTTGTCACACGTTATATATAAATCTGGCTTCATACTCACAAATATAGGTGTATCCTTTCATTGTAATTATCGAGGAAATGTATTTTTGTCATAAGTTATTTACCGTGATATGTATTATGCTGTCTGGTATGTCTGTCTTAGCTCCTTGATAGAATCATTTATCGTTAAAGAAAAGTTCAGAAAATTTAATGTTTTTAGCCTCTTTAGTTAAAATTATATTTGGTAAATGGCCCCTATAGATCTTATGTTTCTCTAGTTTATTCAGATCTTAGTCACTACAGACGTCTGTCATTTATCTTGGTTCAGTGCTTCTTTTTATAGGAATAATGGGACACTGTCATGTCCTATTCGTCAAAGATCAGCCAGCATTACATACATACAATTATTTTTTTTTTCTTCAACAAACATGTATAACAACTAAGGCATGTGGTAATGGGGAATAATACCGTTCAGAAGGGTTAACTCCAATAATTAGATGCAAAACAATTGTGGTTCCTTGTAAAAGAAGCTGCTTTATCCACTTCCTCTTATACACCAAAGAGCAGTGTGTGCTGTTACATCTTTTACTGTGTGTCTTACGTTACAAATTAGATATACATTATAGCGTCTCTGCTGGCTTTACCTGTCACTGCAAGTTGAAATGATGTCAGACTGAGCTATCTTTAGTCTTTCAGTATACGGAGAATGTTGAAATGATAAAAGTATCACATCTCCCCATATCATATAGTGCAGTTTGTATTTGTATAGAGATTTTTATTTTTAATATATTTTTTATTAGAACGTGGCTGTTTTTATGACATGTTAAACTGCATTGGCCAGTATTAGGGACTGGCAAACAAATTTGTGCATTTTGAGCACAGTGATTGTAGAAAGGCAGCAATGTCACCAGGCCTTTTGAAATCGCTTGAGTTTATCTTGATCCAGGCCTAAACAGAGCCAGCAACTTTGTGTTTACTATTCTTTTAGTGGCAGGATTATGTAGATTTTAAGTGCTAGTGTTATAATTAGTAACCAGCATTGGACAATGCGGAACATATAGTCATTGTGAGTCCCAGCAGCAGGCCTACAGCGTGGCTTCCCCCTACAGCTCATTTCTTGTGCAGCAAAAGACTTTGGATGACTGGAACCTTTGACATATCTTTTCAGGTTTCCTGATATCCAGGTACACTCTGCAGCTCTTCTGCAGATATGGTTCAGATTATATAGATATAGGACTTGTCAGAATATGACAGAATAGATGGTGTTCTCTTAGTAGATTCTTGCAAGTTAGACAATTAGGATGTCTTGTTTGCTGTTCTGCCATGGTCTGGGTTCTTAGCTCGTCATCCCAGGACCTACTTTCCGTTGTATAGGCCATTCAGTTATTTGTGTGTTGGATCAGTTTCCTGTTGGCTGATCCAATTACAGCCGGGCCTCACTCATGTGACAGATGGCCTCATTCAATATTGCTGTGAAAGGAGGAGCTGAGAGACGCATGTTACCTGCCTATCATTTTATTAGCATTCATGTATTTTCGAATGTGGATTGCAAATGATGTTTTAGCAATACACACTTTATATTATATCATTCACATCAGTAGTCCCTGTCCCATGGAACTTACTGTCTAAGGTCCGGATTCACAGTTACGTAGCTTTCATCTTGCGTATGTTGTTGTAAGAATTGAGCTACTATGTATGCATAGTATCTTATTTACGCTATCTACGTACTATTTCTGTATGTAGATTGTGTAAGCGTGGTTTTTAGACTGCGCTTATGCAATCTACATACAGAAATGGTAGGTAGATAGCGTAAATAAGCTACTATGCATGAGTAGTAGCTCAATTCTTAAAACAACGTATGTAAGACGAAAGCTACGGAACTGAATCCGGACCTAAGTTCCCACACAGACTAGAGATAATTTCAGTCAGCAGCCAATTAACCCACTAATGTTTTGCGAGTATGGGAGGAAATGCACCCAGACACAGGGGTATTGTCCAGGAATCAATCTCTTGAGCATTGTCAGGCAGTAGTGCCAACCACTTGTGTCCTCACGTTGCCCCTAATAAAATATATAATACATACCCTCATATTAATGTCAGTACTAGCAATTAAACGGTAACTATGATTTTGGATTTGATGCTTAACATCTTGATGTAGGATGGCTTTTCACTCAGATAGGGACGAGTGTAAGAGGATCGCACTATTTAAACAAATATACCTCATTCACTCAGAAACCTCCCAAATATATAAAAAAAATAGGTGAATCAGTGATCCGTATCATAAATACTATACAAAGAAAAGGGAACTGTTCTCTGATCTATTGGTGACCAACAACAAACAAGAGGATAAGTAATGGTCCGTTATTAGGGGTGCACTGTGATTGTCCTATATACCCAGTCTTACCAAAGGGGTAGAGCTAAAGTTGGATGTGACTTAATTAAGCAGGAGGTGAATTTCACATAAACATATGATAAACATAACTTTTAATTTTGTACCTATATATAATTATCTGATGACATTGGTAGCAAACGAATAGAACCTAAGATCTAGACACAAGTATTCAGGCTGTATTTCATCAGACATCTATTATACTGTAAGAAAAATAAGCAATATCAGGCTCTGAGTTAACTGAAGTTAATGTATAACCCTGATTCTTACTCGCTTGTGGTATCACAGTATGGTGGTAATATCACAATAAGCAAATTGGCTATTTTGCGTCTGCATATAGACATGGGCAGGAGGGCCGTACCAGCTCAAGATAAATGAGACTTCTGCCTGTGACATATCCCTTCATGCTGTAGGTGCCCTGATGATGATGTATAAATAAATAAAGAGCCAAGGCTTCTTCATAGCTCTAAGACTTTTTAAAATGAGAAATAGCGGATTGGTCCACCAGTTACCCACTATGGAAGTCATATACCACTAACCGTTCCCGTCTTTCCTCTAGCCTTTCCTTCATTCCTTTCTTCACCTACATCCCACCCTCCTCACTGAGATCCTGCTATTAGAACATCGACTCCTTACCCCTTTAACATACTTTCGCTGACCCCATTTCTCTCCCTATTGACCCTGTTACACTGATAACACACTCTAATATTTATTACATATTTTGTTTATTCTTTTAATGCTTTTCAGATTATTTTTTTTTTTTTTTTTACTTCTGTCATTCAGTCCCCACATATTCTGTCAAATATACTCTGACATCTGGTATTGCTCATGGTTAAAATACAGATATATCTGCATGCTGTAACGCCTACTAATCCTGCATAGTTGCTCCTTGTACCAACAGTGGAACACCTACCTCAGGCTGAGAACCCCTAGATCATTGGTAGGTAACAGAGCTCACATCTCCATTTGCATTCATTGTGTAGCAAAGCAGTCTCTTTGGTGATGCCTTCCACTTTGTAAAAATATGGCACCCATAAAGGTTAATGGGTGTTTTAGAAATCTTGAACTGTAATTACTGTTCTAGATGAACATCACTTGGAATGTAAAACTGACACCATTTTTTCCATGTTGTTCCAGATGATAAGAAGGATATTGACCATGAGACTGTGGTGGAAGAGCAGATTATTGGTGAAAACTCTCCACCTGACTACTCTGAATACATGACCGGAAAGAAACTACCCCCAGGGGGTATACCGGGCATCGACCTATCTGATCCCAAGCAGCTGGCTGAATTTGCAAGGTAATGACCATACTGTATAGTTCCATTGGCTGAAACGGACATTAAAGTTAACAGGACTTTAAATTGCGTATTATTCATATCACCATAATAAGTTTAATATTCTGTAACGCTCTCACTCCCTTTTGATTATTGCCATTGATTTCATATAAAGCTTCTTTTCTCATTGAAGGGTTTTCCTGCACAATGAACAAATGTTTCTTTTTATAATTTTCTTTAGAAACCATCTTAAAAATAAATAAATAAATGTATAAACCCATTTAGACTTCAATCTACATTGCCCTCATGCAAGATGTTCATTCAGAACTTCATTTTGCTTTATCTGGTTGCATCATATCTGTTATATAGTGATTTGATTGTTCCACATTGTTTTTTGTACTTTTTTTTCATTATATAATGATTATTGCTGTAATGAAAAAGTTTGTTTTTTTTAAAAAATTGACAGTCTTTGTTTTTTTTTTTTTCTTTAAGAATGAAGCCTAGAAAAATCAAAGAAGACGATGCTCCGAGAACGATTGCCTGTCCTCACAAGGTGAGTTTCTGCATGACATTGACCTAGAGCAGGGGTTCTCAACCCTGTTTTAAATCTCCTTGCTGGAGGTGAGCTCATAACTGGCAGTTACATTTTGAAAGCTCCACAGGTTTTGCAGGGAGACCTACAAAACATGGACCGTTAGCGGTACTTGAGGACGGGGTTGAGAACCCTGACCTAGAGAACACATTATAAACTGTATCTCCAGTATTTCATTGTATTGTGTTTAGTTTTGTTTTTAAGTTTAAGTTAAACAGTTTTTTGTTTAAACTGTTTTTTTTTTACATTCATGTTTAAATAAAAAAAATTGAATCCTGCTTATTATAAAAATACTGTGAAATAATGCTATCTTTTAAAAAGCATTTTAACAAGGTTGATCATGAATCCCAACATTAACACTCCTAAGTTAATAGGCTTTGATATTTTCTGTCAATAAATAATAAGCAATTATTAATTTCTTATTATTCCCCTTGTAATTGAATATATGTAGATAGACTAAACTTATTAAAGCATACAAAGTACACTTGGGGATCAATGACGTTGAAAATAAGAATAAATAATTCTTAAGCGTTCATTAGTCCTACTCTATTTCATTTATTAACAGGTTTTTATGTAGCACACTCAGAATACGCAGAGCTTTACAATAGAATATTTAACATTCACATCAGTCCTGGCTCCATTGGAGCTACATTCTAAGTTCCCTAACACGCACACGCACGCAGCAGCCAATTAACCTACCAGCATGTTTTTGGAGTGTGGAAGGAAACCCACACAGACACAGGGAGAACATACAAATTCCACACAGATAAGGCCTAGTCTGGAAATCGAACTCCAGACACAAGTATTACTTATTACTTATAATTAAATGAATTCTACTTATAATGAAATTAAATGTGAATGTAGAAGTGTGTGGAGACTTAGCTGTTAGGCAGATTTAGTACCTCTGATCTGGTGATCTCCACCCTTTCTCTCCTGGTGTGTTTGAATTTGCTGCGTTTGTTCATCTCACATAATGAAGACCATAAGCTACAAAAATGTGGAATACCACTACAGGGATTCCCTAATAATTTTGTTATTTAAGAAGTCATGGCACTGTGCCTCTAGACACAGCATAATAAAAATACATGAAAATGGGTGATGAGTATCTCTACTCGAGGTGGATGAGGGTCACAGTCTGTAAGGTTTATATTTCACTAATCTGTCACCAGAGTCAAGAGAAAAACACCTTAAAGGAGTTGGTTGGTAGGACACCAAAGGTGAAAATGTGCCCCAAGCCAGCCATACGTTACATGTATTGATCTCTGCTTTTCTTTGTTAGAAGCTTCCTATACATTGGGAGTGTGTGTGTTACAAATGTCAATAATCTCACAAACTAACTTCTTTATTCGTTTCAGGGATGTACTAAGATGTTCAGGGATAACTCCGCGATGAGGAAACACTTACACACACACGGCCCACGGGTGCACGTGTGTGCAGAATGCGGAAAGGCCTTTGTTGAAAGCTCAAAACTTAAGAGACATCAGCTGGTTCATACTGGCGAGAAGCCGTTTCAGGTATCTATTGGTCACGTTATATCCATAAAGCACAGATTATGAATGGTGTGAGGTTGGCGGATTACATGGATATGAGTTACTGGCGTTTTCTGGATTATTGCACGTTGTGATTTAATGGCACATTATCAGCCTTTAGCTCTGCAGTAATATCTCATAGATGCAATGCATTACTATATACCCATTGCAATCTTCTAATGACTGCTCCAGTCCTCAGGCTCTGTAATATATCAATATATATGTGATCTCAGGACTATGCGAGGTATGTCTATTAAATAACGAGACTGATTAAATAACTCACTTTTGTTTATTGGTATTACAAGTGTAATGCTTGTCCTCTTCAATCTACTCCCCATTTGCACTAATACATCGCTGTAGTCTTGATTTTCTCCATGCCTTCCACCAGTGGAAAACTATTTCTGTCAGTTGTTTCAATATATCTGCTATCTTCAACTGACTCAAAATGTGTCCATTTAAGCACTGATTTAACTTTTGGGAAAAGATAAGTCACAAGGGGCCGGATCCAGAACTACGTCTGTCTTCCATAGACGGAGGTAGTTCAATAAACAGTAGCTACTGCGCATGCGTAGTAGCTATTGTACGTAATCTGCGTATCGTTTCGATACATAGATTGCGTATATGCGGTCGAAACGATACGCAGATTACGTATGGAAGACGGACGTAGTTCTGGATCCGGCCCAAGGTGCTAAATCAAGTGAATATGGAGGATGTACAAGTGTAGTAATGTGATTGTTGGTCACAGAAAGTGCTGTGTCAGCAGGCGCATTGTCCTGGTGAAGAATAAAACCATTTTTCCACAGTTGCAGCAGTTTTTTTCGGACTCTTTCTCTCAGCTCTTTCAGAACTTCCTTATAATAATGCTGGTAACTGTTGTGCCTTCTGGAAGCCATTCTGCCACATGTTCAGGGTCACTGTGTATGCAGTTATAACCGCTTCTGACTGCTTTGTTTACTAGGTGGAATCACCTTATTTTATCGACATACCTCGTATATGACGGCATTACCATGACAACATTTAGGTCATTGCTAAAGAGAACGTTCAGTAAGAATGTTGTATCACTGACTAAAACATATTGCAGAGCGGGTCTAATCTAGTGACAGGCCAGAGGCTGTTGTATGTCTGCTGTGGATTGTGTGTTGGCCGTCCTTGGAGTGTAATGGCTTTTCGTTCTGTTTGCGTTATAGTGCACATTTGAAGGCTGTGGAAAACGATTCTCATTGGACTTCAATTTGCGCACTCACGTGCGGATTCACACAGGGGACCGGCCCTACGTCTGTCCATTTGACGGCTGTAATAAGAAATTTGCCCAGTCGACCAATCTGAAATCTCATATTTTAACACACGCCAAAGCCAAAAATAACCAGTAACAATTCACAAACGGAAAGACGTCTTGCGCTAAGCAGCATCAGGTGTATGAGAAAAAAATACGTCCTCCCTTTGTACATGCGTTCCAGGGATATGTTTTAAAAGAAGCCTGCTCGCCTAAGAGAGCCTTTTGATAAAGTACTGTAGTACACTATGGGAAGAAGACAACTCTACGATCCAGTGCTTACGATGCTTTGTTACCCTGCTATCCAGTTTTCAGTGTCCACCCCCTCCCCCCTTCACCTAACCCGCAGGAGAACGGTCCTACGTTTTTTTTTTCATCAAGACTTTTCAGCCACTATGTCCAGGATCCGAAGTTTCACAATGACACAGACGTTCCCCTGTTCCGGAATTATTTTTATTTTTAATTTTATTTTGTATTTTCCAAGTGTGCATATTGTACACTATTTTTTGGGGCTATGCTTAGTAATGCTATGTGATTAATTCTGGAGGTTGATAACTTTGCTTGCAGTAGATTTTCTTTAAAAGAACGGACAGTTACTGTACTAAATGCATACTTCAAAAGTATTTTTTTTTTCCTGTAAGAAAAAACTTAAAAAAAAAAAATTGGAAAAAGAAAAAAAAAATCTTTATAATAGGTTTGTTTGCTATCTTTATTTTTGGTTGTATTTTTTAGATGTTATCACATTTTGTATAATTGTACCGTATATAGCTGTAATGAAATCATGTAGCTCCAGATAGATGTAATTTAAGGTAGTGTTTATGGAACCCATTTTAGTCACTTTCTGGGGCGGGTTGGGAGGGAGACGGGGGAACTGCCATATGCAGAATTTCATTGTTTTTATTTACTAGGTCATTTGCAAAACAATATGGTGCTCAGTTGTAGAATGTAATTTATAGACCCTGAAGTTTTTAATTGCCCGCATCTGCGTTCAGCGCCAATAAATTGTCATGAATTCCGAGCTTAACTGATCTGTGGTGACAGGATCGACTCTTCTAGCCATTAACGTCCACTTACAACTCCCAGAAGTTGAACGAATGTGGTGGCTTCCTATTCAATCTATCTGTGCTAAGATGCCTACAATTTAACCCTGCGTGATAACCAGCCTTTTAAAACTTCCTGTCATTCATTTCATTTCTCTTTTTGTTTTTTTGTTTTTCAGAATTTAATCCTTCATATAAAAATATCACATGGTAAAACGTACCCAGGTATTAAGACACTGGTTGTATCTAGCAGTACAGTAGCTGTTAATGACATGTACATTTATAACACATAAAAAGCTGTATACTGTCTATCCACTGTTTTGATGTACAGACCTGATGAATATGGTGGTATGAGTGGCTGCTAACTACGGCTGAGCGGATTCTATAATCCCACTATGGCCAAAAATGTTCGTTTTGGGATTCAGTTTTTTTTTTTTTTTTTCCTTTTTTCTTTTGTGGTTTTGATTTATTTTTCCAGTGAGCCAATTGCATGGAGAGAGCCGCATGTCGCTGTACCTCTCCCCACACCCCTTGTCTCAAGTCTTGTTAAGTTTTACTGAGAATATTACCATCCAGCATGCAACCTGATGACTGGGTACTTGGTTTGATCTGCAATGTTGGTCAAGAAAGTTTCCTACCTGTGTTATTCTAAAGACACCAGGCGTACTTTTTGTATTTTAATACTGTAAATACATTTATTTCCCAAAAATTACCTCAGTTTCTATTTATTTTATTTTTTTTAATTTGCTGGAAGCGGTTTGCTAACAAGATTATTTACTTGGTTCAGGAGTACCACACTGCATGCTTCCAAGTTGTACAGGTGTGTGTGTGTGTGTGTGTGTGTGTTATGTGCATTTTGTGGAGCAGCGACCAATCTTAAGAGCTTTATAACCTTCAACTGTGGTGTAGATATAAATAGATAGAGATATAGATATATATAATATATGTATATTTTTTTAAAGCTTTCAGCTTAAAAGGAGACCTTTAGTTGTTTACTGTATGAACCTGATCCAGGGCAGCTCGGTGGCTCAGTGAATAGCACTTGTACCTCACAGCACTGAGGTCGAGTTATGTTCATGTTCATCTGTGTGGAGTTTCCCTGTGTCTGTGTGGGTTTCCTCCCACACTCCAAAAACACGCTGATAGGTTAATTGGCTGCTAAATAAATGAACCCTAATGTGTGTCTGTATGTATGTGTTAGGGACCTTAGTATGTAGCTCCAATAGTAGCGGGGATTGATGTGAAAGTCTAGTGTTCGCTGTAAAGTGCTGCATGCAATTTGTGGCGCTATATAAATAAGCAGTAATAATATTAATAATATTGAGTTGTGGAGTACGTACCCGCTTCTTGCTACATATTGTCGTCTTTAATGCTTGCTGTAATGAAAAGTGCTGCAAGATCTACAGAAAGTGTTTTCCTATTTACCATATGACATGGAAGTGGTGTAATATGTGCACGCGTTGTTCTGAGCACTGCCATGTTAAACGGCTGGCGTCTAAATGCCAACGGGATTAATTGATCGGTGCGTGTCCAGGAGCAGGGTTGGAGACGAGGTAAGGAAGTCATTTAATTTTTAGTATACTATAGGACTTGGGCAATGATACCGGTGACATTCTGGGGTCTGCTGAGTCATTGCTGGTTGTTCATGCCTTCAGTTGTAGAGCTAGTACTCGCTGGCTCACATTGCTAGTTTTAGTTGTGGACATTTGCTGCATGCCCGGTAGTCTTATGGCATCACTGTTATGACTAAGTACAAAGCATTAAATCTACACTGCATGGTTCCGGATTCACAGTTACATAGTTTTTCGTCTTACATACGTTCTAAACTCGCTTACGCAAATTACGTACAGAAATGGTACGTAGATAGCGTAATCCGGACCCATGTCACTAAGAAGAATACTTATATTGTAGATCTGTGTCTTATACTAATACAATAACAGGTGTGGTTACTGGTCCTTTATTGCCTTCCAGGCATTACCAGATGCCTTGTACCATTGTATATGTTAAGGTAATGGTTTTCTTTTTGTTGCACATGGGGGACTGTATTCTAATATCCAATGGCAACCGGATCAGCCTGGTTGTAAGGATTTATGTCTGAATCCTAAATAACGTCACAAGGCCGATTTCCACACTGGAATCATTGCACTCCTCCTGCTGGTGTGTGGGCGCGTGTGTGCTTATAGGCTTCCGGGACAGAACTGCAATCTCATAACGCAGGCTTTTGTACTAGAACCGCCCACAGGTACGCAAGGGCTTGCTTAAGGCCTTTTACGCGTGATCCTCCATTATGCACTTGCTCCATTTGTACGTGGGGCTGATACATAAAATTTGGGGTAGGGGTTAGGGCACAGAAAGTCCATGCATACAAGGGGTGCATATTACCCTCGCCTGCATGGACTATTGCATGTAAAGAAATCCATTCTGTATGAACGGTCTTCCATGCATGCGCTCATTACTAATTCAGGATCTGGTCTTTAGTCCTGGCCTCCTGTTCAGAGCTGGCCAAACTCAAGAATATCCTTAATTGCTGTGTAATGTCTGCTATATGAGTGGTTAGCGGCAGTGGTAGAAAATGGGGCTGATTGTATTTACAGGAAGATCAAGCAATAGGCACTGGCTGTCGGGTAACTGGTCTGTGTATGTCCAGCCTAAGTCTGGTTGTGCTATTTATCTTCGTAGCACGGGGTATGCATTTTTATTTTAAGTTTGAATACTTTAAACAGATGGAAGCCAGCAGTATTACCACAATGCCAGTCTGAACAAAAAAAACCTCTACAAATATTCTTTCAGTTAAATAAAAACGGACATAATGTGCCCAGCTGGGACCAGGGCGGTATAATCCTAATCCACATCACTGGCCTCCTGTTCTTGCATCAACAACTGCTCGTTACTGTCGCATCCATACAGGGCTGACCTGCAGTGTGGGCATTCTGCAATCAAACTCCCAGCTCAATGGTCCGGATTAATGCCACCCTTGCTGACAACATACAATTGTAATCTGATCATAGCCTGTAGTCAGTTGTCATGGTGACTAAGCTATAAATGGTCGAAAAGTTATTAATATCAGCAGTTTACTTTATTGTATTTTTGTATTGATAATTATGGCATGTTTTAAATGTTTCACACACACACATATGGGGGATGTAAGATGTGTGAGTTTGTCTTAACATCTATTCTGTACAAAGGTATTGTGAAGGGTTTGGAGAGATGGAGAAGAGGGTATGGTGAGATGGATTAAGTAGTACGGGGAGATGGAATAAAGGGTATGAAGAGATAGAGTAAGGGGCCTGGGGAGATTGAATAAAGGGCTTGGAGAATTGGAGTAAAGGGTGTGAGGAGATGGAGGCAGGAGCCTGGAGAGATGAAGTAAGGGGCCTAGAGTGATGTAGTAAAGCCCCTAAGAAAAAGAGACAGCAGGGGGACTGGAGAGAGGGAGTAAAAGGTATGGAGAGATGGAAGTGGGAGACTGGTGAGACAGAGAAGGGGGCTGGAGGAATGGGGAAAAGGGTATAGACCGAGGATGGAGAGTGGAGAGTGGAGGGATGGAGTAAGTGCAGTGTTGCTAGAAGGTACTGTGGAGGGGTGAGATGCATCATATTTGTTAACTTTTTTGGTAAACTTTTGGAATAAAGCTTTGAAAGCTGTAAATAAGTCCTTTTGTAGAAATATTGCTTTTGTTGGATGACACCTAAGGCCTTTATTTATGCCGATTATCATAGGTAATTTACTGAACTTTCCTGTCATTAAAAAAATGGTATTCAGTATTTACCTTCGCCCTAAGCCCTCCTTAAAAAATAATTAAAGACTCTGAGGTCCGGATTTTCTAAACAGCGGAAAAGTGAAAATGTTGCCCATAGCAACCAATGAGATTCTAGCACATTTATCTATTAACTACTAGAGAATGTCATCTAGGGCCTGATCCAGAGCTACGGACGCCGACGCTAGTACGGCGGCCGTAAGCGTAATGCGCATGCGCCGGGCAGATGTTGCTTAGCGTCACTATGGAAGCACCCGATCGTCCATAGTAGCGCCATAGGGACGTCCCCCAGCGTCCCTACGCTGAAGTTAGTGTAGGGGGGCGGGGGAGGGAGGGTAATGAGGCTGGGAGGGCGGTGTTAACGTACTAACGCCGCCGTCCCAGCGTATCAACTCTCCCTTACGCTGGCTGAAGTTAGGGTAGCCTTCAGTCGGCGTAAGGGAGAGTTACTCCTACAAGGGGGAGTGTCGGGCCAGAGCAGCGATG
>WWET01000715.1:269130-308024 GCA_011038615.1 Limnodynastes dumerilii
TGAACCGCCCCATGACAAACGGAGCTAATTTTCATGTCTCTATTTGGAAAATAGCGCTATTGTGAATTTATTTTTATGATGGGTAAGTATGCACTTACCCTTCATTCTTTCAGAAATGCAGAATGCTGCAGACCCACCACACCGACTGGTAAGGTGAGTAGTAATCTATGGGGAGTTTTAGGCTCAGGCTGCGGGGAGGATAATCTTAGGCTCAGGCTGCGGGGAGGGGAGTCTTAGTGTCAGGCTTCGTCCTGGGAATCATTGATTGCTTCTCAGCGAGGCAAAAGCAATCGATTGTAGCCTGGTAGAAAACAGCCCTTTTGAAAAATGCATGTGCAAAATTTTGGATAGCAAATGGAGGCTAACGTACAGAATCTGCTATTAAGTCTGGAACAAGGTCTGCAATCTCATAATACACATGGTTTGGAAAACAAAATGGCTGCATCTACCATTTGCTAATAGGTTGAAATCAATCTTACTTTAATCTTTCTCAGCTCCTAATAATTAGATAGATAAAAACAATAGCCAAGTTGTTGTTTAATAGTGTCTTGCAATGCGTTGAGCCTGGCACACAGATATAAACATAGACTTGGTAATGTCTTTTATTCAAGGACAAAGCAATCCAGACATAAGAAATTCCTGGGTTTTGGAGAACTGGCGTCTGGGTCAGATCTTTGTAACATCTCTAGTAAGTCATAACTATTAGCTGCACTCTTGTGCTGAGGGCCTGACCCCCCCCCCCCCCCCCACTCACACTTTTGTGGGGGGGCCCCCCCCCCCCCCAACCATTCAGCTATTGGTGGGACAGTCCCATTGTCCTGATTGGCTTAGAGGCTGGGAGGTATGTTCTGTCATTGCCGTAAAGGCGCAAATCTTCCCTTTGGTAAAATCATACTGAACTCATCTTGTGTCCCTGTAGGGTTAATTGAGCAATTGCAGTAACATGCACAATAAATACATAGGGGGTGTCAACTGGGGGTGATGAGGGATTGAAACATGTGAGATTATGCTCTACTGGCTGCTGCTTTCACAATCACGGTGGCATAGATAATACTTGTGTAAGGGTTGTCCATGTGCGTGGAGAAGCCAAAGTTCAACGACAGAAAAGTCACTGAAGATGTAACACCCCAGGCTGGATTCAGAACTATCTCTAGAGGCTGCCGGCCATTGCTCATATGTGTGCGAGCAATGAACCAACTCAGGAAACTAGAAAACGGTTTGGTTCCTGCGCAAATGTTAAAATAGAGGGATGTGGTTTAAGATAAAGGTGCAGCCTTCTAGGGTAAAGACGAGATTCTGCACCCCCTGGGGTTATTTATAATGCAGCAGGAGTGGAGATACCCAAATGGCGCAAGTAGTCCTTAATACCCTATAAAGTGTGCCAGTATGATTAATGGGTGTAGGTCCCCACTAAGAACAGCCCTATTTCGATAGATGGGATATCGATTGCTTATGCCTTGATGAGGCATAGCAATCGATCCCCGGAGCACCGAACACAGTGCTCCAACAGGTAAGTGCAAAACACTACCCCAACCCTTTCCCTAATTCTGACCCTAACCCTCCCTTTCCATTACTCTAACCCTAACCTTCCCTTCACTGCAGCTCCACCCTAACCCTCGCTTCCCTGCAGCCTGACCCTAACCCTCCCCTTCTATGGGCCTGATCCAGACCTACGCTCGCAAGCGATTGTACGCTGGTCGTAAGCGTAAATTCGGCAGAAAAAACGCATTGCGCATGTGCAAAGTGACAACTTCCGGTCGTACCAAAGACCTTTTGGTAGCGGCGATTCAGGCGGCCGTATTTGCGTTTTTTCCGACGACGGGGCGTGTTTATATTACGAAGTTATTACGGACGCTGGAGTTAGGGAATGTAGGCGGGGGGAGCCATTTAAGCAGGGGGAGCCATGCTTAGTCCGGTACGATCAGCACATCGCTACGAAAATTCGTACCGACGCCGGGAAAAGTTAAGGTAGGGTTCAGCCGGCGTACGGAGGTAAAGGTAAGGGGAGTGTCGTGGGAGTGAAAGTTTTTACGATGGAGCGATAATACGCTCCGCTCTCATTCGTAGGTCTGGATCAGGCCCTATGGCTCGAACTCTTCCTTCCTAAGAATTTCTAAAAAGGCTCTTTATTCAAAATAGAGACAGCCGAAAAGTAACTTTCAGCTGTCTCTATTTCTGAAAACACATAATTGTTGAGGGGACTGCAACCGATATTTTATGTATTATTATTATAATTAATTAATTAACATAAGACAGAAAAAAATGATATCAAAATATGACTGTACTCCATTAAAATTATTATATAACTTGATCTTAAATGTGTAAAGATAGAATGTATAACCTTTATGCTTTCCCTCTTTTTTTTCTTTCCCCCCACCATCACATTCCATCTTATACTGTTTAAGATCAAATTATATACTATATTTAATTGGTGCCCAGTTATATTTTTTTATACTTTTTTTTTGGTCTTTTTTTTATGAATACATAAAATATTAGCATTTTAACACTGTTCTTTTGTCTGCTATTTATTCATCTATTCATTTATTTATTTATGTATAGATTTATTCACTGCTAAGATTGCTCTCACACACACTCTGTGTTACTGACGCTGGCACACTTTATAGGGATATTAAAGACGCCATACCCCATTTGGGCATCTCCTCCGCAGCTTAAGGAAACTCTATAGAATATACAGGGAGGCAAAAATGTATAATGTGCATTAACCCTTACATGGCTTCACCGTGGGCAATGGGGTTTTTCCTTTAAACAAAATAAACTTGTCTATGGATTTAATATTTACATATGATCCAAGAAAGGACTCACTTTTACGGTGTCAAAGGGGTGTCCGACCAGCACACCAGCAGCACCTGCGTACAAAACCAAGAGTTAGAACAAGGATATTAATTATCATTCACCTTTATAAACTGCCCTGGGCTTCTGCTGATGCACATACATGACCCATAAACTCTAATACACATTACAGGGTAATCGGTCACATTCCTGCCTTTGTACAGACCATTTCCTTATCTTTGTCCAAGGTTTGTTTGTTTTTTTATTTTAATGGTTCACCAACAGCAGTTTTTTCTCTCCCTTTCTTTTCCATTATTGCCTGTTATATAGATACCCGCTTATTACATGTAAATACATAAGAAGCGTGTTAGAGATAGTGAAGAATCATGGTGTTGCGCCGAACGCTATGTTACAGTCTTTAGACCGTGCTTACGCAATCTATGTACAGAAAAGCTCAATTCTTAAAACAATGTACGTAAGACGAAGACTGACTTTTTTTTATTACCAAATCAAATAAACTAATGCAAAATCCATACAATCACAGTGTTTCTAATCATCAGACGTTACCTTCCATATTGTATGTAAACACTTTCCCTATTGCCTGTGGGGTTTTTTGGGGGGGATGAAGCATTTGGTTCAATAGCGGTTGCATCAGTGTAAATGTAATAATCATTAAAGCTTTGCTTTAGCAAACTTGACTTCAGTTGACTCTGTAACCCAGATCTATATGAACTATACATTAAAGATAAGAGAGCAAAGTTTAATCTAAGGTGTTTAAAGTTTGCCCTGAGCTAGAGATAAATACCAGTATTAAGTATCATTGTGGCAGCTTCTATGCAAATGGTGACCACACTCTGCATTTTTGGCCAATATTGCAGTGTGTTGACTAATAATCAGTGTGGTGCTGCAATTGTAACCTATATATGTACAATGGATCACATCCAGACTTAACAAATGTGGGCGTTTTCACTCCTTTGGCCAGATTCAGTCCTCTGTGCATTTAATGTAAGTACGGAGGTCAAATATTCCAAAATAAAGACGGGAAAGCTCATTTTCAGCTGTCTCTATTTTGAAAATAGCACTAATTAGAAGATTTTATTTATGAATGTATAAGTATGCTGATTGGCAAAATTCATTCATTGATTCGGAAATCGCCGCTGTCCCAGACCCACTGGACAGGTGAGTATTACAGGGGACTATGAGGAGTTTTAGGGTCAGGCTGCGGGGAGGGGAGTCTTAGGGTCAGGCTGCGGGGAGGGGAGTCTTAGGGTCAGGCTGCAGGTTGCGGAGTCTTAGGGTCAGGCTGCAAGGAAAGGAGGGGTCCTTGTCCAATGTCTTTAAGGTTGTGAAGTTGCTGTGACATCACTGAACATATGATTCTGTGTTTGAACAAAGAAATCCGCATGCTACTTAAGGCAGAAAGGTCACAACCTACAGCCCTTGGGCACGCCTTATAAAAGGATAATCCATAGTTATGACATGTACACTGATCCGTTCAGCATATCCAGGGATCCAAATGATAATATATAACAATAATATCTAAAAGAATTACTGCAAACGGATCTCTACAAATATATATACATATACACAAATATACAATACAAAATATTAGACATTTTATTGCATTGTATTATTTATTTATTATTGCCTTATCTAAAATAAATAAATCATTTATTATCTAAAATAAGACACTTCTGTCCCAGCTAAACATATATCATTTCACACATTTGTTTTTGTTTTTTAAATTTAGAGTCCCTTTAAATGGGGGCATTAATATTAACATGGTATTAAGCATGGTCAGTGTGTAAGGATAAGACTGAAAATTGATCCAGCCGAATTGGAGAAGCTATTTTTACACCATGATACCTTGGAAATGGAAAAAAGTAGTGACTGCCAGGCCACGTACTGAGCCCGTGACCTTAACTGTGTACTGAGGAATAAAAACATGTTTGTGTGTGAAAAATGACAGATGGCAAAAAAAAGTGCTGTATTTGTGTAAATATAATAGATACCCAACACAAAGATACACAATATACTTCAGCTATTATTCCTGCATGTAGACCTCAAACACTAGCAAAGAAGCAAATTAGGCTCTGTGGGATTGACACAAACTCCGCCCCTGAGGAGCACCAACTATTTTAGCTTTGAGAGACATGAACTATATTGTCACCCTTAATACTGTTCCTATTCTGTGTAAATAGAGGTGCTGATGCCACAGGGATTATAAGGGACTTTGTCATACAATTATTGATAAAATGTGAGCAAATACATTTAGAAAGTAGGGATGTAGATTGGTCTACACATTATTTCATTTTTTTTATTTTTTATTTTTTATTTTTTTACCCATGAGTTGGGACAGAAATTGTGTCTATATCACTATGGATGTTTATAACCCACGGTGGCAAATCTAAGGATTTTAAAGCACTAGTTTACCAAGTAGTCATCCTCCCCTAATCCAACACCCTTAAAATCAGGAGTATCCCACTTAAAGCTGGGTAAATGTGTATGTTATATAAAAGTCACATGTCACAATTATCACTTTACAAAAAAGTGATACCCATCAACATCAAGGTAGAATCTAAACAATTATTTATTTAAATAAAATTATAATTATCTGAATAAGTTTAATAACAGAAGAATCAGGCATACGTTACTAACAGATAACAATAAGCTTCAAAATGATATGCACAAAAACACAATTTAATATTGTACAGGTAAATCACTGTACATATTGATAACTTGCTGTGATAAAAATATTAATCCATGCATTTATTTAAACTGCTAGTTATACTGACAATTGGGGTTATCAGGCACAAGTTTGATCTATATGTAGAATAATTCTTTGTGGCTTTGTAAAATCGTTAATTTTGGAAGTAGAATCTGGATAATTATGTAGATATTATAATAATAGTTAAGTATTATAAATAAAATCTACTATAGTGAGAAGCTGAAGGTGTTGTCCTTAGCTCTGAGATCCCATCTAGTGCCTTCTGGATAGATAAGAGCTAGAATCTGATTGGTTGATACACTTAGGTTACCAATAAAATATTCATCATGACTTGTGATTAGAATTTTTTTACACATATGGTGGGTGATCTGGAGGTTTAATGTTCGTCTGATGAATTAGCGTATCTTGACATGATTTTGCACTATGTATGTGTAGAAATGATGTCCATAAAATTGCAGGTGATCAAGACCCAATGCGACTTGTGCGGTCTCTGCTTGTGTTCTGAAGGGTGCACCATGGGAGAGAATAGGAATAGGCATATAGCAAATGCAGTACGTTTAGTATGTTTTATACTTTAAACACAATCAAAAAGTTATGGGATGATTGGTGGAGCATTGTATAGGTATAAAAAAAGTTTATATAGTAATTCAGAAAAAAGAAACAACTTTTTTCCTATAATAATTCTAGGATGTAGTTTTAGTGCATTGCATTGCGGCCAAAGCGTTCACACAACTCAAAGCCACCATTTCTAGTATACATTACAGTGTAATACCCTGCTCTTAAGCTGGCCATACACTGGGACGATTACCTATCCTGGCAGGTGGTGGCCCAATAAACAGGAAAATTTCCTGCCAGGGAATGGTCTTGTTATTGGTGCCACAGACACTAGCAGAAGAGGGAGGCCCTAGCAGAGCGAGACGTTCAGTGAGCTGATTGGCTCAGCTTAAAATATCTGGGCGGTACTGCCCGATATAAATAAAGCATGTCAAAAGATCGAATCATTTTACCAGAGGGTTTAAACCAGAGCGAAAAATCTTTCCTGCCCTCTCACTATAGCGATTATTAGTCCGATGGCCTGATAACTGGATGATCGGGCCTGTAATCGCTCTAGTGTAGTTTTACATACCGTATATGGTCATGTAGCTGCATTGAACTTGGCTGCTTATTGCCTGTACACTACATGCTGAACTTGCACAAATGAATGTGACTTTTAAGATATACTTACATAAATTGTGGACCAGATTCAGAGATGGAAAATAAGAGAGGAACGTTACTCCTGGGCAAAACTATGTTAATTTCAGGGGGATTCAAGGTAATTGTATTCTTTGCATGCAGGGATATATCTTTGAATTGCTTACTGCACACAGATACTGACCAGCTTTACTATCACACGGTTATTTAGACTTGGGATAGGAAACATCACCTCTCAACTCTAATACTGTTTGCAACAGATGAAATATGACTAATGCTGTTAATACAGATGAAATATGACTCCCCTGCAATCAACATGGTTTTGCCCTGGAGTAACTTTCCTCTCTTAGGCCCGTATTCAGAGTACCAGACGTATATCATAACAAAGACCGCATTTACGCAATCTACATAAGAAAAAGATGTAGATTACGTTAAAAAATGACTAGTAGGAAAAACCGCTAAACACCGGACGTATATGTTATACGTCCGGTACTATGAATACGGGCCTTATTTTCAATCTCTGAATCTGGTCCTGTGTCTGGATTGGGTACATTTACGGAAACACGTCCTTTCTGGAAACGTGCTTCTTTAGCCCCTTCTTTCCACTGTAACCACCTTTTGAATGCAGGCAGTCGCAGAAGGGAGTTGTGTTCCAGCCTAAATAGCTACAGTTACGCTCGTTTCTGTTATGGAAATGTAAAGTGCAAATAAATAGAGATACGCTCTGTTATATCTCAGCTTAGATCAGGTCCAAACATATAAATTGTTCATTTGAACTGTGTGAGGTTTTCTAACCTATCAAACCGTTCTTAATAAATGCCATGGCAACCACAGCCACATGACTTTTGATGTAACTGCATCAATTATTTAGTTTTTGGTTTTTTTAAGACCCTCTAAATTATTAGGAGTAGATAGTATACCAACATTTATTTTTTAATGTACTAGTTCCAATCTGTAAAATAAAAAAAAGATTGTGCTCATTTACCAAAGGCACTCAATGTAAAATGTGGTTTTCCTCTGGTAGCAAAAACAAATGATATCTCCATACTATATGAATGCAAATCCCCAGAGCATCCATTGTTACTAGTGCTGACAAGAAGAATTATGGCCACGAGAAAACATTGTACAATGTCCTTAAATACACTGTAAGTTATGTGTTATTCACATGTCATCTGCAGTGTACACAGATCGGCTGTGATTGGTGGCTTTGGGGGTGTGAGTGAAACGTAAGCCTCGGGAAGATGCCTTAACATTAATCCTAAAGAACCAGCAGCGCGTAAACAAACGGGTTCTGCAGGAGTCAGCAAGTGGCTGGAACGTATTTAGAATGGGGACTAAACCTTTCCCTAGTGTGCAATTTGCCCTTAAGTGTTTAAAGCAGAAATCTGCTTTTTAAAGACCCTGTGGCAATACTTAACATTAAATGGAATCCCCAACATACAAATGGCCTTTAAACATTCCATATCTGCAAAGCAATGCTCGGGGAGCGACCCTGCTGTAGAATGTTGCTTTTTCATATCATACAGTATAGACCAGAGACTGCCGACTACCCCCAGGGTTGCTGATTTTTAATAGCTTCCCTCCGGAGGGAAGCCATAGGTGCATGCAGGGGGTGGGGCTTAATGGCACAATTTATGCAAATTGTGTCATTAAGCCATGCCCCTTGACTATTAAATACCCCCCTTTTAGGTTTAATAGGGATCAGGCAGGACTTAAGTCCCTCCCTATCTCTAGCAACACTAGGATACTAGTGTTGCCAGGCAGAGGGGCAAGACTTGAGGCCGTGGTTTTCATGAAACCGCAGGCCTCAAGCCCTCTGCGGGAGATTTGCAGGCTCTCCCGGGATACCGGGAGAACTGCCCGTATTTCAGGAGTCTCCCATACAGTCCGGGAGAGTAAGCAACCCTTAACTACCCCTGTCCTGCCATCTGCAAATCTGTCCATAGTCATATAAATTAGCAGTAACTGCATGGAATGTGGGGGGAGTTAAGGTAATATTTAAGGTCATGGGACCGCATTGTTTCTGAATTATGTCCATAGTTGCCTACTTTCATGTATTCTCCCTGATATTTATGGAGAATTGGCAACTATGGACTCACTGAAGTGTTTGGCAATCTCCCTGATGATTCAGTTCCAGTCATTGCGGTATGATGACTGAATTTAGAAACTGTGACCTATGTGTCTGTATTGAGGCCTATGGAGGCGGCCATTTTCACGGAGGCCAAGATGTAATGAAAGACTGGCAGTTATCAAGGACAACATGACTTCCATAATTGAGACAGAAATGAAAGATACAGTTTGGTCTCTTATTCATCAGCTGCAGTGTCACCTACTATATATATATATTCTATATATATTAAGAAGTCAGCAGATCTCCTATTCACAGTCTCCACAAGAATACTGAAAGTATATATTCACTGACAATTTAACAATCAATAAATACTGATACTGACATTTTTATTGGGAAATCTTAGTATTGCTAGACACACCCATGGGTGGAGCTATTCACAGGACACACCCCTATGTTTGTATGGGACACACCTCTTCGGTGCAGCACGTTGATAGTGTTATTACAAGCTTACTAATCTTCATTTGCAAATGTTGGCAGCCATGTATAAGGTTAATTTCATTACCAGATCATGTTTCGGGGGTAACTAGAATTCCTTTATGTCTGTGACGCTAAGATTTCTAGGTAAAGAAGAGCCTTCAAGGGGCAGGATGCCTCATATCACATTATCTAGACCTGCCTCCAAACTCCCTGAATTTGAGTCACAAAGAGGGGGCAAAGGGATGTTGATCTCCTACAAACTGGTTCTCATTAAAAGTTTTCATGGGAGGCCCTAGATATTCTGCTAAATATATTTGCACTTACAGGCCTGGGGGGGGGGGGACAAATAATATTGTTTTCTAACAAACTGGCCTTTTCTTATTTCTTTATAAATTTAACAGATTTTCATATGGCGCCATCATATTACAGAGCGCTTCACAATTATTACATTATAACGTGACTAGGTGGCATCAGACAGACCAAGTGGGTAAGAGGCGTCTACCCACAATCTTACACTCTATAGTACATTGGGGATTGATACATAAGGGCAGGTGCTGTATATCATACAGTGGAGCGGCCAGATTGTGGCCCGGATTCACCTCCCCCTGGACGTATTGCACATTCGTCCGTAATTTACTGATAATAGCTACTACGCATGCATAGCAACTATTTTACGTAAGCTACGTATCGTTTTGTTATGTAGATTGTGTATATGTGTCCTTTAAGACGACATATACGCAACGTACGTAACAAAACGATACATAGATTACGTAAAATGGGGCCTGATCCAGACCTACGCTGTTACACTAAGCGTTCTAATGCTCAGCGTAACAGCAGCTCACTCCCCCGACACTCCCCCTGCTTAGAGTGATTTACACTCCCTTACGCCGGCTGAAAGCTACCTTAACTTCAGCCGGCGTAAGGGAGTGTAACCACGCTGGGACAGCGGCATTACTACGATAACGCCGCCCTCCCAGCCTCATTACCCTCCCTCCCCCGCCTCCCTACACTAACCTGAGTGTAGTAACGCTGGGGGACTCCCCCTCCAGCTTTACTATGTCGCTGCTATGGACGCTCGATCCATGATCGGGCGTTGCCGTAGCTACGCCGGGCAACATCTGCCTGGCGCATGCGCAGATCGGCTTTTAAGGTCTGGATCAGGCCCATAGTTACTACGCATGCATAGTAGCTATTATCGGTAAATTACAGACGTATGTGCAATACGTCCGGGGGTGTGAATCCAGGCCTGTATGGTAACAGTGCAGTGTTAGTAGTAGGACTAAGGGGAATTTCATAATGGAAAGAAAAAGTGCGTAAGTTTAAGTTAATCACTTAACAGAAAGGGAAACTGGATAGCAATTCATTTTAAATAGGGTAGACAAAGGTTAAGAAGGTTGAAGAATTTGACAAGATTTTCTGAAGAGGTGAGATTTAAGGGAGCGTTTAAAAGTTTGGAGTAGAATATAGTCTTAATGGGTGAGGAAGGTTATTCCAGAGAGTGGGTGCAACCCGGGAGAAGTCCCTTAACCAGGAAAGAGAGAGCTGTATGTCCTGTGAAGATCTGAGAGTGAGCGGAGATATACCTTAAGTTAGAGTCAGGGCTGGACAAAGTCTTCTTTGCTTTGCTCTTCCCATTCAAAACAAGTAGCCAGGCAAGGAGGGGGATGGTGTCAAATTGTAAACTCTTTGCACCCACCCCCCACTAACACATGTGCACATCCATATAAACACACATACACACACTTTCACAAACCCTGTAACCTTGGGCTGTTGCATGACTGCAAACATTTCTTTCCTTTATCCTTTTAAATAAAGTTATTTTTGTTTTTATGTTTTCCTATTATTTACATCATCATTATTATTATTATTATACTAGAAACGAAAGCCAAGTCCAGTCATTCAGTTTCCACTGTGTATCACGAACCAGCAAGCCGCATGCATTGCTCTGGTGAATGGTCACCACCTGCAAGCTACTGCCGGATAATATATCACCAGACCCAAACATCCCACCACTGCCCTGGCAACCTTTTATGGTAAAATTTGGTGCTAGAGAATTTTCCATATCACCAAAGATCGAAAAACAGTAGGTTAAAACTTTCAATTTTGTGCTATTTATTGAAACGTACTTCCACCCAGCACATCTTTGAGTCAGCAATTGGGAGACCCGATCTGAAAAAAAATTTTAGTACGTCGTCTCTCCTATCTTTAGAGCTTGTCCTTTCAGAGATTTTGACATATTCATTTCCCGTGGTTTAACGGCCATGCATGGAGGCAAGGGGTGTAACTAGACCTTTGTGGGCCCCATATCAGCATTGTGAAGGGGACCCCTAGCTCAGCTGCCTCCAGCAATGGCACTTGGTGACTCCTATCTTCTCTGCAAAGACACTGATGACATCACATCAACGTCAGTGCATGGAATGATAGAGAAGCTGGCGACAGCTGATTCTTAAGCAGCGGTGTGGAATCTATAGAGAGTCACAGTGAATGGTGTGTCCTGCCACTGTGACCCTCTGTTGTAGTGCTGCAGAGACAGATTCCACAACACTGCTGAAGAAGCAGCCAACACCAGCTCCTGGATAATTGATAAGTACATCCTGTACAGGAGCAGTGGGGTAATCGCCAGGCCCCATAGCAATTGAACCCATTGCACCCCCTATAGTTACGCCCTTGCACAGAGAGGCTGTGGTTGCTGGGGAACCCTGATGCTCCTGTAGTGGTTATGCAACCATGAAATGATGGCAGCATGGCGCCCAACATTGTTGTTTTCACCAAAAGGGCAGAGCTGCGTCACTAAGCACCAATCACAATTTGTTAATTGTCCTAGTAATGCCGAGGTCTGCACTCATGCACCATCACTGATTTCTAGTAATTCATCAGGCTATGAATATTGGTTGCTATCATGATTGTAGGCATCAAACAAAATGTCCATTGTAGGTCTTGATGCAAGGGCAGCCACTGGATCAAAATATAACTAGTTTATACTTAGCACAGTGGCTCAGTGAGTAGCACTTGTGCCTCACAGCGCTAAGATCATGAGTTTGATTCCCCTAGTAGACTTTTCCCGGAGTTTGTATGTTCTCCCCGTGTATGCATGGGTTTCCTCCGGGTGCTCCAGTTTCCTCTCACACTCCAGATTCGTGCTAGTAGGTTAATTGGCTGCTTACTAAATAAAATTAACCCTAGTGTGTGTATATGTGTTAGAGACCTTCGTATATAGCTCCATTAGGGGCATGTGAAAATAAATAAATAAGCGTTAATAAAAACCCACCCCAAAAAAATGGTAATTATTTCAACTTTTATATTAGTTTACACTGATTACTGATCAATATTTACCAGGGCCTGATCCAGACCACTGTGCTTTCACAGCACGCACAGAAGAGACGAGGGACCCCCATTCACTCTCCTCTCTCGTGTGGCATGACTTACATTGCCATAAGGCAGCCTTAAGCCACCCATGTGGATCAGCCGTCTGTGTAACCGCTGATCTGCATCCCCATTGTACAATTTAAATGCTCCCCTCAACCAACTTGCGGAGTTCAGACAATTCGTCTGAAGAGCCGTTACGGAACAACTGTGGTGCATGCACACCCCCTTCCAGACACCAGAGTTACACACTTACCGTGCGTAAATCGTGTGTCGAACGGAGGAACGGATCAGATCCCCACTCTGGGGCTGGATTTTCTGAAGTAAAAAGAAAAAGTTTAGATGCCAACTAATCAGGTTCTAGAAAATATTAGCTAGATGTGGTATGTGCTATGTGGTATGTGGTATGTGCTATGGGCAACATCTCTACTTTAGCTTTCTTTTAACCCTTTCACATCAACACTAAAAACCCAGGTTTTTGGTTTTAGACCCGGGTCAAGGCTCCAACAACCGGGGTATAGTGGTGGTGTTAAAGTTACTGCAAACCCTCCAACATGACCCATTCCATTAGGTACAAAATAATCAGTTCCTGAGCTTCCAACTGTCATTTACCTGGTTTAAATTAACTGATATTTAAAAATAAACTATTTGCCTCTTCAACAAAGATAGTTACCATAGTAACTGACAGTTAGAAACTTAGGAGCAGATTTTATTGTGCCTAATGGAATGGGTCATGTTGGAGGGTATGGTACTGGGGTCCTGGTGTTGGAAAACAGAAATCCGACCCCAGTGAGAAGTGGTGTGAAAGGAGCCACCTGGATTTTTCAACCCGGGTCTCACATTACACACCTGATTGGAGAGATTTGTTTACTGTTGCTATGGCAACCCTTCACATTGTCAGGGCAGACCTGTGACCCAGAAAATCCACGGCAATAACCCGGATTAAAAAAACTGAATTATTGCCGTGGTGGTGAAGTGAAATCAGCTTTAGAATCTTTAATAAGGTTACTTGCTGAACAGTCTATTCTCTCTGTTTATACACCTAGGAGTTCTCAGAAAACGCCCTGAGTAATAATTGTGCAAGAACATAACTGCTCAGTAACACGTTTTGTTTATTAAAACAATATAGTTGTATGACCAGTGCTTATCTATTATATTAAGTCCCTGGTGTATTATATAACACATTCATTTTAGCAGGAAGATGGGACATTTATATGCAAGTCTGTTCAAATTAAGATAACAAAGAAATTTAATATATGTAATATATAAATCAAATTTCCTTGTTTATCATAGAGGAAGTTCTTGATATGTTGGCATACAAGAACAAACATCTTAAGGAAACCATTTGTGGGGTGAGTGGGACAAGATAGTAATCACTGGTCAGGTGGCCAGGATGGATTTTGCAAACGATCTCTGGTGCGACTATTTGATCGTATAGCATGTTCAAAATAGGTTGGCTCAACACTCGTTATCTCGTGTGCATTGCCAATCAGCTAGTTCCACTAAACAAGGACCTCCATCTCCTACCAGGATTGTGGGTCCCAGAAGGAGAGGTGAGTGGCACAGAGATGGACCTTTCGCTAGTGGGAAATCTTTCTGTTTATCGGCCACCTCCTGCTGGGATCGGTAATCGTGGAAGCCTATGGCCAACGTTCCCAGTAAAAGTTGACTCCAACATTGTATTAAGAGATTGTGAATCTTGTCTGAAATGGTGAATTCAATGGCCACCACTTATATATGGCACAAGTCTCGCCAGTGTCCAATTGCCTGCATCAATCATCTTACAATAATCACCTTACATACACTGTCAGAGGTGTAATACGACCCTACTGGACTCCATTGGTGGTTTTCATAATTTACGTTCTATTTCCTAAATTCCCGGGTCTGACCCTTTCACATGTGCCATGAATTTCCCGGGACTGCCCTGGCAACAACTGTCAATCAGCCAAAGAGGAGGTTTTATTGGCTGAAAAAAAATGAAGGGGACCTCACTTTTTTAACAATCTACGGGACTTTTAATAAAGAGGACCTGGAAGGAGACAGGCTGTATTTTGTAGTACTTGTAGGTCTCCTTTCTGGTCCGGCCGTCTGCAGTTCTGTCATTCGCCACTATGAATTTAGCACTTGTATGTCTCCTTACAGGTGGACCAGAAAGGAGTCATACAAGTACTAAATTCATAGCGGCGAATAGAGAAACTGCAAGCAGCCGGACCAGAAAGGAGACCTTCAAGTACTACAAAATGCCGCCTGTCTCCTTTCCCTGTGCGCGGCTCCCAGCTACAGATTTCTTTACTATTGCCATAACAATAATAAAGAAATCTGTCCAATCAGGTGTCTTTGTGAAGGACCTGTGTGAGACCTTGGAAAAATCTTTTTTCCCCGAGTCTGAATGCCGGGTCATTAGTCCTTCGTCTACAAAAATGTGACCTTTCACATCATTTTTGGCCAAAAACTCAAGTAATTGGTGGTGATAGGATAGGGGTATGAGTGATTTGGCTCTGAACTTTGGGAAGCTTTGTACCAGATATTTATGGTGCCCATTAATTTTACCTTTTCAGACCAAATGTATAACCTCTTTATTCAGTTGTGATAATTATAGAGAAAAATGTTGAAGCTATTTCAGAGGAAAGTGAACAAGTTCAATTGTGTTTGTGTTTCAAACCTTTTATTCTCCAGTAGTTATAAGATTTCCAAGTGATTGGTCAGCTCAAAGTTGTGTTGTTCGACAATATTAACATTTCAACACAGTCATTGTCAGAAAGGCAATATCATAGACTGTAAAGATTTCTTTATGCTGTATTGAACTGTGACCTCAAACTTTTAAACTTTAACTTTTAACCCATATCAAACAGACCCAAAAATCCATATAGCACTAATGACAAGGTTGAGAGACTTAAATCTTTCATATTGATTGAATGAATCCAAAACTGGTTTGAGCAAATCTAGTTTTTTGTGTCCTTGCAAAAGTTTTACATAGTTACTCACAAAGGAGGGAACTCTTAAAATGAAGCCTGTAATTTCAATAGAAACAAACAGATGACCTGGAGCCTATTCCTGATCATTTGAATGCTGATCGACCAAAAGTGTTGTTCAACAACAGCAACAGGTACAATGAAACAGTCTTGGTTTTTGTCCTAATTCTTCTTCAAAGGAAAAGTGGGGTTGCTGCTATGAGCAACCAATCAGAATCAAGAACTCTGTTATATTGAACAATCTAGAGCATTATCAGTAGATTCTGATTGGTTGCTGGGGGCAACACCTTTACTCTACCTGTTTTTTTTTTTTTTTTTTAAATAAAGATAAAGTAATTTTGCCCCTGGGCTTTGATGGGCTTGACCTCAAATGTATCTGCTATTTATCTTAGGCTGAATTAGATTCAACTGTATTCACTGGGACCTCTTATTTGGAATTTGCAATGAAAACATTTATTTAGAAATTGAAAATGCTGTCGCAATTATGATTTCATGTGTTGATTAATTCCTGTACTAGACAGCTGTGTACCTCCTTCCAAAAATACCGCAAATTATGCACACTTTCTGAAAGTCATACCTATGGACAGCTCAGTTGCAGCTATGTATCCTCCCTGTGTACCTCATGCAGGATTGTATTTGGTTTTAAATGCATGATATGATATGATATGCAGTGTTTTCTTCATATAAGGTTTTACAAGGTCAGGTGGGATAATGCACAGAAGACAGACACTTGTAAAAGCCCAGTCATTATTTACAAGGGGTCTGACGAATGCTATCAGTGCCATATCTTCATAACCAGCACCTCAGTAGAACTGATGAGGACATAAATCACCCACTGCAATCCCCTCACAGTGTCAATACCCAAACTAAAGACCTAAGTCGAAGACTGGGACACAAGGCATAATAAATTCCCCACTATCAGGTCCTAGTTAATGGTACAAAGTTCTCATTCCTTCCCTACAATGCAAGTCTTAAACGTATTCAGGATCACTGAGGATACCCATTGTTAGCAAGGCATACAGGCCTTAATTCACTTATTCCTTGCAAAAGGGAGACCAGTATATGTGACTATTAGAGGGATTGTGGGTAATTTACAGTGACAGTGCCAATGTTTCCTGCCACTCATTTATATTTCACCCTCTTGTGAAACTGAGAAACCAGTGTGCTTTTTCCACTCTCAGTGACTCTCTGCCATAAAATAGACTCTACCAGCTGCCAAATAATGAGGCTTCACCGACTTCCCTAAACAATGAGGAATAAATTAATGAAGAGCGCCACGCTGAAGGGATGGCAGAAACAGGCCTAATACTGCATAGTACGGATGTGCAGTGGACACTATATAGGCACACTGATTGGCCACCTATAAGGAGGGCACACACATTTAGGACTCTATATACACTCCAGGCAGCCTTTATTCTTATATATTGATAACCCTATTTCCCGCATAATGATGACATCTCTGCTCATTTAGGCCATATGCGGTCTTCCTGCACATCACAAGCACATTCAGACTATAAGGATGGCACAATCTCTGTATAAGACAAAGGTGCAGCTGCTTGGGCCAGCCTCAGGCTTTGCAAGTGAACCAACAGCATTACAATCTGCACTGACCTGCGTATATTAGCAGTATACAAGTAATATACTTAGTGCACTGTAAATACCATCATCATTGGGTTGCTACATAAAATGTTGCATATGTAATAAAATATAAAATAAAATATAAATAGAGGTTTATTGCCGATTTTTTTTATTTTTTAGGATTATTTAATATATTTATGTTAGAGACACAAAAATGTTCAGTGCCACCTCTTTAAAATGCATCAGACCCTGGCAGTCAGAGACAGATGGCATTGCATGGTAATAAAGGGGGAAGGCAATGTGTCCTGTCTATGTGGAGGGCATACAACAAAAGCATGCATCAATATCTTACCTCCTGCGCATCCAGCCAGGAAATCCAGCGCCATTCCTCCAGGGGGGTGGATGGAGAAAGGCCACCAAAGCTCTGCTATTCCCCCTGGACACAATCCCAGCTGCAGGTGCTCTTACAATTCCTAGGAGGTAGTGATGACGGGGCTCCGGCGCTCGGTGATGTTAATGTGCCTCTGCCCGGTGATTAGCCTGTGCTTCCAGCGCCCCCTCGCCGGTCCTATGAGTACGGTGCTGCGCCCGGCTGACTCTACGTATTTCTATTCCTGACGCCACCCAAGAAGGTGCAAATGCCCTTATTTAGGAGATGCGCCGCGTCCAATGAGCGCAGGAGAAAGGGACAACACCCCCAGGACCGGCCTCCTTCACCAGGGACTGTCTGAGGAGGAGGAGGGAAACCTCGCAGCATCCTCAAGAACATGAAAGAGAAAGTGGCTTGTGACCTGCATGCATAATACAATGTAATCTATATATAATGTACAGGAGGAGATAGAGTGACAATAACCCTCCTCTCTCCAGCACTGAATCCCCACCACACCTCCTCTTATATCTGGCCATTGTCTGTCCCCTACTCCCTGCCCCCTATACCTTGAAACCTGATACCAAGGACTGTAACTCCACATGCTGGGGGTCTTCTCCACATATTGGGTGGGGTTAGTGGGAAACCTGCAATGTTGTTTCTATAGGCTGATGGGACATTTTATTGGATGGGGGTAAATGTCTTTGATCCAGAAAAACCAATGACATGTTTGTCATGTTGTTGGACATATTTAATCTAGATATCTAGAATATTGCAAATTAGGTTAATAGACCTCTTAAGATGACTACACACAGGGTCGATTATTGATCTCAGCAGGGGGTGTTCACGCCAGGGAAGTGTCTCGTTATCGGCACCATTCACCTCTCCTGCTGGGACTGTTAATCCTAGAAGAGGGAGACACTTAGTACCGTGTTCACAATTAAGTATGAGTTTGGTGCAGACAGATCCGTACCTAACTCACCCATACTGCCCCTTGACCTGCCCCCTGTTTTTAAGAACCTTATGGCACTTCAGAGTGGCATATCAGGCCAATTAAATGTTGCCCCTCTAAGTGGTGAAGCACAGCAAAATGTAAACCAACCTGAGGTGGCATTAGCATGCCCCCTTCTGCCTAAACTACTAAGTGATACTTAGATTGTGACCTACTATGCATGCGTGGTAGGTCATTACGCAAGCGACTGTATTTAAGAAGCAGCTGTTTCTTAAGTGTGAATAATACAGTCCTTAAAGAATAGGGAGCCATTCAGTAAGATGATAAATCAAACACGCTAAAAGACCAAATAATCGTACCAGAGCATTTCTGGTGCATTTATTTGACATTTAAAAAATTGACCCTGTCTGCTAACTAGAGTGATTATTTGCCCGATCACCCGATAGTTGGATGATCTGGGCGATAATCGCTCCAGTGTATGGCCAGCTTTAGAGTACAGTAGTAATTATTAACATATTTCATACAGTGAGGACTAGAGCTAGAGACATTTCCCCCAGGATTGCAGATGTCATGAGTTGTACAATAGATTGCAGTTCAATATCTTTGGATCTGTGTATTGTATTGTTTTCTATTGTCTGCACTTGCTTTCATCTCAGTTACTGCGGATTTAAAGTGCAAGCAAAGGAAAAGGTACAAATCTTGCAATGCAAGGAGTATACAATGAATGTGTGTTCTGCATGCATTATATTGGCTGCTTTTGTACAATGCATAGTAGCTATTGTACGTAATCTGCGTATCGTTTCGATACGTAGATTGCGTATATGCGGTCTTTATGCGTATATGCAGCCTAGATACAGATTTGGTTTGGTGCTGTAGCAGGTCCACCTAAAATTTAACACCAGCTTAGAGTTGGAATAAGTGTAAAACGGATGAGATTTTTTTTTTATCAATAAATGGCTCTATTTTTTTCTTTATATATCTTTGATTTATGGGTTTCAATGTAAAACATCATACAAATAATAAATTATCGATATAGGAATACCGGTGCCCGGCCAGGAGAGACAAAACCTTACAATATACAATAGCAAATGGTCGGCACTCAGTTCAAATAAATACGCAGAGACAATGTCCGTTCCCCAACGTTTCAGGGGGATGTTCCCTGATGAAAGGTTTAAAAACCTGAAACGTTGGAACGGACATTGTCTCCGCGTATTTATTTGAACTGAGTGCCGACCATTTGAATAATTTTTTTACTATAAAAATCATGATCGTGTTATTTTTGTTTTATAAACTGTGGATTGGCACTTAAGCTGGCCATACACTAGAGCGATTATTGGCCCAGTCATCCAGTTATCAGGTGATCGTTCCAATAATCTCTGTCATCAGTGGGCAGTATACAACAGCAAATAAACATACCAGAAACGCTAACACCCAACACTTAAACTGACCCAATCAGCTAACTGAACGGTCCCCTCTTCTGCTAGGGTTATCTGTTCCAGCAGGCGAGGTGTATGGCACCGATAACAGAACCAATCCCTGGCAGGAAATCCTCCAGTTTATCGGGCCACCTTCTGCTGGCAGGGCCGCTTTCGGAATTAGTGGGACCCAGGACACACCAGTGGGGCCCCGCCCCTATATGATGTAATGAGTGAGGTCACATAGGTGGGGCCCCGTAGACCTACATTACAATCTGGCTGGTGTGCAGGGAAGTTCTTCCCTGCGCATTGGCCCTGTATTGATGGCGGGCCCCCCATCAGCGGGACAGTGGTACGGCAGTGACAGTAGTTACAGCCCTGGGCAGGATGCACACAATGAGGGCAGTGGATTGGCGCCTCTGCTGCCCTACAGCATCCAATGGGCATACTTTCATTACTATGTTTAGATTAAAGTCTTAACAGCTGTGACCATGAGAGATTGTGACATCCAGATTGGATCAGCAAGAGATTACATTAAACAGGGATTAAAGAGGTGTGACAGGGCAGAACCGTGGCTCAGAGGAAGGGAAATAGGTTAGTGGTGGCTGTGAAGGGCTCTGACAAGTGTTTGTTATGATCATGTAGGAGGGGTGTATTTTCTGTGTATGTATATGAGACGGTGGGGGGTGTGTAAGACAAGCACCTATGGAAAAGAAGGTGTAGCTAAGGGGAAGGGCCTTGAGAGCATTGCAAGATCTTATACTATGGGCAACGTTCCAGTGACTATTGCTAAAGGAGGGTCAACTGACAGACAGAATATAACTGATCAGTATCAGGACAGAAAGGGAATGCTATTGTGACATTATATCCTATAGGTAGAACTAGGAACATATGTATCGCTTTGGACTCAGAGTTTTGCTATTTAGATTAACAAATCTTTTATAGTGACCTCATGATGACCTACATGTTTCTTGTAAAACTTTGTAAATAGCTGACAGATCTATTTTTTGATCTATAAACATGCTGTATCCATTATCTGCAGTACCCTGCAAAACACCCTTCTTTATTTCTTTAAATAACAAGTTAAATACCCTTTAAAAATGCATTTAATAATTTTTCTCACAAATGCTTAACTCCTTTTAAAAATCTTTCTGGAAGGCACACTAGTGAGGGTGTCTGTGATCATCAGCAAGTCATGTGAAGCTGGAGGGTTACGATGGATATGAAGGATATATATTAATGGTAAAAGATGAATGACAGAAGCTGGCTAAGTTGTAGTTTTATTAATGTCTGGGCACTAGTTAGTCTTAGTCTTAAAAAGACAGAGGATGATGTAACTTCCATACTTAAGTCATCAACACACAGACTAAGCCAAATATGTACAAAGGGGCCGATCCAGGGTTTGGCGAAGCAGAAAATATAGATATTTTATAGCTGAACTCTAAGGGCCCGATTCAATTTGCTGCAATGACGGGAAAAAGAAGAATTTGCTGATTTTTGTCCACACTTCTATGAGGCGCGCATAAAAATACACAAAGAAAAATTTGCAGAATTAGCTTCACATCGCAAATAACGCAGGTATGAAGCTAATTGCATTGGGCTCTAAATTCGAGTTTTGTGTGCAATAAGCAAAATTAGCACCCATTAATGAAATTGCATCCATCATATTGCTTTGTCTGGGTGCACATTTGCATTTTTTTTGTGAAGTTACTCCTTACTCTGGATTAACCCATGACATGGGCAATAAGAAACCAAGGACCAGATTCACTAACCTGTGGGAAAGTAAAAATGGAGATGTTGCCCATAGCAACCAATCAGATTCTAGTTGACATTTTCTAACATGTAATAGAAAAGTGAGATCTGATTGGTTGCTATAAGCAGCATCTCCACTTTTCCTTTCCCACAGCTTAGTAAATCTACCCCCAAATCATTGCAAAAGATAACATAAATCAGTTGCAGTCTTGGAATCTACTGCCAGGTTGTCCTAACTTGTACAGTATGACACATTATCATGAATGAATGGCAATTTTCCAATGTCAACAGGTTTAGGACACTTCCCTCACACCTGCAAAACAGGAAATGGACTTAATAACCTTTACAACATTGCTTATGGCATTATAGTAACATCAACTATCTTATCTTTTCACAGCTAGACATAGGATGTAATAAAGATAATATGACATTTTGAAAAAAATGTGTGTAGTTATTATTATTATTATTATTAATAATAATAATAATAATAATAATAATAATATTTGTTTAAATGGTTCCACAAAGGGTTAGCCGTACTGTACAAGTAATGTACAAGCACAGACATAACATGAATATTGAGTACACATAAACAGAATATACAGGGTGGAACAAGTGATGACACAAAGAGGACAGCAAGGCACAAATATAAAACCATTCACGTATCAAACAAATCTCTCCAATCGGGTGCATTAGGTAAGACCCGGGTTGAAAAACCCGGGTCAGCACCTTTCACACCGCCACTTGCCAGGGTCCAACATGGGAAAAACCTTCTTGTTCCCTGTGTCTGAGTTCCAAGTTATTAGTGGCGATATTAAAAGGGTATTACAACCCCTAGATATTCAAACAAAAGCCAGTGCTCCCATACTGTTTTTTGCACTAGAAGGTTTATAATACAATTTTATAATATGCTAATCAGTTTGAGAAATGATTTGCTATTTTTATCTTAGACTGAAAATAAGAGGAAAGCAGGGGGAAAGTTACACCTGGGTAATACCATGGTGAATTACAGGGGGAGTCAGATTCATTTTATTGTTTGCATGCAGGGAGAACACTTTGCTTTTGCTTCCTGCACACAGATACTGACCAGCTTTACTATCAATAAAGAAAAATATACCAAGGTATAAACAAGCAGCGCTTAGTGGACAAAAATGAAATATTAGCAGGCTCTAAACAAACGGTAACCTGTAATTAAAAGAATCAATTTATTAAACTTATTATTGCACATGAAGCTTCAAGTATCAAGACAGAAAATATACATAAAAAAACCAACAATTAAGATTTGTACTGGTGCTCACGAGTAGATATCAATTAGCAATGACTATGAGCAGAGTGGATTAATGACTGTCCCCTCACACCATAGTGTGTGTAAGGTAAATGTCGGAGAAATAATGCAGATCTCCTGCCAGTCTCACACACTTAGGGCCTGATCCAGAACTACGCAGATGCGCTGTGCTTACTAAAGGACAGCGTATTGGCGTGCACTCTCCCCGACACTCCCCCTGTGCGAGCGTGTTTTCCCTTGCTTACGCTGGCTGAAGGCTACCCTAACTTCAGACGGCGTAAGCAATGATAAATACACTCGCACAGGAGCGTTGGTACTAAGCCCTCTCTCCCTCCCTCATTAAACTAACTCCCCCCGGCGACCTTCACTAACCTTAACGTAGTAAAGGGGACGTACCCTCCAGCGTCACTACGCTGTTCCTACGGACGCCCGATCGTTGATCGGGCATTGCCGTAGCTACGCCGGGCAACATCTTCCCGGCGCATGCGCAGATCGGCTTTTCAGCTAGTAGCTAGTACGGCGGGCATAATTCTGGATCAGGCCCTTAGTCACTACCGATGGTGTAGGTACAACTCACTGTGGTAGCCCCGTGAAGGTTCTGATGGCATACGGGGTTAACGATGCCTCACCGCTGCTGAAGACAACACGGCCCGATCCCTCACGTGGTGAACGCCAGGAAACCGGGACAGCTGTCGCTCCGTCAGGTGAGTATGACATAGGCGTCCAATAGCAATGGACCGTCCCCCAGCGAATGATTATGATAGAGGCCAAGTTCAAAACACGGCTCCGCAGTGGAAAGGATTCCAGTAGGTAAAGGGTGGCCACCGCTTTAGTGTGGAGGAATTACCGTGTCCAAGTAGGTGCTCCAAAACCACTCCTTAGGATGGTAGAGATTCTCCGTGTGCAGCTCCAGAGATTCAAAGCTCCACTAACGTGCCCACAGCTTTACTATCACACTGTTATTTAGACTTGGGCTAGGAAACATCACCTCTCAACTCTAAAACTGTTTGCAACAATTACATTTACTTCCCCTGCAATTCAACATGTTTTCCCTTTATTTTTAAACTTTGCATCCTTTTCAATGTTTGTCTGAGATTCCATCAATCCGTGGACAATAGAATTTTGTAAAATATTTTCGATGTTGGATGTTTTTATTCCCAGCAATAAGATTTGGCTGCAATGCAAATAGGCATGATAGGACGATCATTTGCTTTGCTGAACGGCTTCACTTGTTTACTTAAAATGTTTGCTTAATAGGACTAATGGGTCAGTTCAAATTTGGATTTCAGTGACTCGTTCAATCAGGGCAATAATGATATTCCAGAATTGGCATGTTATAGGATCACAGAACTGATTCAGATCTCTGTATACACAGAGATATGGGGTCAGATTTACTAAGCTGCGGGAAAGGAAAAGTGGAAATGTTGCCCATAGCAACCAATCAGATGCTAGCTGACAATTTCTAGTATGTAATCATAAAGTGAGAACTAGAATCTTATTGGTTACTAAGGGAAAAATCATTACTTTTCCTTTCCTGCAGCTTAGTAAATATGGCCCGCCTTTGTGACTGGCAGTGTCAATTAAAGTCCCAGCAGTCAGACTCCTGCACCCCTGACGCTGCCGCTGGTCACTGTAATCCCAGGAGGAGGTGACCATGACAACCAGGGCCCTCCTCCAGGTTTCTCCCCCATGGGGCCACTCTCTGCTGTGCTGCTGATTTCTAGTAGATTGGTTTTTAGATAGGCAAAAAGTCAGGAAGGGGAGGAGTCAGGACTGGAGAGGGGAGGAGTCAGGACTAGAGCGGAGAGGAGTCAGTACATTACAGAAAATCACTCCCCCCAAAAGAAAAGTCTGCATCTGCCACTGCTACAAGACTTCAGACCTTGTATGGTGATTATTGGTGGTCTAGTATTGCACACTGCATCCAATGCTGTTTCTAGTTATTGCTTATTTGTAGTCCCCCTGAAACATATCAGTTTCTTCTGCCATATACCATGTATGTTTCTGTAAAACTTTGAGGGAACTTGAAATATATCCTTTAAAGGATTATTACTGCCTGATCTGTAGAGATACCTTTGCAATAAATTGGACAGGTATAGTGGGTTTGAGAAGTGGCCTGATAATTTTTTCTATGTGTCTTTGGTGTACTTTTCACTTAAGCCTTGAAAATATTTTTATTGACTAAAGAATGGCAGTATTGGTCTTTATTGAATCTGTCTGTATGGAGTTGTATGTTTTCCCTGTGTCTGTGTGGGTTTTCTCCGGGTGCTCCAGTTTCCTCCTACAATCAAAAAAACCCACAAACTAGTAGGATAATTGGATGCTGACACAGTGTGTGTGACAGGGACAGATGTGAGTGACTTATATATGTGTGTATAATGTGTTTTCTGTATAACAATAAGTGATTAGTTCATCCTACTATATGACAGATAGATATATTTACACTATGTGACAGACAGGTATATATATACACTATGACAGAGAGGTATATATATATATACACTATGGCAGAGAGGTATATGGCATACTATATGACAGGGAAGTATATTTACACTATAACAGAAATGTATATTCACACTATGTGACAGACTGGTATATATACACTATAACAGAGACCTATATGTATACTATATGACAGAGAGGTATATGTACACTATATGACAGAGAGGTATATGTACACTATATGACAGAGAGGTATATGTACACTATATGACAGAGAGGTATATGTACACTATATGACAGAGAGGTATATGTACACTATATGATAGAGAGGTATATGTACACTATATGATAGAGAGGTATATGTACACTATATGACAGAAAGGTATATGTACACTATATGATAGAGAGGTATATGTACACTATATGACAGAAAGGTATATGTACACTATATGATAGAGAGGTATATGTACACTATATGACAGAAAGGTATATGTACACTATATGATAGAGAGGTATATGTACACTATGTGACAGAGAGGTATATGTACACTATATGACAGAAAGGTATATGTACACTATATGATAGAGAGGTATATGTACACTATGTGACAGAGAGGTATATGTACACTATATGACAGAAAGGTATATGTACACTATATGATAGAGAGGTATATGTACACTATGTGACAGAGAGGTATATGTACACTATATGACAGAAAGGTATATGTACACTATATGATAGAGAGGTATATGTACACTATGTGACAGAGAGGTATATGTACACTATATGACAGAAAGGTATATGTACACTATATGATAGAGAGGTATATGTACACTATGTGACAGAGAGGTATATGTACACTATATGACAGAAAGGTATATGTACACTATATGATAGAGAGGTATATGTACACTATGTGACAGAGAGGTATATGTACACTATATGACAGAAAGGTATATGTACACTATATGATAGAGAGGTATATGTACACTATGTGACAGAGAGGTATATGTACACTATATGACAGAAAGGTATATGTACACTATATGATAGAGAGGTATATGTACACTATGTGACAGAGAGGTATATGTACACTATATGACAGAAAGGTATATGTACACTATATGATAGAGAGGTATATGTACACTATGTGACAGAGAGGTATATGTACACTATATGACAGAAAGGTATATGTACACTATATGATAGAGAGGTATATGTACACTATGTGACAGAGAGGTATATGTACACTATATGACAGAAAGGTATATGTACACTATATGATAGAGAGGTATATGTACACTATGTGACAGAGAGGTATATGTACACTATATGACAGAAAGGTATATGTACACTATATGATAGAGAGGTATATGTACACTATGTGACAGAGAGGTATATGTACACTATATGACAGAAAGGTATATGTACACTATATGATAGAGAGGTATATGTACACTATGTGACAGAGAGGTATATGTACACTATATGACAGAAAGGTATATGTACACTATATGATAGAGAGGTATATGTACACTATGTGACAGAGAGGTATATGTACACTATATGACAGAAAGGTATATGTACACTATATGATAGAGAGGTATATGTACACTATGTGACAGAGAGGTATATGTACACTATATGACAGAAAGGTATATGTACACTATATGATAGAGAGGTATATGTACACTATGTGACAGAGAGGTATATGTACACTATATGACAGAAAGGTATATGTACACTATATGATAGAGAGGTATATGTACACTATGTGACAGAGAGGTATATGTACACTATATGACAGAAAGGTATATGTACACTATATGATAGAGAGGTATATGTACACTATGTGACAGAGAGGTATATGTACACTATATGACAGAAAGGTATATGTACACTATATGATAGAGAGGTATATGTACACTATGTGACAGAGAGGTATATGTACACTATATGACAGAAAGGTATATGTACACTATATGATAGAGAGGTATATGTACACTATGTGACAGAGAGGTATATGTACACTATATGACAGAAAGGTATATGTACACTATATGATAGAGAGGTATATGTACACTATGTGACAGAGAGGTATATGTACACTATATGACAGAAAGGTATATGTACACTATATGATAGAGAGGTATATGTACACTATGTGACAGAGAGGTATATGTACACTATATGACAGAAAGGTATATGTACACTATATGATAGAGAGGTATATGTACACTATGTGACAGAGAGGTATATGTACACTATATGACAGAAAGGTATATGTACACTATATGATAGAGAGGTATATGTACACTATGTGACAGAGAGGTATATGTACACTATATGACAGAAAGGTATATGTACACTATATGATAGAGAGGTATATGTACACTATGTGACAGAGAGGTATATGTACACTATATGACAGAAAGGTATATGTACACTATATGATAGAGAGGTATATGTACACTATGTGACAGAGAGGTATATGTACACTATATGACAGAAAGGTATATGTACACTATATGATAGAGAGGTATATGTACACTATGTGACAGAGAGGTATATGTACACTATATGACAGAAAGGTATATGTACACTATATGATAGAGAGGTATATGTACACTATGTGACAGAGAGGTATATGTACACTATATGACAGAAAGGTATATGTACACTATATGATAGAGAGGTATATGTACACTATGTGACAGAGAGGTATATGTACACTATATGACAGAAAGGTATATGTACACTATATGATAGAGAGGTATATGTACACTATGTGACAGAGAGGTATATGTACACTATATGACAGAAAGGTATATGTACACTATATGATAGAGAGGTATATGTACACTATGTGACAGAGAGGTATATGTACACTATATGACAGAAAGGTATATGTACACTATATGATAGAGAGGTATATGTACACTATGTGACAGAGAGGTATATGTACACTATATGACAGAAAGGTATATGTACACTATATGATAGAGAGGTATATGTACACTATGTGACAGAGAGGTATATGTACACTATATGACAGAAAGGTATATGTACACTATATGATAGAGAGGTATATGTACACTATGTGACAGAGAGGTATATGTACACTATATGACAGAAAGGTATATGTACACTATATGATAGAGAGGTATATGTACACTATGTGACAGAGAGGTATATGTACACTATATGACAGAAAGGTATATGTACACTATATGATAGAGAGGTATATGTACACTATGTGACAGAGAGGTATATGTACACTATATGACAGAAAGGTATATGTACACTATATGATAGAGAGGTATATGTACACTATGTGACAGAGAGGTATATGTACACTATATGACAGAAAGGTATATGTACACTATATGATAGAGAGGTATATGTACACTATGTGACAGAGAGGTATATGTACACTATATGACAGAAAGGTATATGTACACTATATGATAGAGAGGTATATGTACACTATGTGACAGAGAGGTATATGTACACTATATGACAGAAAGGTATATGTACACTATATGATAGAGAGGTATATGTACACTATGTGACAGAGAGGTATATGTACACTATATGACAGAAAGGTATATGTACACTATATGATAGAGAGGTATATGTACACTATGTGACAGAGAGGTATATGTACACTATATGACAGAAAGGTATATGTACACTATATGATAGAGAGGTATATGTACACTATGTGACAGAGAGGTATATGTACACTATATGACAGAAAGGTATATGTACACTATATGATAGAGAGGTATATGTACACTATGTGACAGAGAGGTATATGTACACTATATGACAGAAAGGTATATGTACACTATATGATAGAGAGGTATATGTACACTATGTGACAGAGAGGTATATGTACACTATATGACAGAAAGGTATATGTACACTATATGATAGAGAGGTATATGTACACTATGTGACAGAGAGGTATATGTACACTATATGACAGAAAGGTATATGTACACTATATGATAGAGAGGTATATGTACACTATGTGACAGAGAGGTATATGTACACTATATGACAGAAAGGTATATGTACACTATATGATAGAGAGGTATATGTACACTATGTGACAGAGAGGTATATGTACACTATATGACAGAAAGGTATATATATATATATACACACATCAGCACTCTGAATGGTGGATATCTCCAGCCATCCAACAATTTGTATGCTGACAACCATCCACTACAGGGCTGATATACACACACATCAGCACTCTGAATGGTGGATATCTCCAGCCATCCAACAATTTGTATGCTGACAACCATCCACTACAGGGCTGCTGGCTGGAAAGGCTGATAGAGAATGCTGAATAACTGCTCTGAGTGTGTGTAATCTACACTCAGAGGCCAGAGAGCATCTTTCTTTGCCTGCTTCTCTGCTGCCAGCCCTATGGACTTGTAATTTAGCATAAAGTTGAATATTACATAAAGTAGAACTTGTAGACTGTTTCTGACAAAGTTAAGGCATTAAAACTTTTATGACGGTTTCTAAACTGTATTCTCTTCATATATTTTTGTTATGTCTTTCATCACTGGCTATGTCAGCCTGCATTATTAGTATTTTATCAGTAAATAAAGTGAGTTGCAATAACAAAAAATTTCCACAAGAGGACAGAACAGAATAGCAGAAGATGACTCGGATACACTGCCCTTATTCCAGAGTAATGGGAAACTAAACCCAAACATAGAGGCAGACTGGGTGCCAAGAGATAAGATATTTGGCTCCTCATTCTGTTGACGTGTTCAGTCAAACAACATTTTCACATTGCTTTGGGAATAATTAATGCCCGTGGAACCTTTGTTACATAATATTCTAGTTAAGGTGAGAATCTGATTAGAACTGAGCCCACTTTAGACACATAATTGCCTCTGTAATATCCACATATTCTACTGGTGCTCTACATGGGCAGAGCTGATTGGCCAGTTTGCTGGTGAAGTAAGGTGTAAGTTTCCACAGCTAGTTTTAAATTGTGTTTGTTTAATTGGTTTTTCACACATACAAAGTTCACAAACATTTTAACCCCATATCCCACTTCCCAACCACCCTCCCAAACAAGAACAGCTCACATAGGCCCTGATTCAGAGATTGAAAATTAGAACTTAAAGTTACACCTGTGCTAAACCATGTTGATTTCAGGGGAGTCAAATTTCATTTGTTGCAACAGTATTATAGTTAAAAGGTGATGTTTCCCAGCTCAAGTCTAATTAGCAGTTTAAAAGTGAAGCTGATCAGGTATCTGTGTGCGGATTAAAGAGTTTAGTCCTGGTCCTCCAAGGGGAGAAGACCTAAGGGTGAATCTATCCAAGGGGCCCAGATTTTAGCAAAGGAACACAGGTTATTACGTTTAGTATAGACAAATTTTTCATGGTTCATTATTGAATTAACCAAGCCCACAGATTTACGAAAAGAGGGAGAGTCAGGAGCCATCCAGGGACAGGGCGAGGGAAGTTAGGATGCTAATCTATCGAAACACAGCTAAGGAGTAATCCTCTGTTAAATTAACCCTGAATAAAAAAGTTTTAGGGGTTAGGGAGGGCAGGGTGGGGTATGTAGAACACACTGCGCTCCAAACCTCAGCATAAAATCTTTGAACCACTGGGCAGCTCCAAAGGAGGTGCTAGAAATCAGCATCCTGGGCTCCACATGTTGGACAGGATGTATTGCCCCTCAGACCCATACGGAATAATCGTTGCGAAGATAAGTAGGACCTATGTAAGATGAACAATTGGATCTGCTGGAATCTGGGAGAGAACGTAGCTGCCCTATCACTGGCCATGGTTTCCAACCATTTCTCATCCGAAAACGGCCCAACATCAATCTCCCAACTCTCCCTCAGGGTTACAAGAGTGTCCTGGTTTACTCAGTCCCCAACAGAGATGTAAAGATATGATATTGGTCTCCTACTGGCCACCTCCGTGAGCAGTCAGGAGAGGCCTGGAGTGTTGGCGGAGAGCCAGCAAATTGCTTATGCAAGGCATGTCTAAGCTGCAAGTATCTGAAAAATTGAATATCTTGCCGGGGGAATTCCTCTCTTAATTGTGCAAATGTTTTAAGTATTCCATCAAGATACAACTGTCCCAATGAAAGAATCCCTGCCCGAAGCCAAGCAAGCAACCAAGAAAGGGTATAACTCGCCCAAGCAATGATTGTGCCATAAAGGAGTGTTAGGGTCTAAGGACTGAACATCAAGAAATTTGGACATAGCTCCCCAAACCGTCACAGCCGGCTTAACTAGCAGGGACATTCTAGAAACATTGTTTTTACATAGAAGGAGTTGAAGGGGGGAGAGTACTTCGCCTCCTGAGTTACCCACCAAATCTCCCAGTAGACCTTGTCCAGAGTCCATTAACCAGGGCATTAGCTGGGAGAGCTGTGAGGCCAAATAATATGCCCAGAGGTTAGGTAATGCGAGGCCACCCATTTGTTTACTTCTACATAAAACAAAAAGGGAAATTTTATGTCTTTTACCTGCCCATATAAAGGATAACTGTTACACTCTGTTAAACTCTGTAAGTGTGTAGCAGGCTTTGTTGCTAGGTTTCACCTTCCCCAGCTGTCAGGCATTAGCACTAGAGGTGTGTCAGCCTCTCCTGGCCTTGGTCTCCATTCATCTCCGGAAGAGTGTGTGCGTGTGTTTTAGATCTCACATTGCCCCGGCCTGTCAGGCGTGTGTTGATATCTGCCACGTGTGTTAGCGTCTCCTGCTTTTGCCATCGTGCAGTGAGTTTAGCCACCAGCTCTTGTTACCGCTGTGTAGTTCCATCTCCAGTGTGTGTCACCAGCTTGTATTACCGCTGTGTAGTGTTATCTCCAGTGTGTTTGCTGTGTGTGTCTGCCACTGACTTTGTTATCGTCAGTGTGTATCGTTAGAGCTTTTGCTCCACTGTTATTCCAGCTTGCAGTGTCAGGTAGACTTGTCATCTGTCTCCCCTGCTAGTACTTGTAACACCTCAGTACTATTCCGTTGTTCCCCTGGGACTTGTAGTGCAGTTGCTCAATAGCCTGTTGCTCGGTATAGGAGGTAGCCTGAGTTCACCTAGGGCTAGTATCACTCTCCTCATGGTTCCCCTGCTGGTGGGTTCCCATATACACCTGGCTATTTATATTTGTGTGCTTTGCATTACTTCTGTACTGTTTACAAGGGTACCAGCATTAGTATCAATAAACCTTACTGTTTATGAGAGCGCAGTTGTCCTGTCAAAGTGTTATCCTGTATGCAAGGGTTCCTGTGAGTACTTGGGTTCCAGTCAGCCTAAGCCACGCTGCAGTTCCCCTTTGGGACGATCACCAGGGGCACGACCTGTCAGCCCAGCAGCCCAGACTATCCTTTCCACTAGAGGCTCTAGTGAACACCTGGTGTCTGACATAGACTCCGGGCCCCTGGTTAGAATCCCTCTGGCCGACTGTAACCATAACAAAGACGTATTCACAAGCCTGAAGTAGGATCGGGGCAGCAGCACCGGAGAGTGTTGCAAAATGTAGAGATATTTAGGCAGCACCGCCATTTTGATAAGGTTGACTCTTCCTGAGGGACTTAAAGGCAATTTACTCCAGACGTTAGCTTTTGTTTTGAACCATTGAGTGATGGGCTGTAGATTTTGCTCAATATAGTCAAATGGACAGGGGGTGATCCAGACACCTAGGTGCTTAAATCTATCAACCAGCCTTAAGGGGTAGGAGGCTGGGATGGCCTCAGGAGGCAAAGGTTGAAGGGCAAATACACTGGATTTGTCCCAATTGATTTTTAGTCCGGAATAGTGCCCAAATTGCTCAATGACTTAAAGATTCTCCTACCATCGCCAAGAACAATAGCATGTCATCCACATATAGTGCTATTTTGTCAACCCGTTTGCCGGCTGGGAGGCCTGCCACAGCTAGTTTTAAGATAAGATACAACATAAACAACAAGCAAAACATATTCTGTCCTCCTCCAGATAAATATAGTTGCTCCTATCTAACTAGGTGACCAAAGCTTCTACACAGACACAATAGCAAGCAAATACCACCATAGATGTCCTTTTGGGAGTGTTGGCCTCTTGCCTCTTTTCCCCAGTTAGTGCGAGAGGCCCATTACAGCCTGATATATTCATTCTATACACAGCTTGGTGCAACTGCAAATTAGCCTTTTGTCCAAATTTTAACAAGAGAGATCTATCTTAATGCTAATGAGCCATTTTTGATAGTCTGCACTTATAGTTTTTGGGGCTGATCCAGAGCTATGAGAAAATGTAACCTGAATTGATTATATATCTTTCAATGGGTGCTCTCCCATATCTTCATTGTTAGTGCATTGAATAGGAATACCTCTCCGGTTCTTTTATATTAATTTATTCTTATTATCAGTTTTAATAAATTTGTATGGTTCTAATTTTTGAGTGTTGGCACATTATTTAAACAAATCATTAGCGCAGTATTGTGTTTATGTGGTTATAGTTTTTAGGCTGGCATCCTTTATTACAGCTGCTTTTGATTTGATTTAAATGTAATAATTTAACTTAATTTTATTTATATATTTATTATTAATTATTATTAACATTTTTATTTTCTCCTATTATTTGATTTGCATTGTGTGTTTATGTGTGTGTGTTTATATGTATTTTGGATGCACTATGTGTATGTGTGTATATGTATATGAAGCATAGAAACATAGAAAGAGATGGCAGATAAGAGCCACATGGCCCATCCAGTCTGCCCAGTTGTTTATATAAAACTATATTCTGCATGTTACAGGGAACTCATTGTGTGACACACTGTTGTTTTTAGTTATTTTGTAGTTTTTAATAAAATTGCAGGGGCTAACATAACGGTGCTAATCCCGCCTACTTTCTGATTGGCCCCTCCTACAGTTTATTTGGTCCTGCCCACTTGAGGCCACTTCCAGAATTTTTCCAGGCCACTTTATTTTCCCAATCCGCCCCTGCCTGTATATTATCGGTAAGACTACAGTCAGCCTCAGAGTGAACTTAATCAAACTGCACTTTTCTGCAAGTGCATAGAAATGATCTAGGACTATATTTAACTAGAAGAAATGGGTAGCAACGCTCTCCCAACTTTATGTTTTTATTCCATTATATTTCCTTTAACATTTTATTTCCATAGCCTGATCAACTATGATCTCCATCAACTATGATCTCCATCAACTATGATCTCCATTTACACCACCCATTTTTTTTATTGGTTATCGATTTATTTTTTCCCGTGACAAACCTTCACTTTGCCTTCCACTTTACCTTTCCTTTCTTCTCTTATCTCAATTTCTCCTATTCATTCTATTCTCTCCCCCCAGCATTTAACACTTTTGTCTGCTCTTTATCTATCTATTCAGTTACCTACACTTACACACATCTGTGTTTATTCATGCTGGCATATTTCACAAGGAAATTAAAGACTATTTGTGTCAGTTTTGGATAGAAATGCATATAAAAGCAGGAAAAGATGGAAAATCATGCAAAATATTCCAAACTCTGCACACTCATGCAGGATAAATCACAATGAAAGATCAATGGAATTGTTACAGTGTTCTATTGTCATACCAATCATAACAGAATGACCCACCAAATCTGTATAGGTGCTGCCAGTCTTGCCCTATGCGCAAACCCAGATCCCAATACGGGGTCTCCAGTGCCATAACCCCAGCAGGGTTCTCCAGTGCTGCAATTCCAAAAGAGTGTTCTCCAGTGCCGCAACCCCTGGAGGGGCCTCTAGTCATGCTCTATTGTGCTCTTCAGTTTCCCATGTTAGTACTCCAATACCCAGTGTGAGGATGTTTGCTCAAGTAAAGACAGCTGAGGTGCCTCACAGCGCTGCCCAGTCTAAAGTGCCTCACAGTGCTGCCCAGCCTGAGGTGAATAACAGCACTGCCCAGCCTGAGGGGCCTCACAGTGCTGCTTAGACCGAGGTCCCTCATAGAGCTGCCCAGAGGAGGACTCTAGACTTGCACCCCCAGTGGGGGACTCCAGTCTTGCCATCCCAGCACCAGTTGCCTGAGGCCACACCACTTGCCCAGCTGCCTGAGGCCACACCTCCTGCCCAGCTGCTTGAGGCCATGTCACCTGCCCAGTCATCCATGCCAGAGCCTGAAGTCCAACCATCAGAAACACCAGACTTGGGTTATTTTGAGGGGGACCTGAAACAAATTCATTGGTCTATCAGACTTTTGTGTGAGGAGGTTTCAAGATGGAGTGGAAACCACAGATGAATATGATAAGGCATAAGGACCTTATGTGGACAGAGTCTCTTATGCATACCGGGGACCCAATCCTTTTGGATTTCTGTGCCTTGAGGCAGTTACAAGGAGGTATGAACCAGCAGACTTCTGTTTCCTTGGTTCCTCTTCAAACAGCAATTCCAGTCTATACTTCAATCACCATCTGTATCCGTACCATCTTGACGAGAGAGCTGTTAGCCCAAAACCTTACATAGACATTGTTTTTTGGTATCTCGTGCAGTAAGAAGAAAAGGTCCAGAAGAGTCTGGGGGTGTCTTAGGATGTTCCGGGAGGCATCTGGAATCTACCTTCCGGAGGGGGACATACTATTACACCATGGACTGCAAATTTCTGGTTATGCCTCTAGAGGCAGTCCTAGACTGATGATTCATGGATATTTCTACTAGTTGCCTGTTTGTGTAATTGCCTGTTATCCTACACTTGTGCTCTGGCTATAAACATCCCATCATTCCAGTGCAAGGTGTGGGCCATTGCTTCCTGTAACTACATTCCTATGCTGTATGTTTGCTCTTTTCACCTGTCTCTGTTCTTTTGAATCCCTGCTTTATACCATCGATGCTGCTCACTCTGTGGACTAACTACACCTGCATATTACTCCTGTGGACTCATTTGGACACACTGCATTCCCAGTATTCTTGTTTTTCAACCTGTTATCTGTGCTTATTTCTGTGTTATCTGCATACTCCTGTAATGCATCCATGTCCTCCTGCAATAAACCTCACCAGTTCCTAAGCTAACATGTTCTGTTATCATACCAGTTATTATACCAGTTGTAACGGGAATACAGTATACACTAAAAAACCACAAGGTAGCACAGGAGACAAAATCATTGTCAAAATTATAGTAGGTCCTCCCAGAGGAGGGGTGGACCTGAGACAGCTGCTCACCTTGTATGTCTGGCATAGGACAACTCTAAGTCACACAGAGCAATTGGTGCCCTACAATTGTTCATTTTCCTGCACATGCATGGGGGGTGTAGACAAAGTTGCTTCCCATCCAGAAATCTGCCAGCATCCTTTCTATGGGGAGCTGTGTCTACTTTCACCATTGCATATGGCCCTATACCCTATGTTTCAATGTGGTGACAAATGGCACAAAATCACTGGCCACCATTCAAGAAAGAAAAAAAGCATTCTATGGCTAGGCCATGGATACAGAATAAAAAATAAGGCATACTGCTAGATAGAGCATTGCCTAATCCATTTGTCTACCAACAGGACACTTTGGTCCAGATTTACTAAGCTGTGGGTTTTCAAAGAGTGGAGAGTTTGCCCATAGCAACCAATCAGAATCTAGCTGACATTCTCTAGAATTCAATAGTTAAATAAGATCTAGAATCTGAATGGTTGCTATGGGCAAACTCTCCACTCTTTTAAAACCCGCAACTTAGTAAATCTGGACTTTTATCTTTAATAGGTCCAATGGGGTTAATTTACTATCATAAGCACATTGAGCGCCAGTGATAGCATTCCGACTCACTGTGCCTGGCAATAACTTGGGTAGTATTTACTAATGCTTACCCCTCAGACGAGGTCCCACAATGGTCAGCGCGACTTTTGCCAGGGACGTTCAGCTTCGAGATGACGTCCCTTGACATGCGCAGTGGCTAGCTTTTGGGAGTTTTATTTTATTTTTTAATATTTTAAAAACAGTAATTTTATTAATTTATTTAAAAAATAAAATCAACAGCACACAGAATCTGTGTATTCCAATGGTCTTCCTACACATATTCCCCCTTTCCTCCCCCTAATAACAGCTATGATGGGGAGGAAAGGGGTAAATGGGGAGACGTACACTAACAGCATCTACAGATGGCATTATATATAGTATCAGCGTGGATTGTTAAATATTTACTTATTAGAACTGGATGGCGATCAAAGGCTGTTAATCGTAAATTTGTAAATGGTGAAGACTTCAGGCCATATTCAGAGATGCGTTTTTTCTAACGTCCGCAAATATCCGCACGCACGTAGCAAGCCAACGCCCACCAACACCCATGACACTCCTCTCTCATGGCCGTGCCACCGTAGACTTACCCCTCCATAGAGCACCTCTATGTATGCCGTACGTGCGTGTATGTATGCCGTACGTGCGATTCTAGGTAACCGCGCCCTCAAAGACTCATTTAAATGCATCCCCCCACCCTCTTTCACGTAACTTTTCAACCCCGCCCCCCTGTACGTATGTCGCCAAGTGTGATCCACATGTCCGTGCTTAAAGCAGTTACGTGCGTATATTCTACGTAACTTGCGTAAATAAAGATACCACACATGTGCAGTTAAAACATACCTAAAAATACGCACGCAAGTTCCCGTGAAAACGGATCTGTGAATACGGCCCTTTGTTTTCAGGTGATAAAGACCGTTACTATCCACTATGCGTTACTCGCAGATCTGATCGCAAAAGAAATATAACTGAGGATCCGTTCCACTGTTTTTAAAGATTTTTTTATTATTATTTAAACCTCCATTTTAGTTATTGAATGACTTTATTGATGATTTTTGCCATTGGAAACTTTTGCTGTGAGGCCCACAATTCACAATTCTCTGTTTCAGGTCAATATTATGATTCAGTTCCGATAGGTCTTATAGAAATTGTGCTGCTTTAGGAAACCAAATAGAAACATATTGTTTGTCCCTAGTACCCAATGCTGTGTTGGCGGCGTGGGCACCAATGTTTACTGACCTCTGCTGCAGCGTCTGAGTGTATTAGCTTTGGGAACAGTGAGTGTACATGACACTCTGTTGGGTAGATAGAGTGTGAAAGGTCAGTGTGCCATTGACCAACACAGACATTAATAAATAAACACTCATCTGCTGGGGAAGATACTGACTGTTCTTGTTACTATGCCACTATATTTGATGTTAATGTGTTATAGAAGAACAGTAAAACTAGATCACTTTCAGAAGATTTGGTTAAAATAGTTAAGGATAAGTGGAGGGGGGGATCAGGCATATCAGGCACTTGTCTAGGGGCAGTAATTTCAGTCTCCTTGGCAGAATCCAGCACCAAGGATCTAGGCTCAGAGTCGTAAAACTTAAGGTAGGAATCTGGAGTAGACTAATAATATAATATAGGTATAATAATAACATAATATAGATATAATAATATAATATATGTATAATAATATAATATAGATATAATAATATAATATAAGTATAATAATATAATATAGATATAATAATATAATATATGTATAATAATATAATATAGATATAATAATATAATATA